>VDFB02078017.1:68832-584437 GCA_007258455.2 Sequoia sempervirens
ATGTCTCAAAGTGGAAAATTTTAGGATATCTTGAGGATCGAAAGGTGATATGATGACGATGTAAAAGATGAATGATGTGGATGCTATGATCTTTTGGTAAGTCTTGAAGGAGATACTAGGCTTTTGGGACTTTCAGGTATGTTGCAGATTTTGATTTTGATTTGATTTTGGGATTTGTCCTTGATTGATTTTGATTTTGAAAAAAAAGACCCTAGGATGTTTGGATGATTATCTAAGGGATAGATTTGATCAAAGGATGATAATTTGAATATGTGCGGGAAAAAGGATGCATCTATCCACACTTATCCAAACAAGATGATAGTTTCACGAAGCATATGAAGAAGGATTCATCTACATATACTAAGCTAAATGAGATGGTTTTGGTAACTTTCAACTAAGCATATGAAAAAGGATACATCTACACATACCTAGCAAAACGTGATTTTTATAATGTTTTCAAGGATTTAGTCTCAAGGATTTTGATGATTTTGATTTTTCCAAAAATCCTAGCATTAAGGATGATTTCAAGATTTTCCAAAAGGTGATTTGTGAGATGATGTTTGTTTTGATGTTTTGAAGGATGGATGAAAAATATTTTGATTTTCTTTGATCCTAAGATGAACCTAAAAGAGACATTTTGTTTGCCTAGACCTAGGTATTGGAGAACAAGCTTTTCTCTAAACAAGATGTTAAAACTCTCTGAAAAGATTTGGGTTTTGGAAGTAATAGAATGAATACAAACTGGGATTGTTCCTTGAAGCCTTTTTGTAAAAGTTGAAAAGCAGTCTTTGCCTGACTTCATATAACATAGAGAGATGTTCTTGATGGGATTTCAGACTAAGGGCTTTCACCTTTGGTTTCTTGATCTTGATTTTGTGTGAAATCATTGGAAACACATGTGTGGGGTCCAATTGTTTTTAATCTTTACTTAATGGATTCTTTTTGCCACAAACACACTTTTGATTAGATTTCAAACTGAATGTCCAATGTCTCAACTTCGTCTCATTTCACAAGGTATATATGTGAAACTTTGATGAATTTAAGGCAAGGGTTACCTATTATTTAACTTTAGGGGGCAAATTGAGATGTAAACTCAAGTGTTTAGAAACCTCTAAGGATGTAATCCCAAGGGAAAGCAATAACACAAGAATTTGATCAATGGTATTTGCCTACTAAAGGGTTTGAAATTTTGAGGATCATGTTGAATGTTTGTTTGCAAATGTTTTCAATCAAAGTACTATATTTTCAAACAAGAACAAGTACAACTCTATGGATGTGTAAGACAGTATTTGTTGGATCCCCACTTGGACAAGTCCAGCTACGCTTATCTTTAGTGAATGGTTAGATGCTTGACCCCACTGGCTCCCCTCCACAACACTCACTTATACGGGGCAGCTAAGCATCAACACCCATGAAACTCCCATGGCATGTTTTCCATTTCTACTAAAGACCGTAATAGTGTGGGGCGGCTTCAGAACGACCATTCTTGCGCCAACAAATAGATTAAAGGATTTTGGGAAATTCTAGCACATGGGTTTTAATAAGGAATTTCTGTTCGTGGAGATTGACCCATACGACAAGAGTCCCCTTTCGGATCCATCTTGTCAGAATCAACTGCGTGATATTGGCGTTTACTCCAATATCCACATTTATATCTCGGTTGGAAATACTCTTGGCTTTAGAGTGTTACCGGCTGAGTCGTTCCCTTGGGTGAGTACTTTTTCCCCAAGGCAGGCCCTCTAGGATAAACAAAAGTGAGTAAAGACAAAATCCGTAACTCAATCAATCTTTGATGGCAACAAAGAGAGAGAATATACGCGATAATGCCCCCACTCACACTCTCACAAGATCTTGTTCAATTTTAAACCCAAATCAAAGTGTGGAGGTGATTGCTTTATCTCACCCTAAAGACATGAAAAAGGCCTTTTGATTCTCAAGATCGCTATAAAGCACGAGAGAAGCGCATACGTCCTTTTTCGATGCCTTTAGTTTAAGTAAGCTTTCACAAAAAACAAAGTTTGCACTTGTTCTTTTTTAAATCCATAAAGCAAAATGTGAGTTCTTTTTAAGCACCAAAAGATGAATGAGAGACACTTTGTTCAATTGTTAATCCAAGAAACAAAATCTAGTAAGTTGTGATCCTAAAGTTTGTTTTAACCTTTGCAAGAAGAAATTGAAAGATTCTTTTTAAAACCAAATGAAAATTAGTGTCCTAAGAATGAAAAAAATAATGATTTCTTGGAGAAGTGTTTAAACAAAACACTTAAAGTGTTTAAACAAAACACTTAAAGTGTTTAAAAACACTTTGATCTTTCAATCTGTCATCTTCATGTTTCGTTGTTCTTCATTTTCCTTCTTTGCTTTTCTTTGTTCTCCTTTGTTTTCACCTTCGTTGCCCTTCGTTATCCTTCGTTATCTTCGTTTTCCTTGCTTTCCTCTTTCACTTTCCTTCTTTCTTTGCTTTCATTGTTTTCCTTGTACCTTCGTTATCCTTTGTACCTTCTTTGCTTTCCTTGTACCTCCTTTGTTTTCACCTATAAGAGAAAAATGAAAAAGATAAGCATATGAGGATCAAGTAAGTTTATTTTAAGCATTGATAATAAAATGATTTTAAATAGAAGACAAAGCAAAGACCAACATAATCCTTTTTATCAATAAGGATTTTTGATTTACACTTAAATTAGTTTTGCATAGAATCATTAAATAAGAAATATAAATCAACAAGGATATACGTAGAAGTGTAAATGGCATGACTTTAAAACATAAATGTTTTTGCATTTAAAGTGATATCTATGCTTTGACTTCATTAATGATCTACTCATTCAAATATCCAAGGATACACATATATTAGATTTGACAAATATGGATGAGTATCAAAGGCATGGTAATAAGCTTGAAGGAATTCAAGAAAAACTCGTTGTCAACCAAGATTTTATTCATTAAAAGCATAAATCAAAACTTAAGGCTTAATTCCACATTTAATGAATCAATTATTCTAAAAATCTGAGAGACGCCATGATATTTATGGCAAGAGATTTTAATCCAACTACTCCTTTATGTCATTCGCCACTCTTCCCAGGCAACCAGAATAAGGGGCGCGATTTTCTGCCACAAAGTCTCACAGACCATGTGCTAGAGGACATTCATTAAATGCCTCCCTCCTGTATAAAATGCCTCCACTAACTTCCCTTCTGCTTGTATCAAAAAGACATCTGACAAAGAGGTTTTGTGCATAAATGTTCAATGTAGTGTTTAATGATCACACCTGCAGCAAAATTAGGATTCAAAAAGAAAGGCGCACCAAGCCTAAACAAGAGGGAAATTTCAAGTTTAAAGTTTCCATTCATTTAAATGCTAAACTGCCATTTATTAATTAATCTTCCTCACTTCCGCAGCCAGAGCTTACATCACCTAGGATATTGTTTTGAAGCAAGGATAGGGATGAAGGCGCATGGATTTGAATTTGCCACAATGTACAGATAACTAAGTGTGAAGGACATGGTAGAGTAGGAACGAAATAGTCAAAATTTCTAAGTTAGTCAATAAAAACAAGATTCACGTTGAAGTAAAGATACTTACAAATTTGCTGCAGTACACATGCAAGTTTGATAGGGATTGATATGCAATGGCCATTGCCATTTATGTTCAGAATTGTGCACCCGTTGTTGAATAGAATCTTGAATATTTTATCTCTGAAATTTGCATTAAACAGTAAGATTTAATGACAAAATAAAAAATTCCAACTTGCTGAGTTCGGTTGTGACATTGACTGATATTCACCCACTGTTGTAGATTTTGAGAAGGAAATTGATTATGACCCTTGACAAAAGACAGACGTTGACTGCCATTATATGACATAGGAAATTTCATAATGCCTCACTTGGAATATTGCTGTTTGTGGATCAGTAGACATTGTGAAGGTGTGTTAACTTTTTGAAAAAATGCACCAAAAAAAAAGAAGCAAGAATAACGTGATCTTAAGGAATGCCGCAATTGCAAAGTTCATGCGAAATGGGTTTGTTGCAGGACTTTAGATTCTTTCAAGCTACTGAATCGACATGAATGCACAGGCCTAAGATTTGGAAATGCACAGTTTGCTTACTTTTAGTCCTATGAAATGAGTGAATGACGTTCCTTTACTATGAAACAAATTAGCTGTACATTATATTGATAAGACAACAACACCCTTGATGATGAAAAGCCAATGATATTGATAGAAAAACATTGTAACATTTACTGATAGCCCTGTCTCATTGAAAAAAATAAAAAATAGAGTTCCCTATTTGTTTCCTTCTAACATACATGGCTAAATAAATAAAGAAAGACAAAACCTGAAGCAAATGAACTACGATGACGAGAATGAATAGATAGAAATATATCAATCTGCACAAGACGAAGAAAGTTCACACCAATTTGAACCAACCTGCAGATAGTAATAAACCTGGTATAAATCTGCAGTTAATTATTAAAATAAACTACATAAGAAAATCAACCAACAAGAGCCCTTCTTCTATCGCCAATATGACGCACTATAAATCTGCAAATGAACCAATCTTAAACATTCATTGGTGGGGTTAGTATACATATGCAAATCTATGAATACCTCTATGAAATAACAATGCCATGCTTCAAAGATGCTAACAAATAAATAAGCAGATCAAATAAACATATAGAAGTAAGACAAAATACCTATTCCATATTGGATTGGTGTCAAATGTGCAAATGACCCTTTCCCAATCCTTGTTCAAAATTGAAATGATGAGATGCAATGGAGATGAAGAGAAAAATTAGTTCTCCAACCAAGAGAGTAAGTTTGCATGAAGATGTAGATGGATTGATGAAGATTAAGCCCTTTATTTATAGATTATTCTGATGAGAGAATGACCAAATGGATGAATGTGGGACTAAAAATAGACCAATGAAAAGAGGCCACTTGTCAACTTGCCATAGGTTGAGGAATGTGCAAAATTTGGGAAATGTGCCCAAGAGGGGGAAATTTCAAATTCAAATTTGTGAAATAAATGTTGAGAGGGGGACATGAAAATGAGAAGTTAATGCAATGTTGGAGGGGACAAGTCAACTTGTCATCATTTTCAAACTTGAGGGAATATTCTGTTTTTTATGCCAAGTTGAAAGAAAATAAGGATTTTAATAAATCAATAAATTGATTTATTTGTGCAAGTGGGAATATCTAGAGGATGTGATGGGTGGTTAGGTTAGGCTAATTAGGATTAGATTAGTTTAATGATGATTAGGTGAGTTTGACCTTTATGACTTAAATATTTGATTTATTTAAATCAGAAAAGGATGGAATATGCATTTGGATTTCAATTTAATAAAGTTTGATTTATTTAATTGAAAGGTTGATGCTAATGTTTGTTTAATTTTAAATTAATGACCTTAGGAGATTGAAATTAATGAGTTTACCTGATGAGTGGATGAAGGTGAACTTGATTAATTTGTTGAGTGGATGAAGGTGAACTTGATTAATTTGTTGAGTGGATGAATGCGAAACCTAGTTTACTTGGTGAATGGACCTAATTGACTGCATAATGCTAATTTTGCAGGTCTACAACTAGCATAGTGGGATAGGGGGCGGGTTCAATTGGATTTGGTGATGGGACAGTCTTGGCTCGTAGTTGTTCTCATCGATGTGGATGTATTAAAATATTGGCAGTGATGTAATGCAAGTGGTGATATTATAGGGGATCGTGGGTTATACTAATTTTATATTTAGGGTGCATGTTTTAAAGCTACGAGCCAGTAACAAGCAATATGGATTGTATGTTTGTGGTGTTAGATGTGCTCTAAATATTTTGACATGTAAGACTGCGAATAATTATTTGTTTTTGTGATAAATATAAATAGATTATAATACAATTTTGGTGGTACAGTGATTTGAGTACCCTTGTTGACTTTGCGGGTGAAAACTATTTTACAATTGCATATTAAGGTGGTCTAGTGTGGGGCCCATATGGGACTACTTCCATCCCCAATATAGGCTCCCACTCTACTTTGGGCCCTTCTCCCCTACTGCTCCTCGCCTGAATTTCTTCACCACATATATTCTAAAAAACTATGTCTTGATAAGATAACATGGGGGATTAAATATTCAAAAGAGTGCAAACAATAATATAAACAAAAAAAAATATTGTGAGCTATAGATAATATTTATGCATACCCTAAGGCATGAGGTAAGAGCTTTTTTTTTATCGAAGCATTAAAATGTTTTATGTATACTCACATCTTGGGGGAAAGTATAATAAAAAATAGGTGACACTCCATATGAAAATGTTTTTGAAATGGATATGCACACCCATATCCTTCTACACCTTTCAACCTAAAAAACAGAAGCAATTATCTAGAGTTAAGAGTTCTTCATCTACATACCCACGCAATCACTCTCATTCCTTAAAACCTGTAAAATAAAAGTATAATTGCCCAAATGAATAAGTTGTGAGATAAGTATAGTTATATTATATTTCTTATATATTAAGGTTTATATTTCTTGTGCCCTAAATTCAAGGGCCATGATTCAGTCTCATCTAAGGGATGAGATTGAATCCTATACATTTTAGGAAGCATTAAATTCATTTTTATAATTAAGTTGTAATATATCTTAAGTCTATTTAATTGTGTAATTTAATAATTTAGAATTATTCATTGTAATAAATTTAAAAGGGATGGTCTTAAGGTTAGTTATACACTTCATTTTCATGAAACTAAATTAATTATTGAGATAATAATTAATCTTTGTTAGAATCAAAAGTATGTATAATAAGACTAACATTGCCAATAATCCTTGGGTAAATAATTTGATTATAAAAAATATATAATGTGAAGTCTATATAATATTGTCATTGTTTAGTTGATTTATTTTGGTAATTAATTAAATAATTTATATTCATATCCAAGTTAGTTTAGGTTGGTACTAACAAATTTAACTACTTGTACCTATGTACAAAGGAAGTAATTTATTCATTTTTTGAGTTAGTTTAACTAAATTTTATCCTTAGAATAACCTTGTATTTTATATAATTAGCGAAGACGTGATGAGTTAATGGATCTTATCTATCCAGTAATTATGATTAAACCAAATTGTTTTAGTAAAAGTTAATAATTAATCCTTATTTAACCACACACCCTCAATTGAGCATTATATGAATTAATGGGTTGAGTGAAGGATTTTACCAAACATGTAATAGGGAACTTTAACTTTTTATAATTAAGAGTGCAAAATGAGGTTTGGTTACTCAATAGGGTGAGATAAATAATTGAGTAACCCTAGTAATATTAATAGTCTAATAAAATAATTTGTAACTAAATTATAGAGTCAAAGATTAATGGAAATGAGAACTCATGTTGATCATGGGTGAAATTATCTTTGTTCAAGTTAATGAAAAAATTAAATTATTTAACTTTGTGATGTAGAGGTAGGGGTTCCAAAACCTTCAAACAATCACAACTTGACCAAACTCAAACAATTTTACCTTGTTCATGCATTTCTAACTCACCATACCCTTCACAAAGCACTTGGTTCCACAAGCTACCAAACACCCAAAATTGCAATCAGGGTTCCAAACTCTTACTGAACCCTCAATCACTTTAGACAACATAAAAATGATTGATTCAAGTCAAACAAAGTTCCCTCAAATGCTGAATACACACTTTTCCAAATACCCACTCTTAAGAGGCCTTTTCGCTTATAGCATTCCACAATTACAAAAACGGTTACAAATTTCAAAAAATATTGAATCTCCCAAATTAGAACACAAATTCAAGGACCCGTTTGGGCCTCCTCAAACATATTAAAATTTCAAATATACTTGTTTTGTAAAGTACCTTTTTAAAATTGGCTATTTTACAACAACAAGGCCCAATTAGGCCACATTAACAAAGCAAGTATACTCTAGAAATACTATCAACATTATATCTATGTAGAAAGACCCTTAAAAAACTACCAATGGAAAAATCAACAATATTTATCAAGAAAAGGACCATCGAAGACACCTAACCACCAAACCCTCATTTTTACTAGTTTGAAAGGGGGTTTATTGGAAATCCAATGTCCATGCCTTATCTCACTCTACCAACTCTTGAAACACATTACCATAGGTATTTCCATGCTTAAAAAGCCATCTTCTATGCTTTGTCAATGTAATTTCACTAAACTCCAACATTCAACCACTATTTTCAAGCCAAAAACTCTTACAAATACCCTAGGGCAGTAATCAAATCTTTGCAAAACCTTCATTCCTGCACATGAAACCTACCCTAACATATAAAATAACTTATTTCAATCCATTCCACCAATTTTTAAGCCATTCTATCGGTGGAATGGGTGTTTATGCCATTTTAAGTGCTTTCAAACCCTTATTTCTAAGTTACAAACCCGCCTACAGTGATTTGCCAATAAAACACTCTAGTCTTTATGAAATCAATTCTCACAAAGCCAAAAATTATCTTAACACATATATCTACCTATTTCAATTCACATTTGGTCAAAAGCATCTTTTATGTGCAAGTACAGGGGTTTGCAACAACACTTTTTACCAGAAAATGAGAGGAATACAAAGTTTTTGTTATTATTTCCACTTCAATACAATCTCCAATCCCTTGCCTCGAGTTGTGTGAGGCTATTTAAACACCAAGACACCAAAACTAACTCACAAAACTGCCTAACCACCCTTTGAACTCCAAAAATGACCGTTGGTATTCCAAATGTTGCATTTTTGCAATTTTTCACAATTTCAACTTTTCCTATATTTTGCAACTTTTAAACAAGAAGACTCCAAAACAACCAAAATGACTCAATACATTATAAGATGGTCTAATATGACCTTATTTTCATGACTCTTCACATTCCCATTTTGTAATTGTGCAATTTGAGAATATGACAACATTTCACAAGATTGGCAATTTTTGCAATATTTGACATATGACTCAAAAATTACCACCTTGGCCTCAAAACTAACACAAACACATTCAACATGGTCTATTAGACCTTATTACATGATTAAAACACCAGACTTAAACCAAGATGCCAAATTTTCCTCATGGAGGCATATAATCCATCAGGTGTTCCTGCACCTCTTTGTTAATCTGGTGCTAGTAATCAATTTAAATTATATAGTATTAATCCTAGTAGAACAAATCAACACTTAGTTTTACCATAAAAAAAATAGTCACATTTCATGTTCACATGTAATGGGCATGCCAATCTTACCTAGTTATATTAATCATTTTCTCTATATAAATAAGATAGAACTGACTTAAATGCCATATCAAATAAAATATTCAAGTATCAAGATTTTACATATTTATAATAAGATCACAAGGTGTTTTTTCTCCTTTATATATATAATTTTCCATTTCATACATGAATACAATCATTTTTGATAAAGTACACAACATATAATCAGTTGTTCATATATGATTAGTTTCATAAAATCCATGTTTTGAATAAGTACAATCAATATGGCTTTATCAAGCTACATGGAGGGATAGATTAATCTAAGCACTTTACCTCCAAACATATATCAATGGTCTCCTAAACACCTTCCATATAGAAGTGGCCCTACCCTTCAATGAAGGTGATAATTCATGGTAACTACATAGTTCCATGATACTTTGAGAACTAAGTATATGAGTACTACACTATCACATATAGTCTACCATGCATCCTTTAGATACCCTCTAGCTATATGAAATATGAATAATATAAAATCTATTAGATACTCATGAACTAACAATGCATGCATCAAGCATTAATTTGGCCACAATTTTCAATATAATTACTTTCCTAAACATGGATATGCATGTCATATGTTCACACAATACTATATCTTTCTTGAATAAAAAATATGATAATGATAAAATATTATTGACTCTAACACAACTAAAAATATGTTCATACTTGCTACAACATGTCTCATTTCTTGGCATATTTTTCCTTGATCTTTATTTCAATTGAACTTATTTTTTAATTTTAATATTTCCAATATATTATATTTCATAAAATAAGAGATATTGTAAGTGCACAACTCAACATTAACCTATTTACTTGAATCAATTTATATAGAAATGTTAACCTAAAATATATCATTAAACCAAATTATAAATAACTCAAAATAAGGAGTAAGAAATTATATTAGATTACAACTTTTAATTAAATTCATACTATAACCAAATAATCATTATTTCCCATCAAAATCATAATTAACTATCAATAATATATTGAATAATGTTTCCCTCATTTTCTAATAGATTAGAACAATTTATCATACACATCAAAACAAAGTGTACAACTAATATTAGGGTAAAAGCAAGAAGTTGGGTCCATGAAGAGGGGAAGTTTCGGCAAAAAAAATTCCCACAGGAAACACATGCATTATTAAAAAAATACGTATACGTTATGCTTTAGGTACTCGAGCCTAAAAAAATGTGTATGTGTTATGATTCAGGTACACACTAAAAATGCGTATGCGTTATAACACATACACGTTTTATAACATATACAAGTCATTTATTTAAAAAAATTAAATACATTTTAGAAATGCGAACATGTATGAGTCATTTATTTAAAAACTTAAATATCTTTTAGAAACGTGAACGCATTTCTAAAATGTATTTAATTTTTTAAATAATCAAGGAAATAAAGAATGTGTATGTGTTTTGTAACACATGCGTTTTTAAAAATTTGAATCCCCAACCCACATGTTGTCTCGATTTTAGGCTTGAGAAAGGTTTGGCAACCCGAACCTTAGCCTTTGACCTGCAACTAAAAAACTAAGGTAGGTTCAAGAGAAATGTCCAACTTTAGCAATATGGCTGATGGACTTTTTTTCTAAATCAATCTATGGAATTAAAACCCATTAGAGAACACAATGTCTAGTTTCCAAATATATAATTTTTTAAAGATTGGATTATATTTGTTATTTTTAATTAATTTCTAGGCAAACTAGTCCATAAACTTGAAATATCAAACTTTTGTGTTTTTTAATAACTTTTTTTTGGTTGATTTTCTTGTAAAAAAATTATATGGTATCAATATCCAAAAAATTCTCTACACAATTGCCGATAAGGGTGTGGTTCGGTGGTCAAGTCACTTGGATGTAGTGGCAGCCACTAGGGTTCAAACCCTCACTGGGCCAAAGTGCTCGCAGACCTTGTGCCTTCGTTGGGCCATTGTGCTCGCAGGTTTGGTTTTTTCTTGTGGTTTCTTGTACCCGGTTCATAGCTTTGGTCAAAAGCATTTACCCCTAATAATATGGGTGCATTGCACCTTTACAAAAAAAAAATTCTCTACACAATGAAAAAAAAAGATTCAAAAAAAGTTTAGTTTAGGTCCAATTATGTTGTCCGCATGTATTGATTTTAAAAAACAACAATTAAGGTCAATAAAAATTTAATAAACCAAAAATTAAGAAAAAATTACAAAAAATATCCTCATCAATCTTCATGTTGTTAGCTATCTTCCCTAAAAGGAATTAGCAAAATACTTTTATTTGGGTCAAAAAGTGGTGTCCGTACACATGCATGGTATGGTAAAAAAAAATCTTTTAAAAAGTGGTTTTTATACATCCCTATCAAAATTCATTTATATCATTTTGGTATTTGAATAGATTACATATTTGGAAACTAGATTCAAAATGCTAAATTTCACATTACTGACTTTTTTTAAGATTCATTGTTTAAGTGCCTCAAATTTTTAGTCCAAGTGTGACAAATTATGAAAAACAACAAAAAAATTCCACGTTTTGAACTTTATTGTGGATCCAACTTCTTGCATCAGCCCATTATTATTGTTAAATAATATTACAAAAGTATAACAATCATAAAATATGGTATTGGTTATTATTTTCACTAAAAAATGTATAAGAAATAAGTGCATAGGAATATATTTATATCTATACATATCCATGTGGATATGCTCACACCCAATAAAAATACTAGAATCAAAATAATAGAATTCAATATTTCTTCTTAACATCTTATTAGGTAATTAGAATTGAAAATGGATTTTTCTTTGGGAAAAGTGCTTGTGGAGAGAAAAAGTCACAATTTCAAAAAAATTGTCTCCTCTCTATAATCTTGAGGGGCCTAGGGTATTGCATGTCACCATCATACTGACAAAGATTGGCATTCTCACACATCTAGATATCATCCTAGTCATTGCTTTGCTTGTTGTCCAAGAAAATTGCTAAGACAACAAAATCAAGAATTCTTTGATAGTTGTGATTCACAGTCCAAGTGTGTCACCAAATCTCAACCCTCATCAAACAAAGGTTTGGTGATGTTTCCAAATGATATACCCATTGTGGTCTCATTTCCAAACAACATTCCTTTAACTAAAGCTTAGAATAGGAGGATAGCTTCTCTTTCAAGCAAAAAGCACACTACTATTCTCAAGTGGTAGCAGAAAGAGATTTTGAAACCTTAGATGATTAAGGATACATATTTTCACTATGGTGTTGCTTCGACTTCAAGGAAAAGGAATGACCTAAAGGGGATTATAAACATTTCATTTTTAAAATACTTTCTTGATTTGTAGATTCAAGGTCTTCGTGGAAAGGCTTTAATCTGCAAGTTTTTGAACTTTCTCCTTGATATAGAAACATTAAGAAATTTTACTTTTGAAGAATGGGCGAGGGAAAATCAGGTTTTCTATTTAGATTAGGGCAAGGGTTTCTTTGTAGTGATTTTTTATTCTAAGCTTACAAAGATGAAGTCTATAAGGTTAAATTGTGAATCTTTGAGGGATCTAGTTTATTCATTCAGACTTGGACTCCAAATTTTAACCCTCAATCTTCTACAATCAAGTTTATCCCTTTCTAGGTGCAACTCCAATCTTTTCCATTAGAGTACAAAGGGCCTAAAATTATGGAAATCTTGGAAAATCACATGGGGATCAAGTCTTAAAAAATTATATGGGTTTCTTTAGAAATCTAGGACTTCTAGTTAGGGTTTGTGTATTACCTGATGTTACGAAGGAGGTCCTCAAGGAAATTCGTAAATTAAATTCAAAAATGGGTTTTGGATACAAACAATCTTTGTGGAAAACCCTCAAAACATTTGCATAAAATATCATGGTATGGGTCATTTCTCAAAGGATTGTCCAAAGGTGCATAATATTGGGCTTAGTACTGAAACAATGTTGGATAGTCAAGAGTCCCACATTGAAAAATCCTAATATTCTTTCTTTGACAATCCAAAGGGTGCAATCTACATTACAACATGATAAGAAAATCCAGATCTAGAGTTTGTTAAGTGAGTTTGGTGAAGGAAATGAAGTCGGGTCCATTATAGAGTTCACAAAACAAGAAACCAAAAATTTTTTAGTCCTATTGCCAAAGTCTTTGCTTAAGAGACTATCTTGTCAAGTGCTAGGTGTTGATCACTCTCTCCATCTATATAACCCTCAAATGCCTAATGTCAGTATGTAGAAATTGGATGAAATTGTTAGGTCGTTGTTAATAGGTAATAAAGAACTTGTAAATGGTATTGAGAATCTATCTTGCATAGATTTCTTTGGCATGCAAGGAGCTCAGACTATGCATGAAGAATAGAATTTTCCATTGTTGAATAACCAACCTTTTGTCAGCGAGTCCTCTGCATCAAATGAATTAGAATGAATGGATTTTCAAAGTATGGTAGAGGAAGGCAACTTTGAAGAGTTGGTGGATAAGATAATTAGAAAGGAAGGCTTAAGATTAATTGAGAAAATCGAAGAGGAAGTTTCAACGAAAGTAGGGGAGTATGATTACTTTAAAACTTTGTCAATATCTCAAATACCTAGTGCACAATCTACTCACCCCTAGGAAAAAAGGTAGGAAATGACATGCAGTAAAACTCTAGGAGGAAATAGTAGCAGACATTTAGTCTACTTTGAATTGTAGTTCTAGTTTATATTCACAAAAGGAACTAAGGCCGAGGAGATATTGCTTCTCTCCTCGATCTCAATGAGAATAATCTCATAGAATGTTAGGGGCATTGATGCTCCTAACAAAAGGGCCCAAATCAAGCATCAATTTGATGCTTGTGGGGCAAACAGTGCTCATTCAAGAATCTAATATGTCATAGGACAACTTCCAAGCAGTAATTAAGAAGTGGTCAAAATGGAAATCTTCTCATTCACCAATAGTACGGGCATTAGGGGGGCTTACTACATTATGGAATGATAAAATAGTAAGCATGTATGTTGTTATGAATGAAATAAACTAGAAACTCATAAAAGTTACACACTATGAGTTAAGATATCGACTCATAAATGTGTATGGTCCAATTCCAACAGTTGTAAAGAAGCATCTTTGGGATACATTAAAGTAGACTCTAGATCACATAGGTGAATATAAATTCTTGTTAGCAAGAGACTTCGATGCAATTGTTTCTCTTCACGAGAAAAAAGGGGGGATTACTCCTCCACAAAGGTGGATGGAGGACTTCAAGTCTTTCATTCAAGATAACACTCTCATTGATATTTAGCCTACCTCAGGAAACTTTACATGCACAAATAAAAGAAAAGACTTCTTGCAGATAGAAGAATGACTTGATAGATTTTTGGCTTCCTCAAATTGGTTATTAGATGATTATTCCTTGAATTCTTAGATCTTGCCATTGTTGGGGTCTGATCATTTCGCTATTTCATTGAATATATCAAGAAAATAAGCTAGGACAAGGTATAAGTCTTCCTTTAAATTTGAAAAAAATATGGTTTAGGCACCTTGAATTTTTGTAGCTCCTTAATCAGTGGTGGTTGAATGCTCCTTTTGTAAAGGGTTCAAGGAAGCTTCAATATTGTAGGAAGTTTTTGTATGTTAAGCAACAAATAATATCATGGAATTTGCATGTCTTCAAGAATATTTTTGAGGAAAAGGAGAAGGATTTCATGAAGTTATCAAACATCATTAAGCATATAATCTTGAATGGTATGGATGAAAATACTTTTGAACAACAAAAATTTCTGCAAATAGAATGGGTTGAACTACTATTGAGAGAAGAAATTTATTGGCGTCATAAATCTCAAGAATTATGGTTAAAAGAGGGAGATAGGAATACCAAATTTTTTCATAATCTTCACAAGTGAAAAGAGCCAGATTTTTTTTTTTTAAAATTCAGGATTGTTTGAAAGGTGCATGCCTTACAAAGGAAGTGGATATACAAAAGGAAGGTATAAGGTTTTTTTCAAATTCGTTGTCCACCCCTGCACTTCAAACATAGTCCGTTAAGGATAAGGAGGAGATGCTAGATGCCATACCGAAGTTGATATGCAAGGAGGACAATGTTGGAAGTTGGAGTTGTTGTCATTAATTTCAACAGGTGTCATTGATGTCAACACAATACTACATGTATGCCTAGTTACCAGAAGCTATTTCACACTAAAGTTGACCATTATGTGTGTTCCGACATGTTGGTTTTTTGGTCCAGTTCCTACTGTATAACAAACTATGATTCAGATAGATCTTGGCTGACTTGGCGTGTCCAATACTTTATGATGTTTTTATGGCCAACCTAATTGATGTGTTGGTTACATATATATATTCGTATGTGTCTCTAGAAAATATAAGAAGGAAAGAGGATGAATGGGTGAATGGATGAATGAATGGATGAATGAATGAAGCAAGAAGTATAGAGAGATTATGTGTCTCTGGAAAGTGTGTGGTTGTGAAAAATCAGAATAAGCGAATTAGGCAAAGAAAGAAGTGTGTAAACCGAGCAAAATTATAGAGTGATTATTGAGCTTCATCTAGAACTAAATTCGACACAAGAAAGGTGTAATTCATTAGTTCATTTTGGCGGTAAGACATAAATTTTGTATTCTGGTAGTGATCCATCTTCTTTGTATCTCTGTGGCAGTGAGCCCTTCGGGTTGTAACCCTGTGGACATTCAATACTTATTTCAGGTAGTGAGCCTTATCTCTGGTAGTGAGCCTTTTGTAATCATTTTTGATATTCTCTATAGTGTGAGTTAATCCTCACCATGGTTTTTCCCTCATTGGGTTTTCCATGTAAATTTGGTGTTATTGTGTTTGTGCATTTGCATTTGATGGTTAATCACTTAACTAGTTTATGTGTTAGTTATGGTATTGAATTTAAGGTTATAATATATGAAAACTGATTCACCCCCCCTCTTAGTTGTCCTATCCAACAATTGGTATTAGAGCGAGGTCCTTTGGAATAAGTTTAATAGCTTGAAGGAGATCTTGGTGGCTTAAATGATGAAGGGATCTGACTTAGATGAAAAATTGAGAGTAGAGACCTCAGAGTCTGAAAATGAAGATCTGAAAGAAAATATTAAGTAGGTAGGTGAATGTATTTAGAAACTAAGAAATCAGATCTAGAAATTCAAGTTGAAACATAAAAAATTTCACCAAGAACTAAAAGAAGCAAAGGAGACTACTGAAAAAATGAAGGTGGAACTTGAAGAATGCAAAAGAATGGAAGAGAAGTTGAAATTTGAAATTGGACAAAACAAAGAAATTATCAATCAAAATACAAAAAAGTATGACAAGCTTGAACAACAAGTAGCAATTCTTAAGTCTGATCTGGAAAAGGCAAAAATTTTTGAAGAAAAATTCAAGATAAGTTTGGGAATGCTTGATGAATTAATTTCATCTCAAAAATTGATAATGGATATGTCAACCAAGATCCTAAACCTGCATAGATACAAGAAACAAACACTATATTAGATCAAATGCAAGTTAGTATCATGATTCCCCAAGAAATCTATTTGAATTGCAAAGGAAAATAAATGAAATGAAGAACATAAACAAGCATAAACCAAAGATATTAAATCCTATCAAATGCAAAGAAAAATCTTAATCTCTTAGGGAATTGGTGCCAATTTGATGTGAAAATTGGCCCTTTCCCAACTCCAATGATGTAAATGTTGATTGGTGATGAAGAGTGATCCACTTTGTTGAAGATTGAAGTGTGCTCCAAGATGAAAATCTGCATAACCTAACTAAGATTGGATAAAAATGGATGAGAATTGCTATGGATTTGAGTATAATAACTTTGCTCAAATTGTGGATGCTAAAATGAGGAATGAAGCCTCCTATTTATAGAATTGTAAGATGGAGAAATTCCCAAAATGGAGCAATGTGGAACTAACATTCAACCAATGGCAAGGTGCCACTTATCAAGAGATGGATGGATGAAGGATGTGCACATTTTGATGAATGTGCCCATAAATGCAATTAGGTGATATTTGAAATTAGTGAAATGACATGTAAGAGGGAAAATAAATGTCTTAAATGCCACTTGGGTCAAGGTAGCAAGACTTATTAGGTGAAGCAAATGTCTTGTTGGAAGGACAAAATCCACTTGGATTTTAAATTTAAATTTGAGAAAATATTCCTCCATTATGCCATGTTGAGAAAAAATAGGGATTTATTAAATGAATTAAATCTATTTTCATGTGCAAGTGGCAAAAGCTAGAGGATGGGACATGAATTAGGATTAAATTAATCAAAGGTTAATTAATTTAATGAGAGATTAGATGATGTGACAAATTTGACTTAGATTTATGGGTTTATTTAAATCAAAGATGAGAAGAATGTGATTTCAAACTTAGTCAAATAAATATTTTGTTTTATTTAACTAAAGGGGATGACTGGTTAGCTTAAATTAAACAAAGTTCAATTTATTTGATTTAATAGATAGACCTTAGAGATTCAATAAAATAAAGGGAATTATTTAATTGAATATGGACATAGGGTTAATTAGATCAGATAGATTGATTTAATTAACAAGAGAGAAAAGCTTAATTAGATAAAATGATTTATTTAATTAAGAGAGGAAAATTGATGAATTTAATCAAATAAAGGTATTCGATTAAATGGTTAGACTGAGGGATGATTTATGATGAAATGGTGTTAGTAAAATCAAGATCAGGTATGTCGGTATATTTTCCATGTCTACATTTTCCCCCTCTTTGAAGCAAAGTACTTGTCACATTGGTTCAAAGAATAAACTATCGTGATCAAAAGCCAAAATTTTATGATTTGAAAATTTGCCCCACTGCTGCCCTAGTGAGAGAAAACATGCCAATATACTGCGCCCTCGAGAGATCAGACGAAAGCTTGATTTTTGAGTGATCTCAGGAAAAAAAAGGACAAGGAGCTCAACGGGTCCAGAAAAGCTTTGGGAGGCCAGAAAATGCAAAAAATGATTCAAAACAGCTGTTGGATGGATGGAAATGGGACGAGGGGACCCAGGCCCTACCTGGATAGCCAAACTAGGTTAAAAAACCCTAACTTTTAGGCTTAAATAGGCCTCAAGGGGCCACTTCCAATCCATTTTCACATCCAACCTTTAGAGATCTTGTGATTTTGAGCTCTGACACCTTGGTGAGATGGCACAATGATAGCTCCCGATGCACATTTCCGACTGAGTCCGGAAATATCAAAGGCTTCCCGACACTGAACCACCAGTGAGTCAACTTGACTCAACTTGAGTTTTTGATTTCGCATGCATTTATGATGCTCAAGAACTAGGTCTCTAGGAGCGGTGCCATATAGGCCTACTGGAATTTAAACTGCGACGCTTGGTGTTTAAACTATGCTGTCATTGCAAGGTTTAACGCCACGACATAGTTTGAAATTAGGGTTAAATTTCAAACTCCACCGCCTTTGCAGGTTGCATCGCCGCAGTGCTCTTAAGGGTTAGGGCTTCTTGCCAAACTCTGACACTTTTGCAAACTGAACCACTGCTGTGCAGTTTGGGAGTTTGAGGGCTCTAGCGGTGTAGTTTCAAGTTTGCAAACTGCACTGCTTTCATAGGTAGTGATGTTGGGGTTAGTTTCGAGACGTCGAAACAAGCCATGATCAATATTTTTGTTCGATGATTTTTAACATGGTGACTTTCCTGATGTAGGAGGAGGCAAGAGAGATATACTCGCATGAGCATAGGTCTTTAGAGATCTTTGGCCTTTTGCGTGATTTGTCCTATCGAGAGTAGGAGTGTTTAGGAGAGATGGGTCTTTGGTACATTACCTATGCACTGCCTGTGCAGACGCACTTGGGTATGATGACAACACTTGTTGAGAGATGGCATAGTGAGACCTCTTCATTTCACCTTCCGACTGGTGAGGCCATAGTCAAGCTAGAGGATGTGTGGTGGATCTTGAGTTACCCATCCATGGTGAGCAAGTAATCTATGACATGGCTGTTGGGATAGATGCCTACTATGCCATCTTGGAGATTGATCAAATTATATTCTATGAGGGTCAGATTGAGTTGGAGTGCCACAGTTCCCTCACCTCACCCTACCGCTTAGTGATTGCCACTATCATATCAGGTCTTGTTTCCCTAGATTGGCGAGGCTGATATTTCAGTCTTGGTTGGGGGCTTGCTTGGGAGTGGATGGTTTGATGACGACCAACACTTTCTACATGGGGCCTAGTTTTGCTAGCCTCTCTTTACAGAGATCTTGATGAGTTCACCTACTTGGATGGCAGAGAACTTGGAGCAGGAGTCACACTCCTACATATCTGGGCATGGGAGCACATCCCCATGCTTCATCCATGAGTTGTTCTAGTTCCGATGGATCCATATGATCTAGTAGTTTGGCGATATAGATGGGGTTTTTGTTTCATTCACATAGGACATCACGAGATTCCTCATTGGAGGAGGGTCCTTGATGATATGCGAGTGTTCACATGCTAGCACTACCTTGGACAACCAACCCAATTTGATGATGTGCAACAATTATTCTTTGCTCAATAGGACTGCTTGATGCGTGGGTGAGAGCACACCATGTTGGAGATGTATTTACCTGGTTGGGTCCAGAGATAGTTTGGAAAGCCATAGGATATGCCCAATGATTAGTGTGTGGCCATTTTTGCTAGGATGACGACGTAGAAATCTTGGGGATGGTACATACTTGCCCACAAGGTAGTTCAAAGCTTTATGTAGCTGGTGGCCAGGTCATGGCCATATGACCAGGGTCAGGCAGATCTTAGGGCCACACAGGCATATCGAGATTGGTTCAGGTCACCCCTGAGATTGACAGTGCCAGGGACACCATCTGCTCGACGGAGAGTGAGAGGCAGGGGGCAGGACAAGGCCGAGGAGATAGGGATCAAGACCAGGGTGGTAGAGGAACAGTACCGGATTAGCCAGTCAGGGACCAAGTTCCACCTATTCAACCACCCAGGGATCAACAGGATCGGCCCCACAGGGATGTCCCAATACAGGATCAAGACCATGGGTAGCATGACAAACATGATGGGCACTAGGATAAGATTATGATACCACCTAGAGATGGGGGTGAGGATCAACCTCATGTGTAGCCTTCTCCATAGCCAGATCCTAGAGATGGGAAAATCATGCAGTTGTAGGCCCAAGTATAGGCACTGACAGTAGAGAGAGATCAGGCTAGGGCCGAGTGGGACCATGTCACTTTGCAGAGGCAGGCCGCAGAGTTACAGGCGGAAATAGAGATGGGCCACTGAAAATAGCTAGAGAGCATGGTTGCCTCCTCTCAGAACACAATATCACTTTGATCATACAGGGAGGTCGTTCGAGAGGCCAATTATTACAGGATGCACTACCATTAGGTTGTGCCGAGAGCAGGACGAGTTCCTGATTTTTTACAAAGGACCAATATAGATCTGCAGAGGGCCATAGGGATAGAGCAGGTGGTGAGGGCAACAACCACCAGGGCTAGGCCTTTATTTTGATCAGAGACCGGATTCTTTTGGCACCCTTTGGGCTCATTTTTGATTGCCCCATGGGTTGATTGTACTTATATATCTGATCCTTGATCTTATTCTTTTTGTACCGTGACAATGTACATATTTTTGATGATATATATGAGATGATGATTTTGATTCGATATGATATGTGATGAATTTATGGACATCTTTATCTTCTATATGCTTATGTAATGATTATATGATGATGTTTATGGATGCATTTTATTTTTAGTATCTTTTTCTAATGCATTTTTTCAGGATGTATGCAAAATTTTATGATATTCATTATGCTTAGACTAACAAATCTATATTTTGCAATGTGTAATTTCCTTATGTGTGATATGCATTTTATGATGTTATGGTAATGATGTGATGCTATGATAATGATGTTTTATGAAATGATATGATGGTTATGATATGCAAAATGGATGCTTTTGATAGATGATGAGTATGCGATAGCGTAATGGATACTTATATGTGTTATGGGATGATGCAAATGATGCTATGATAATGTATGATGATGCAAATGTTTTTTGACATTTATGTGATAAGTGATTTTCATGTTTATATATGATGGATGCTTAGAATAACCAATCTATATGTATGGAAATGCAATACATGTTTTTATGGTATGATATGCAATGTGCAATATGCTGACGGTTTATGGATGCAGGATGGATGCAATGATAATGATGATGAATAACTGTCACGGTGCCATGTTAGCACAAAAAGTAAGAGATAGAATAAAGAAAGAGATTCCAACAAGACATGAGATGATGATAATGATGATTTCTTGCTAAGGAGTTAGGGTTTTCAAATGGCCAATTATCTTATGTTTGATTACAAACATAGATACGATGCATCAAGGTATAAAGAATCAGGATGGCATTGTATCTAGTGTGATGGACTTTGACTTGAAAATTAGATAGGAGTATCCTTGTTCACACCTAACATACAAAAAATTTACTAGGATGCACTTTAGGTACTTCAAACATTTCAGACCAAAACATAGGAAGGAAAACCTTCTTATGTGGTCAACAAGATATCTAAAACACCTTTCATACACACCTACTAAAGCAAGTATCTGCCGAGGTTATTTTACCAAGACATCAAAAAAACACACAGATAAAAAGATAATGATCATTCCCCCATTCCTATCTCTCTAAATCCTTTTGTTTAGGATATCATCAAGAGGTCCTTGGAATGAGCACAATAAGATAAATCAACAGATCAAGATAAAGCAAACAAACAAGCTAATGTTCTTCAAGGCCACTAGCCAAGACTAAACTATGATGATGCCTGAAGTTGATGTTCATTGTGGGAAGGATTCATCCTTGGACACAATGATGATATCAGATGATTTGACATGGGGCTAAATGGATGATAGGCTATTGACTCAAAGAGTTGACTAACTTGTTTATGTACTGACCTATACTTGAGATTTTGATGTTTCAAGTTTTTTACTTTCAATATGCGAGACGTGTTTTCGATTGTTTCACCAAAGGTTGAGGATGACAATTGATTTATTATGAGTGATGTTTATTGTGAGTGAAAGCGAGATGAGACGGGTGGATTTTTTTAAATATTTGGATGTTTTTGTTTTTTTAAAATTGTTTTGAGGTTGTTTTTGGTATGTTTTGATTTTCAATTTTCAAATGTTTTGGGGTTTTCTAAAATTTTGACCAAGAGACTAACCTAAAGACCTATCCTAGGGGCCTCGGGGGTTGATCAACATATTAGCCTTGCCTACGTTATACATGTAGAGACCATGTAGTTCAATTGACACAAACTTGATTATTGATGAGATATGAACAAAGGGATTGCCAGTTTATTATGATGGACTCCTAGAGGACTGACCTAAGTGTCTCGGGGGATGATCAAAGATCAACCTTGCCTATGTTCAAGGCTCAGAGACCCGTAGTTTGACAAGATGAATCTGTTTTTGACATTTTGACCAACTTTTTGACTTGTTTTTGGAATTTGATATGTTTCAAATGTTTTGGGATTTTTTTGTTTTTTCGATGTTTTTGGATTTTCTGATTTTTGCGACTTCAAGAATATACACGAATCTGATTCTATGAGAGCATGCCCCTAGCGTGATGCAATAGACTACTCTGATAAAGGTAGAACAAGCTGACCTTGAGGATGGGCCGAGTAGTACTAGGAGGGATCATGATACAAACATAGGACCGAGCTATGATGCGGATGCCAAATGGATGATGGGTGATGGATGGAGATATGGAATGCAATGGATGATGGAAGCATAATGGATGGATGATGCAAAAATAGTAGCGAAGATCCTAGTGGATGGAAAGTGCTTATTTACACAAGGCGCCTGTTTTCTAGGTTTTCACCAAGGTACTTTCCAAAAGCACCACCTAAGTGGTTTTCACTAGAGGGATTTTTCTCTTTATTGTTTTTGATCATTTTTTTTCTTTTTTTGATTTTTTTGTTGTCACCAAGATGCCTATTTTCTAGGCTTTCATCAGGTTGACCATTTTTTAAGGACATTTTCTGATTTTTGTTTTGGTTCTATACCTTGCAAGTTTAGGCATAATATTTTTGAGATGGAAGCTATTCATGGGCTCCTATAAAGGCTCACCTTCGGGTGTTGATAACTGATATGCCTCTGACTTGTAGTTCACTATGATGATGAATGGTCCCAACCAGTTGGGTTCAAAATTTCCTCTATTGTTTGGATTTGTAATGTTTTTCTAATTCTCCTTCAGTACCAATTCTCCAACTTGGAATGTTTGACTCTTAATCTTCTTGTTATAGCTCCTCTTTAGTCGGTTTTGATAGACTTGTAAATTATTTAAGGTGTCCATATGCTTCTCATCTAGTAGCTCCAACTCATTCAGTCTTGATACTCAGTATTCTTCATCCATGATGAGGTTTTGCAGTGATATTCTTACTGATGAGAGCTCAATCTCAATGGGAAATATGGCTTATGATCCATAGACTAGGGAGAATGGGGTGGCACCAGTGGGTGTGCAAATGCTGGTTTGATAGGCCCAGAGGGTGGGATTTAGCTGCAGATGCCAGTCATGACTTGCATCATTGACTATCTTTTTGAGGATTTTTTAGAATGGTTGTATTGGTGGCTTCTACTTGGCCATTGCCTTGAGGATAGTATGGAGTGGAAAAGTGATGTTGAATTTTGAATTTATCACATAGGTCTCGAACCTCCTGATTCTTGAAAGGTATCCCATTATCTGATATAATAGCTTGGGGAACATTGTATCAACATATGAGGTAGTTCAGGATGAACTTTGATATCTGCTTTCCAGTGATGTATGTCATGGGGATGGCTTCCACACACTTGGTAAAGTACTCAGTGGCGGTTATGATGAACTTATGACCATTGGATGAGGTGGGAGTTATTTTTCCAATGAGATCAAGCCCCCACTGTGAAAAAGGCTATGGTGTGACAATAGGATGAAGCTCTTGAGCTGGAGCATGGATAAGGTCCCCATGTTGCTGACATTGTAGGCACCTTTTGACATAATCATGTGCCTCTCTTTCCATTGTAGGCCAATAATACCCCGTCCTCAACAATTTCTTGGCCAAGGTCATTCCGCTCGAGTGCGAACCATAAATACCATTATGCACCTCAGTTAAGGTAGTTAATTCCTCCTCAATATTTAGGCAGCATAATAAGGTTCCCTCTATGCTCCTACGGTAAAGGGTATTTCCTAAGATGACAAACTGGGATGCTTTCTTGACAAAATTTCTTTTTAGGCTTGAGGGTAAGTCAATAGGTAGGACACCTATTCACAAGTAGGTATAAATGTCATGGTACTAGGGATCACCAGGACCAATGATTTTGTACACAAATTCTGACTCCGGTATCTTGAATGCGGGGATGAGAAGTTGCTCTACCAAGAATTCATGTTTTAGGATGTTGCGAGGGATGTCCAGTAAGGATCCAATCGTTGCCATGGCATCTGTTGCTTTGTTGTTGGCTCTGGGAATCTACTCAAACGTGATATCAATGAATGATTCTTTGAGGTTCTCTACCAAATTTTTGTATGGAGTTAGCTTATCATCCTTTGTTTGGTACTCGTCATTCACTTGATTTATTATCAACTGGGAGTCTCCATATACTTTGAGGGTCATGATGTGCCATTGCACTGTTATTCTAAGACCTATGGTTAAAGCCTCGTACTCCGCAATGTTGTTAGTGCAGGGAAATGCCAATTTGTAGGATCTAGGTATGCAGTCCCCCTGTGGGGTGATGAAGAAGACACCGGCTCCCGATCCATGTTGTGTGTAGGAACCATCAAAGTAGAGTTTCCAGTGGTCAGCTATGCTGAGATTGAAGATGGATTCATCTAGAAACTCTGATATGAGTGGATTCTCTGAATACATGGGTGCTTTTGCAAGCTAATCTGTGATTACTTGGCCTTTGATTGCTTTTTGTTCCACATATTCAATGTCATACTCTGATAGAATCATGACCCACTTGGCCATCCTTCCTGTGAGCATTGCCTTTGGTAATAGGTACTTTAGGGGATTGATTTTGGCGATGAGTTTGATTTTTTGTGCCAACATGTAATGTGTGAATTTCTATGAAGCAAACACTATTGCTAGACATGCTTTTTCAATGAGTGAGTAGTTTAATTCATGCCTGACCATTGTTCTACTGATATAGTAGATGGCCATTTTTATCGCATTTTCATCGTGCTGAAATAGGAGAGCTCCAAGGGCTGCTGCTATTGTTGACACATAGAGGATTAATGTCTTTCTTGGGATCAGTGACATGAGGACCGACATCGTGAGAAGATATTATTTGATTTTTTTGAAGGGTTCCTCACACTTGTCATCCCATTTGTATGCTACTCCCTTGTGAATTAGGTGAGAATATGGGTTTTGTTTATCTGCCAGTTGTGCTATGAATCTTTGGATGGACTGAAGCCTGCCTTGGAGACCTCTCAACTATTTTAATGTTTTGGGAGCCTCCATCTCTAATATTTCTTTTACCTTGGTAGGATCTATCTCAATACCCCTCATTAACACTATGTAGCCCAGTAGCTTTCCTTATTGTATGCCAGAGACACACTTCTTTGGATTTAAATAGACACTGTACTCCTCTAGCCTATCAAAAATAGCACTCAAGGTTGCTATGTAATCTCTCCTCTTTCTAGATTTTTCTAGTATGTCATCAACATAATCTTTGAAAATTTTGTGAATCATGTCATGGAAGATTAATGTCATAGCTCTTTAATAGGTGGCCCCATCATTCTTTAGGCCGAATGGCATCATGTTCCAGCAGTAAGTCCCCCATGGACAAGTGAAGTCTATTTTATGTTGGTCCTCTTTGGCGATCATTATTTGGTTGTATCTAGAGAAACCATCCATCGGAGAAAGCATTTCATGTCCCACCGTCATGTCTACAATCATGTCAATGTTAGGCAATGGGAAGTCATCTTTCGGACATGCTTTGTTTAGATCTCTGAAATTTATGCAGATTAAGATGCCCCCATCAGGTTTTGAAATAGGAACTAGATTTGACACCCATTCTGGATAGTCGATTGGATGAATGAATCCTACGTCAAGTAGCTTCTTCAATTCCATTTCGACGAGCAGGGCAATCTGAGGATGCATTTTTCTTAATTTTTGTCTGATAGGCTTTGCTTCAGGGTAGACTGCTAGGTGATGGACCACAATCTCTGGATCGAGCCTGGGCATGTATGCATAGCTCCATGCAAAGTTAAATTTTCATTCTCTCAAAAATTCAGCTAGGAGCTCTTGCTCTTCTGATAGTAATGACTACATAAAATGTGATGTGTGGGGTCTCCTCTGTTCCCAAGTTAACCAAATTGCATTTTTTGGCTAGGATCACTGATTTTTCCTAATGGATAGCTCTAAGAGGAAGATTGAATCCCCCATCCTTAGGATCCTCATAGAGGTTTTCACTGTTTGATGCATCCTTTCTTACTATTTTCAGGTCAGAGAGTGCCAGAGTGTGGTTTTCACTCAACAACCTAGAGATTATTCTTAGTTTTTCGCTTTTCAACTGAGGGATTCAATTGTTTCCTCGTAGTGTGCATGTGTGTCTAGCTCGATGATGAATCCTACTTTGTGATCCCCACATGGAATATTATCCTATAGTTCCATGAATTCTGAAAGTGACTCATCATTTTTGAATGTGTCAAGAATTGGCGGTCCTCATTGGTCATAATCGATGAGTTGTGGGTAGACTAGACGGATTTCATGGTTTTGATGGTTAGTGGACTCAAATGACATAGTACTAATCATGAGAAGGGTGGTGTCCTCGAAGAGAATGGGTGGGTTGGTTATGGGATCTTCATCATCACTACTACTATAGACGTCGGTTATGTCAAATGTGAAGTTGTCTATGACTTGACTTGTAGATACAGGTAAGCAAAGTTCGACTGCCGTTTGTTGAGGAGTTTTGGATTTCCTAACTGGGTATTTCAGACACATATGGTTATACTTGGAGGGGTACATCCAAGGCCAAGATTTCTCATTCGTGTCTCCATAATGATGGGTATTAGAAGCCTATTGTTGTTTTTCCCTAGTTTCTGGTTTCTGTGATAGCCCATTGCGAGCACCATTTGCAAACCTTTGTTGCTGTCATCCATTGGTAGATCAGTTTCTAGTCTATTGTCTTGATACATGAGATGGGATAGGTCCTCCTCTACTACTTCTCGGCTGAATTCTCCCCAAATTTTGAAGTTGGTATAACCTTCAGGGGATGTTTGGGATGCAGAGGCTTCATTTGATTGTAATTGTCCTCATGATCTGGGAGATTGTTGTAACTCTCCTACCATAAAATCATTTTTAGGAATTGTATAGTTTCCACAACCATTTTCTTGGATGATGACTTTGATATCAGAGATGGTGGGGATGGCGGGAGTGGTGGGTGTCTCTGTCATAGAAGTGGAAGTGAGAGTGGCTAGATCAATGTAGGGTGTTGATGGGCCTTCATCATTTTTAGGCACTTGAGGAATCTTGTGGTATTTTTCCTCAAGGTTCTTGCAGTAAGAGAATGGTTCGGGATCCCCATGGATGGTGACCTCTTGGCCTTCATATGTGAATTTGACACATTGATGGAAGGTTGATGCTATTTCTTGCATTGCATGGATCCACAGACATCCTAGGAGAATGTTATAAGGAAAGTCGAGGTCTAGGACCTGACAGGTAGTTTCCATGATAGCTGGCCCTACTTGAATAGGGATTTGGATTGTGCCTTGGGACACTCTTTCTTGATCATCATACACTCTGATTATAATCAATTTTCCTTTGTCAATGGAATCCTTTGATATTTTTAGGTTCCTAATG
Source organism: Sequoia sempervirens (assembly GCA_007258455.2). Classification (NCBI taxonomy): domain Eukaryota; kingdom Viridiplantae; phylum Streptophyta; class Pinopsida; order Cupressales; family Cupressaceae; genus Sequoia; species Sequoia sempervirens. The sequence goes on from VDFB02078017.1 coordinate 96,839, forward strand.
AGCTTGAGGGAACACATGTTCAAACCTGCACCTCCATCCACCAAGACTCGCTTGACTTTATTTTTATGCACTAGGACCTCTAAATGGAGTGCATGGTTGTGAGATGGTTGAGCAGGAAAGTCTTGATCAAAGAATGCAAGAAGATTCAAAGTGATGATGTTTCTGACCATAGCTTGGAATTGTTCTGCATCAAGATCTGTGGGGATAGTGGATGAAGCCAATGCTTCCTCAAGGATTTTCTTGTGGGTGGATTAAATTTTTTGCCACTCCATGATGGAGATTTGTGCTGGGGTTATTTTCAGCTGCTCAAGGACATTATAACCGCTAGGAATAGATCTGGGGTTAGGTGTGAGTGCTCTATTTGGACGAGATGAGCTTGTAATGGTGATTTTTCTACCTCTTGTGGTGACTCCACAATTGGTATGGGGTCCTTTGATGGTGATGGTAGCACAATAACCATCTAGGGATGTGACGACATGGTTGTACACATGGTTTACACTCTTGAAGGTGCCTTTCCCCTTATCAGCGTTATTGTTCCCTTTATTGTTATGGTTAGGCATTGGATTCATGTATATTTTGAGGTTTTGATTTCCTGCTAGCTGCTCCACATTTATGATTTTTTGATCAATGAGGTCTTGGATTAGGTTTTTCAACCTCATGAAACTATTAGTGGTGTGCCCTTTGATTTTGTGGAAGTCACAAAGCTGGTTTTCATTGTACCAGGGTGGTTTCACATCTGGTTCTTGGTAATTCTCATAAGTGGGAGCCTTGATGAGGTTTTTCATTTATTAATTTCTTCATGATGACCTCGAGTGGTTCCCCAAGGGAAGTGTAATTCCGCTTGGGGGATTTTTTGTTTCGCTGGGGTGGTCCCCTTTGATCATTGATGCTGTTGATTGCTTGATTGTTGGTTGGTTGGTATTGTGATATCACATTGGTTTGGCTGTTGTTCCGATCATTGTTTTGCAGTTGTTGGTAGGTTTGGGTGTTTTTCCTTGGAGCATTGATGACAACTTTGGTGTTGACAACACCATCGTTGGTAATATTTTTGTTTCTTGCCCATGTGTGAGGTTTGTCATTATAACTTGTGGATGGGAAATTATTTTATTGTTCGGGATATGCGGGTGATCCTCCAGGTTGTGTTATAAGGGCTCGTTCGATGTTAATCACCTTGGAGATCAACTGGTTGTATGTTGTGATGCCTTTCACTTTGAGATGGAATGCTAAGGCTCCATCGAGGTTGGATATGATAGTGCACACTTGCTATTCCTTGGGCATGACCCATTTGCTCTGATTGGCCTTGGATCACCATCGTTGTAAGAAATAAGCAAATGATTCACTCTTACCTTGTTTTAGAGCTGAGAGTTCCTCTAGAATAACATCCATACCGATATTGAATGCATAGTTTTTGATAAATGCGTCGACTATTTCTTGGAACTTCTTGATGCCAAGAGGAAGGCGAGAGAACCACTCCATGGCTTGGCCAGCCAAATTCTAGGAAACAACTGCATCAGATAAGTATCATCATACGTGACTTCTATGCAATGAACTTGGAATTCCCTGATGTGATCTTCAGGGTTTCCCATCCCACAATATTTATGAAATTTGGGGATCTCAAATCCCTTTGGGAATGGTTTCATTACAAGGCTCCTATCAAACAGACAGGGACACAAGTTGTTGGGTGTTTTTATGGCTTTCCCTAATTGGAGATCAAGTACCTATTGTGAGAGTAACTTGATTTGTGTTGCTACATCATTTTGTGGATCAGGGGGTGGGGTGAAGGTTTTTTGTGATGGTTCAATTGTCAATGGGATGGGTGGATTGGTTGGTGTATTGATGGAATGTGCTTGCACATTCTGCTGTGCTAAATATGCTTGCCATTGCTGCTGTACCAACAATGCTTGTTGTTGGTCCTATTGTCGCTGTGCTAGTAGTGCTTGTTGCTGAGCTTGTTGTTGTTATTGCAATAAGGCTACTTGGACTGCTTCTTGCTGCTCTTGGTATTGTTTTAGCACTTGTTGGTAAGCCTACTGCTAAGCTGTTTGCTCTTGTGCGAGATATTATGCTTGTGCTTATGCTTGATGAGCATGGTATTGGGCTTGTGCCTAAGCTTGAGCTTGAGCTTGAGCTTGTGCATCCTGTGTAGCTTATTGTTGTTGTTGTGATTGCAATAAGGCTTGGGCTTGTGCAGCCTGTTGTGCTTGTTGTGCTTGGTGTGCGGCTTGAGTGGCTTGCGCTGCTTGTGCTACTTGTGTTGCTTGAGTGGCTTGAGTGGCTTGCGTTGCTTGAGTGGCTTGTTGTGCAACTTGTAGTGCAATGCTATATTGATTTGATGTATTTGGATTTGGTGGTGGTGGTGGTGGAGGTGGATTTGGAATGGTGCTCGTTGTGGTGATGAGAGGCACTGTCATATTGATGAGTGGGTTTTGAGTGGTGGATGGTGTGATCGATATGCTTGGTCCTCGTGAGACCATGTTTTGAGATGTTTGGGGGATGGTTGATGATGTGGTGATTTCCTGTGCAGTTGCCATCTGTTGTTGCGATGTCAATGACAAGATAGAAGGATTCTGTATGATATTTTGATTAATGATCGGAGGGTTGATTTGATTTTTTTGATTGCCATTTGGTAAAGGGGGAAGTCCTAAACTAAGGTGATGTGGATATTGATGGAAATGGTGGAAGTGGTGGAAATGTGAGTGGAATACTCCCTTGAGGAAGTGATGAAGATGTAGTGTCAAAGATGCCTTCTGGTCCAAATAAGTCTCCTTTTCCTTGCGAGGTTGTGGGGAGAGAAGTTTAAGGTGTTGCTCGAAAGGATGATGATGATGGGTCATTGGGATCACGGAAAGTGAGGGGAACATATGCATGTAATGGATTTTTGGGTACGATTTGCTCCAAGATGGTTTTTGTGTCCAAATCTTGATTATTGACAAGGGGGTGTGTTTGTAAAGCATTGAGAAATGTGCTCCCTTTATTAACAATGGGTTGAGTTGGAGCAATGGATGATGTGATTTACTGGATGTTTTGAGTGATGCTTTGGAATGGAGGTGTAGATGAGATTGGGGGCATGGATGAAATTGGAGGCATGATCCAAAAAGGTGTTTCCACAATAGTGCTCACATTGAAATCAGAAGGGAGTTTAGCCCCTTGCTTTACTAATTCGAGCATGTATAGTGAGGGATTGAGTCTCATCATGATGTTGATAATATATGATTCTCTGGATTTTGAACTATTTCGGTGTTTTCCTCTTGTGACATTCCAAAGGGATTATTGGTAAGATCCTCTACTTGAACACCTTCCTCTTGATGGTTTTGTGATGATGAAGGAAAGTTAGTTAGAGGATTGCTAGATCCAACAAGATTTATTTCAAAATTTGTTTGGCTTAGGTCACTTGAAGTGGATGTTTCTTTGTTGGCTTCCATGTTCCTCTTGTGTTAAGATCTAGTTTGCACCATAAAATAGGGATCAATTTTCAAGAATGTAGGAGATGAATCTCTAATTCTTTGGATTGATCTAACTTTAGGTACAAAAGGGGCAATTTAGGATGTTTTTAAGGATCAAAGGTGAAATGGTGAAGATGTGTAAAAGATGGATGATGTGGATGATTGAAATTTTTTAGAAGATCTTGAGGGGATGCTAGATTTTTAGGACTTTTTGGATGCTTGGATTTGGATTTTGATTTTGATTTTTGGATTGACCTCAATTTGATTTTGATTTTCAGATTGACCTTGATTTGATTTTGCTTTAGTTTTGGATAATGAACAAATATATCCCAAGGTGTTGGATGTTACCTATGGAATAAATTTTCTCAAAGGATGATAATTTAACTAAGTGTGGGGAGAAGGATGTATCTACCCACACCTATTCAAACAAGATGATAATTCAACCAAGTATATGAAGAAGGATGCATCTACATATACCTAGCTAAACAAGATGATTTGATGACAATTTTGACTAAGCATATGAAGAAGGATGCATCTATGTATACCTAGCCAAAATGGTTTGATGTTTTTGATTCAATGATTTCAAAGATTTCAATTTTGTTTCAAGGATTTTGATGATTTTTGATTTTCCAAAAAGCCTAGCATGAATGATGATTTCAAGATTTTCAAAAGTTGATGGTGAAATTATTTTGGTTTGATGTTCAGAGATGGATGAAGATTTTATTTTGATCCTATGTTTACCTAAAAAGAAACTTTCTTACTAGACCTTGGTTTTGAAGAACATGCTTTACTCTAGACAAGGTGCTCAAATTCTCGAAAAAGATTTGGATTCTAACAATAATAAAATGAGTACAATCCAGGATTTTTTCTTGAAGCTTTTCTATAAAATTTAAAAAGCAGTCTTTGTCTGAATTTGTATAGTGTTGAGAGATGCTTTTGGTGATCTTTTGGACTAAGATCTTTTACCTTTGGTTTCTTGATCTTGATCTTGCGTGAAATCATTGGAGACACATGTATGGGATTGAATTGTTTTTAATCTTTGCTTAATGACTTTGTTTTACCACAAACACTTCTTGATTATCTTTTCAAACTAGATGTCCAATGTCTCAACTTCTTCTCATTCCACAAAATATATCATGTGGAACTTTGATGAAATCTAGGCAAGGGTTACCTATTGGCAATTACTTTATCCCAACCTAAGACCACCAAATATCCTTTTGATTTTCAAGATTTCCATGAGGTGCGAGAGAAGCACATACGTCTTTTTCAATGGTGTTATTTTGAGTAAGAAATCACAAAAAAAAATAGCACATGTTCATTTTAAGACCCACAAAGCAATTATGACTTCTTTTTAAGCACCAAAGGAAATGTGAAATTTTTGTCTTGTTCAATTGTTAAATTCAAAAACTGACTCTAGTAAGTTTGTGTCTTAAAGTTCATTTTAAGCCCTTTTGTAACAAGGAATTGAAGTGTTTTTTTTAGAGCCCAAAAAGAATCTAGTATGTCCTAAGCATGAAAGATAACAAAATTTCTTAAGAGAAAAAAAAAGTGAGTTCTCTTAGAGTGTTAAATAAACACTAAAGTGTTCAAAAACACTTGGTATCATGAAAGAATGATATCATCATGCCTCTTTTCTTCTTTACTTTTGATCAAATCCAACCTACAAGAAAACCATTCAGATCTGCAAAACAGAAGTCAGGAAATTAGACAACAAATCCAAATGATCAAAACTAAAAAAGGCACATGTCATAAAACTAATTTTCACTTTTTACTTCCCTCTAGCGGTGGAACCTCTAAAGGCGGTGTAGTTTAAAATTTCTAGCGATTCTATATAGCGCCGCTTACCAGTCAACGTCACTCTATAGCAGGGACAAAGAGCATGAAGGCATCTCTATTTCAACTAGTGGTGGAGTTTAAAATTTAGAAAGAGTCTAGCATGCGAAAAAGACTCAGTGGCACCGTTTGAGATTTTGAATTCTGGGCAGGAAACAAAGAGCGTCAAAGTTTGGAATTTGTAGCGGTGTGATATAGCGACACTAGAGTCCCAGCGGTTCTAAACTACGATGCTAGTTTGCTAGCGATGGACTTCCCTATAGGCACAAAAACAACAAAAAAACACAGAATTTGGTGAAAAAAGTGTGATTAGAACTTCTGGTGGGCCCTCCTTCTAGTGCCAAAATGTGAACCAAGATCCTAAACCTGCATAGATATAAGAAATAAACACTATATTAGATCAAATGCAATTTAGTATCATGATTCCCCAAGAAATCCATTTGAATTGCAAAGGAAAAGAAATGAAATGAAGAACATAAATAGGCATAAAATAAAGATATTAAATCCTATTCAAATGCAAAGAAAACTTCTAATCTCTTGGGGGAATTGGTGCCAATTTGATGTAAAAATTGGCCCTTTCCCAACTCCAATGATGCAAATGTTGATTGGTGATGAAGAGTGATCCAATTTGTTGAAGATTGAAGTGTGCTCCAAGATGAAAATCTGCATAACCTGGCTAAGATTGGATAAAAATGGATGAGAATTGCTATGGATTTGAGTATAATAACTTTGCTCAAATTGTGGATGCTAAAATGAGGAATGAAGCCTCCTATTTATAGAATGGTAAGATGGAGAAATGCCCAAAATGGAGCAATGTGAGACTAACATTCGACCAATGGCAAGGTGTCACTTGTCAAGAGATGGATGGATGAAGGATGTGCACATTTTGATGAATGTGCCCATAAATGCAATTAGGTGATATTTGAAATTAGTGAAATGACATGTAAGAGGGAAAATAAATGTCTCAAATGCCACTTGGCTCAAGGAAAAAGGACTTATTAGGTGAAGTAAATGTCTTGTTAGAAGGACAAAATCCACTTGGATTTTAAATTTAAATTTGAGAGAATATTCCTCCATTATGCCATGTTGAGAAAAAATAGGGATTTATTAAATGAATTAAATCTATTTTCATGTGCAAGTGGCAAAAGCTAGAGGATGGGACATGAATTAGGATTAAATTAATCAAAGGTTAATTAATTTAATGAGAGATTAGATGATGTGACAAATTTGACTTAGATTTATGGGTTTATTTAAATAAAAAATGAGAAGAATGTGATTTCAAACTTAGTGAAATAAATATTTTGTTTTATTTAACTAAAGGGGATGATTGGTTAGCTTAAATTAAATAAAGTTCAATTTATTTAATTTAATAGATAGACCTTAGAGATTCAATAAAATAAAGGGAATTATTTAATTGAATATGGACATAGGGTTAATTAGATCAGATAGATTGATTTAATTAACAAGAGAGAAAAGCTTAATTAGATAAAATGATTTATTTAATTAAGAGAGGAAAATTGATGAATTTAATCAAATAAAGGTATTCAATTAAATGGATAGACTGAGGGATGATTTATGATGAAAAGATGTTAGTAAAATTAGGATCAGGTATGTCGGTATATTTTCCATGTCTACAGGATAAAGGAGTTTGGGGCTTGAAGAAGGAAAAAGTTCAAAGACTAATCCAATTATCAACAAAATGAATAATCAAAGGAAATTTCAAGGCAATACTTATCAAAGCAAAAATATAAGGATCAATACCGAAAGGATACCCAGCTGACAACCTAATGATCAAAGGTATGCATCTTTTAATGGATTTTGTTATTCATGCAATAAATTTGGACATAGAACGATAGAATGTAGGAGTATGGTGAATCAAAATAGATTCTATGGTGGAAAATGCTACGTTTGCAACAAACTTGGACACAAATCTATAGAATGCAGAAGTCAGATAATGATGAAAATTTTTAATACCGGTAGAAGATTTCATTCTTTTCAAGGCTATGCAATATTTTTGGACACAAGGCTAATCAGTGTAGGGAAAAGAAGAATACAAACTCTCTTGATCAAATATTTGTTGTATGTCACTCTTGCAACAAATCCAAACATATCTCAAAATTATGCAAGAGTAAAGTTGGGAAGGAACTAAATTCGGGATAGAAGAAGAAGCTTAATCTAGAAGTAAGGAGAGAAATGACAAAAATATGGAGAAAGAAAGAGGAGCCTGAGAATAAGGACAAATTGGATAATCATGTATCTACATTCAATACAGATAACTCTTCTATGAAATAAATCTAGTAATGACTTTAGGGGGAGCAATCATAGAAGAATCTTTCAAACCCCCGGTAAAAGAGATGTCATGTGATGACATAAGGATAGGCGATGTAAATTTTCATTCTGAAGGCAATAAAGAAAATTTCAGTAGAAAACAAGCATTACAAAATATTTGCAGAACTCTTTTTGTGCATTTCACAAATTGGATGACAACTTTGGTAGGAGAAGAATCTGATAGACTAAAGTAAAAATGATGGTGTGGCAAGTAATACATTATCATTCATGATGAAACCCTAAAATTGATAAGTTAAATAAGGAAGATTGAGTGGTCATTCTCATTTTGAAGTGGACAAGTTGAGAAACAAAGGGTTAGGGTTACTAGCAAGTGAAAGTACAAAGAACAAGGAAAAAGTAATCGAGTCAAAGGAAATGGTGGTATTTTATCCATGCAACAACAAATTGCAAAAAATGAGTAAGTTACAGATTTGATGAATTTGATCATGAAAAGATTTGAAGTCTCAAAATTTCTCTTTTAGTTGAGAAAATGCAAAAGGTCATAAATTTATGGGATAAGGGTTTAGACATTTGGAGTGAATTTCCATACTTTTCAAATGTGGACATTGTTTGGGTAATTTTAAGTAGAATTCAAGATAATCAGATGATTCTTGAAAAACCCTATGGGATCACGAAGGAAGCAATTGCAGTAATAATAGGACTATGTGATGTTAGACCCATTCTTGTCAAGAAATCCATAAAGAATAAAGAGGTCGAAGCCCTAACTGGGGTAACAGGAGATCAAAGGGAACTTATAATTCACACCATAAATTACCTTGTGATAAGGTATGTGGCATATGTAATCTCATATAAGATTTATTTCAGGAATAGGGAAGGTTCTACCTTAGTGATTGTTTTTTATGTTGCACATCAAATGGTTGAGAAAAAGGTGGATTTTGACTTGTGTGAGTTGCTGAGAAATCAATTGATGGAAAATATAACTATGAAAAAGAATGAAAATTATCCTTTTTGCTTTGGAACCTTGGTTATATGCTTGATGATGTATTTTATGAATTCATTAACATTGAAAGAAAATGTTGTGCGGAAGTCTACTAAACCAGTTGGAAAGCATGTTTATCGATATCCGAATTGTTTAGTAGAAAGGGAAAAGGTTTGCCAAGAGTATTTTGAAAACAAGATAAATGCATGGAATTCTAGTACGATTTCTAGTCCAGTCATGATGTAGTGCCTCTCATGTTCTAATACTCTGATATTGCTTTGGTGTGTGTGTTTTGTTTCAGTGTGATTTCTAGTTAAATGTTCTGATGCATATTTGATACTTTGTTTGACAGTTTTTCTGCCATGTGTTGGGTGTGGCAGGCAGTTATGATTATTTGCTTATGATAGTTGGACTTATGTGTGGGATACTCATGTTATGACGATGTTACTTTGTGAGTTATTTTGATGATGTGATGCTTAGATTTTGTTTATTGTATTTGATTTGAGTGAAGGAGACAGGGTGGCATCGCTCATCCATGAGCGCTCTGCCTCACCGTAACTCTCCTTCACAATGTGTTTGACTATGAATTATTTGCATATGTATATGTTGTTTGACATTTTGTGTTATGCAGGAATACAAGTACCGGGTGCCGGCTCCACCCGCATTGTCAGGTTTGAGCTCATCCTATATACCCAATGGTTGATGTGGTTAGGGAGTTGGTAAGAAAGTACCCTCACCTATGTCAGTGGTTGGTCCAGGGATTGTTCATGTCGTGTTCGTACTTCGTTCTTGTGGGTATGGTTGTTAATTAAATCATTTTATTTCATGAGTTTTATAAGTGTGTTTATGGATTGGTCTAGTGCTTTATGATTTAAATTAAATGCTAGTCTATGGTGCAAAATATTAAAATAATGAAAGGTTCAATATTGCTTATGATATTAATACTTTGGAAAATTATGGTGTACATTAGCACTTTTATTGTTATTTTAAAATGTGAAGCTATCCTTTAATTTAAATCATTAAATTAAATAAATAGTTAGATAAATTATTATGGCTTATTTTGAAAATAAATATAGTTAAGGAAATCATTATCTTATTTGTTTTAATTAGAAAAAGATGATTTAATAAAATAAATTTTAAACTTCAATTATAATTAAGTGAAATGTTGTTAAATTATTATTAATAAATTGTTTATTTTTCAAAAATTAATTTTATTAAAATGAAATTAAAATATTTAAAAGGCATATTTTTTGGTGTAAATTAATTATGGAAGATTCTTCTTCCAAAATTAGAAAATGGTAGAAATGGTGGGTTAAGTGGAATTTGCATGGGAAAGTTGTCAGCAAATTTATGAGAACTTTTGATTTTCTTTTTTTTGGAAAAAGTATATTTCCAAATATTGCTTTTTCGAAAAAGGAAGATGGAGGAAATGAAAAAATGAAAAAAATGTCTGCAACTCAAAAAAAATTGTTGAAATTTTTTCTGAGGATTAGTAATCTATGTGGGTTGTCGTCGATTTGATCTGAGAAGATTTTATTTTTGGCTTGCACTGGATTTTGTGGTTGAATCCATTGTTGTTGGGGTTTTGAATCTCTAGATTATGGAAGATTGTAGTTGTCTGGAGTCGCGCATCATTTTGTCCTCGAATTGAGCTTTGCATAGGACTCCGGGTAATTCGAATTTCATAATTTGATCTCTGTAGATTTAGTTTTTTTAAAAGGAGAAAGGAAATTCTGTTTGAAAGAGAAAATATGTTTTCTGTGTGTGTTTGGGAAAATTTCGTTCTCTGTAATTATTTCTTCATTATTTGTTCTTATTTGTAGATTTCTCCTTCCTCTTTGTAATTTCCATTTTGGAATTCCTGTTGAAATCTTGTTTCCCTGTCTTTGGAATCTTCTCAGCTTTAAACCTCTGAAAATCTCTCTCGTCTGAGAACCTTTCGTTCCCTGTATTTTCCCTATTAAAGCACTTTAGAAATTTTTACACTTCTCTTTTGTCACTGTATTTCTTTCATGGGAAAATTATTGGATAAAATAAACATATATATGATATTTTATTATGTTATGTAGTTTTTAAATATTAATGTGGAGGTTTTAATATATATGTGTAAATATATGTGTGTGTGTGTGTGTGTGTGTGTGTGTGTGTGTGTGTGTGTGTGTATTATGTGCTTCAATTGCAACATTAGATGAATTGATATATATTTATTTCAGTATTTATATAGATATATGTATATATGTATATACATACACACACACACATATATAGTGTATATGCAGGAAATATGAGCAAATAATGAAAAATAAAAATAAGTCCTTCTCTAGAAAAAAATTATATATAAAGGGGAAAAATGTTATTTGTAAATTTTGTTTGAAAATTTCTTTTAATTTAAGCTGAATTTAGAATTTGAGGAAAAAAAAATTTGTGATTTAAAATATATACTGTAGAGTTTGATTTCATTATTTTCCAGTCAAACTGTATTGTGATATATCAGAATAGTTGCTTAAAATAAATGAATATTATAATCAAATTTTTGAACCTAGAAGATTAATATCTTAAATCTACTTTTTGCTTTGAACTGATTTTTAAAATAAAGATTAGATTTCCATTATCTTAGAAAAATAAGAATTTAGAATATTCTATGTGGAAAATATTTAAAATCAGAAAATAAAATATAGTTGAAAAAAATTGAAATTAGTGAATGATTTATAATTGGTTTTTAATAAATTTAGTTAGTATCTTTAAATTTTTTTAAAAAAGAAAGTTTATTTTATTATGTTTAGATAAATCATGGAATTATCATTGCTGCTCTTTAATTAGCTTTTTAGCAAGTTTATAGAATTAGATATTTAATAAATGAATATTTAAGTGTAGGAATATATTTATTTAATTGATTATTATGCTTGGGATAAATAGAAGTATTAGTGAATTTCCTTACTTTGATTTTTAATCGATGAAAATGGTTATTTGATTGAGAATTGGATGATTTATTATTTAAATTCCTTATAGTTAATGATATGGTGTTATTTAATTGGATGTGATATTTTACTTTGTTCTTGTATGGATTAGCGTTATCTCTAGAGGTTAGGGAAAGTATGAATGCATTTCTATGGTTGCATATTTTTGGTTCATGTTGATACCATGTGGGAATTTGTGGATGGTACCCTGTTGTGAGTTATGATTCTTTCGGTTAAACATTGTAGTACCTGTTTCTTGGTTTTGGTTTTAGGGCAACCATAGGGGAGAGTGGCTCTTCTTGGGGCTAGTGTACAAGTGGTCCTTGGAAGAGTTTCCCTAATTAAGTGAAAACCTAATTAATTTCCTTAGTGGGTTGGGTTAGTTATCACATGACAAGATAAAAATATACACCTCACCCCTGTCGTTAGTGCTCCCAAAGGCTAAGGACGGGTGGGAAGACCTGGTTGGTAAGGTCACTACCTTGTCTTCACGAAAGGTAGATGGCTTTGCATGAGTCACCCTATAGGGTGACACCTTGAAATAGGATGTCTGGTTAACCATAGATGGAGGAAACTTCTAGATTATAGGTAGTCTAGTGAATCCATGAAGGCCATGCGATGACACTCTCCCATTATGCCCATTTGTTTCCCTTGTTCTTGTGCCTCTGGAATTGTTTTAGTTGTTTTAGTTTTTTATTTATTGTTGATGTTTATGTTGTTTGTGGGCTTGAGTCTTGTGATGTGTGTCCTTTATGTTTGAGTTTGTGGCCGAGGGTTCTTTCTTATCAACTCCTTGCATGGGGGGTGTTCCTTTAGGTCCACACGGTCAGATGGAAATGTGCAATGCACTCATTGGGTCCCCAGCTGTGATCGTGGTGTGGATGCAGTTGCAGTGATCTCAGAGCTCGCATGGAGAAGATTGTACCTATGAAGAGTTCTCTTTCATTGTTGTACTTTTGTATTATTGATTGTACCCTTCCCAATGTTATAAGGGAAGTGGCCTTGTAATGTAACTCTGATTTTATATTGTGTTGTATCTGTGGAAATATATTCCACATTTGTAACTTTGAACTCTGAAGATGAATATAGTATTATGTGATTTATGTTTATGAATTTATATCTTATTCTTGTTGTACTTATATCATGTTTTATTCTCATTTCTTTCTTCCGCTTTAGTTAGTATCGTTTATCATTAATTGTTGGGTTCGTTTAAGTAATGCACCATGTACCCAATAGGATTAGGTTAATGCTTTATGTTATATCTATGTTGTATAAATGTTTATTTGTTGCATTGTGTAATTGTTATTTTCAAAATAAAATTATTTTGTATTTGTTGTAGTTGTCTTATGGGGTTTGCGTGGCGGGATGTTACACATGATGTCTGAGGAAGGATCCTCTTCTGGAAAAAAGAAAATAAGAAAAATCAATTCATGTCCCCCTTTGGAAATGAAGAAGTTGAAGAAAGAAGAGAAGGAAGAAGGAAAGGAAACAAGGACTGTAGAAGCACTTGATCTGGTATCAATAGATGATAATGAAGAAGATGTTACTAAAGAAAAGGTGATAAAGATTCTTGAGCAACCTGATGGGATAAAGAAGATTGGAGATATATGGTTGTCTCAACCATCATATGAACAAGATGAGATCTTAGATGCTCAGGCTATTTATGTAATTCATAATGATACTAATCTAAGTGAACTGATAAGTACCTTACCGAAAGTATTGGTTGAACAAATTGAAGACAGGTTAAGGGAACTATCACCTGGTGAAACAACAAAAAAAGATGAAATTCAATCCGCTTTAGAAGAAAGATGTAGAAATGAACAAAAGAGGTTAACCATGAGTATAAACGAGCTGAGGAGCTGTATCAAAAGTGTAAACAGTGTATATAGGTATTGTCTCTGATGGCCTACTACTATTGGGAAATATAAAACAAAAATTGATTCTATTGAGCATGAATTGAATTCTATTGGAGAAACATATGATTGTCTTAATGACAAAGATGGAACGTAAAAGAAAATAATTAGTTCTCTACAATTTGATCTTGCTATCATCACGACATGAAGGGATGGTATTGTGAAAATATTTTGGAAAGTTAAAGAGATAATTGAGTTAATATTAGAACAACTTTTTGGTCTCTTGGAGGATACTGAAAAAAATGCACAGAATATTGCCATTCCAGATACTCTTCTGGAAACAATTGATTCAAGAGCAAAGATTAACAGTATTTGTCTATACATCATGTTGACAGTGGATTCCTAGAAGAAATGTCTTCTAGAATTGAAAGAAAAATACAAGGAAATATTTTGAAGAAGGAAGGATTGAGGTAAAAAATAATTTTTGCTAAACCTTTTTGTGAAAAATGGAAGTTTTTTGGGAGCAAAGGGAAGATAGAAATTTTTTGTCATTGATGTCAAAGGGGGAGAAAGAGAGAGCATGCAAAAAAGAAAAAGAGAGAGAGAAAGCATGTGAAATGAAGTGAATCTTTATTTTTTGTTATTGTTGGATTTTCACATCTTGTGTTGCCATCAATGACAAAGGGGGAGATTGTTAGAAGTTGGAGTTTGTTGTCATTAATGCCAGCAGTTTCTCATTGATATGAACACAGTAGTACATATATGTCTAGTTACTAGAAGCTATTTCACACTAAAGTTGACTGTTATGTGTGTTTCGACATGTTGGTTTTTTGGTCTGGTTCCTACCATATAACAAACTATGATTCAAATAGTTCTTGGCCAACTTGGCGTATACAATACATTATGATGTTTTTATGGCTGACCTAATTGATGTGTTGGATACATATATATATTTGTATGTGTCTCTAGAAAATATAAGAAAGAAAGAGGATGAATGAATGAAGTAAGAAGTATAGTGCGATTATGTGTCTCTAGAAAGTGTGGTTGTGGCAGATCAAAATAAGTGAATCAGGTGAAGACAAAAGTGTGTAAACCAAGTATAAGTATATAGAAATTACTAAACTTCATCTAGAACTAAATTCAACACAAGAAAGGTGTAATTCATTAGTTCATTTTGGTGGTAAGCCATAACTTTTGTATTCTGGTAGTGAGCCATCTTCTTTGTAGCTCTGTGGTAGTGAGCCCTTTGAGTTTTAGCCTTGTGGATAGTAAGTCCTTATTTCAGGTAGTGAGCCTTTTGTAATTAGTTTTGATATTCTCTATAGTGTGAGTTAATCCTCACCGCGATTTTTCCCTCATTGGGTTTTCCACATAAATCTGGTGTTATTGTGTTTGTGCATTTGCATTTGATGGTTAATCACTTAATCAGTTTATGTGTTAGTTCTGGTAATTGAATTTAAGGTTATAATCTGTGACAACTAATTCACCCCCCCTCTCAGTCGTCCTATCCAACAGACAATGACCAATTAATGAAGCCATTCACTTTAGAGGAAGTGAAATCGGTTTTTTTTTCTTTGCCGCCTAATAAGGACCCAGGACTGATGGGTTAACTGTCATTTTTTTCCAAAAATGTTGGGATTTCATTGGTTCAAATTTGCTTAATGAAATGGAAGAATCTAGGAAAATGGGTACCATTTTGAAGCAATTCAATGTCACCAATATAGCCATAATTCCAAAGGTTGAATCTCCAAGAACATTTTTCAGATTTTAGGCTGATATTGTTGTGTAATACGATATATAAGATATTTACAAAAGCAATATATCTTAGATTGTATTCTTTTATTCCAAAAATAATTTTAGAAGAACAAAGGGGCTTTGTTCCAAGAAGGGAAATGACAAAAGATGCACATGTGGCACATGAGGTTTTGCACTCCATTCATTCTTACAAAGTATCATCAATTATTGTCAAATTGGATATGATGAAGGCTTATGATAGGGTAGATTGGTCATTCCTTGTTTTAGCCTTAAAAAAGTTTGGGTTTGGAAATAGATGGTGTTAATGGATATTATCTTGCTTATAAGGAGCAAAGTTTTCAGTATTTGTCAATGGTTCTCCAGTAGGCTTCTTCAGTTCTTCTCAAGGATTTCATTAAGCAGAGCACTTGTCTCCTTTTATGTTTGTTGTTTTGGCTGAAGCATTAAGTAGAACTATCCAAAGGTTTCATTCATAGGGGTTATGGTAAGGGGTAAATATTTCTTTTACAAATATTATAGTTACACATTCTTTATTTGTGGATGATACTATATTGTTTGGTAAATCATCCTTAATTGAAGCAAATCAAATCAAACCAATATTGCAAAAATATTCTGATGCTTCATGCCAAAAAATAATTGCAAATAAGTCTAAGTTCTATGTGTTAAACATAAAAGCAGCTATTAAGAGGAAAATAGTCAAAGTATTGGGCTTCAAATTAGCAAGTTGTCATGTAAGTATCTTGGTTTACCTTTCTTTATTGGGTAAAATATGTTGATGTTAACTTGCAGCGTCAAAAGCAATCTTTGAGCGATCTTCTTATTGGTGATAAATTAAATAATAGCTCCAAGCTATTTAATTTATTGAGACTCAAGAGGCACGACTTCTTATGACACTTCTTTTTGTTAAAAAAAGAATTTATTAATGAAGAGGCACGCTATTCTAACAAGGTCGACATTGTCTCAAGAGGCACAAATGTCTAAAAGGCGTCTTCTTGATGGTGACCGACTTGGTGATTGGAAAAGACACGTCCTCTCCTCTTGATTGTATATATACTCGGTTGCATTCTCTTTGTTGATCATCAAGTTTAAGTTCAAGTTCAGTTCTATATTAGTCATTGAAGTCTAAGTGCGAATTGTCTAGAAGAGCAAATACTGTAGGAGAGCATATTGTTGGAGGCTGAGTTCTATCAGCATTATAGTTATGTGTTGCATCACTCTTTGGTGCATAATTTTGGGTCTGTATATCGGCCTCTTGTAACAAGATCATTTTGTGACAATTCAATATATAAGTGATATATTGTTGCTGGGTTTTTCTCCCTCAAGAGGAGGGTTTTCCCAAAGTATCTGTCGTGTCTTTGTGTCTGATTTTGAATTAATTTTCTATGCATTTATCTGATCATAAAATTTACAAAATAAAGTAGCATTTTGTTCTAAAATAATTTAGAGCTTTCAATCAAGGATATCATTGTGGAAAAGTAGATGGATGTCTCTCTCATGGAGGATTTTGGTGATTTAATCTATATTGTCATCTATCCCAAATTACTATATGGCAGTTTTAAAGGCCCCAAAGTCAACAATATTTGTTCAAAATTGAGAAGTTAATAAGAGGCTTCTTGTGGAAATGTAATATGGATAACTCAAAAAAAGCTCATTTAATTTCTCTAGACAAGCTATGCCTAGAAAAACACAAATGAGGGGCTGGTATTCATAATATGTTAGCAAGAAATCTATCATTGGGTGCTAAGCTGGTGTGGTGCATGTATGAAAATCCTATGCTAAATGGTGTAGGATTATATAGGAAACATATTTGGATGTTGCTGCTCCAAGTAGGATACTCACTATTTCAAACCCCTCAAGGATCAACAATGTGGAATTTTTTGATATCTTGTAGGAAAGTAATTATTCCTTATATTAGTTGGGAAATACACAATGGGAAAGATGCATCTTTCTAAAAAGATTCTTGGAATGGACATTCACTAATGAATACTCTTCATGATTTTCATATTGCAGAAGCTACATTATTAGCAAGCTGGGAAGAAAAGGCTAAGGATTATTTTTACGACATAGATGTCCTAATAGGTAAGGTTACTTGGAAATATTTTTCAAACTTTCAAATTCCAAATGATCAAAAGAGAAATTTAGAGAATATCTTAAAGGGTATACTTATTTTTTAAATCAAATTCTTCATATAAAATCATATGGGTTCCCTCCAAAATAGGAAGATATACAGTTAAACAAGTTTATAAGGTGATCTTTAGTAATGGGGGACATTTAGAAACTCAAAGAACACTATCTCTTTTTTTGGAATTCAGAAGTACTGCCTAAGGTTGGCTGTTTTGTATGGTTGGCTATAAAAAATAGGATATTAATAGGTGATATGTTGGAAAAGTTAGGTATATCGGATCCTGTTAAAACATATTCTTTGTGAAGAGGTTTTAGAAGATACAAATCATCTTTTCATCGGCTACAAATTTGCTCAAAACTGTTGGTCCTTCATCAAAGAAAAGCTTAGATGGTATTCTCCTTTGCCTGGTACTCTATGTGAATTATTTACAAGTTGGCCTATTTTTGTACAAATTATTATTATTTTCTATCATCTGGCGTGTGACCCTAGCAGTCGTCATTTGAAACATTTGATGGGAAAGAAATAAACGCATTTTCAGAAAAGAAACATAGAAAATAGAGCAGGTATTGTCTAAGATAGAAAATTCTATTTCTGAGATAACTAATGCTCATGTACAAGAAACAAAAAATACAAGATCTGTTTTTATTCTTTTGGATGGTAATGTATTGAAGAGTTAGAGTCATCTTTCTCTTCCTTTCAAAGGAAGCTAACACCAACACCAAAAAAAAATAAAATTGATAGGTCTAAGGTATCTTGGATACCACCTCTATCAAATATGTGTAAATTAAACTTTGATGGTTCTTCGAGAGGAAATCCTGGTATTTCAAGAGTAAGATTGGTCATTAGAGATTGTATGGGTTCTTTTATTTGAGCCAAGTCTGTTAATCTTCCCTTTGGTACAAATAATATAGCTAAAGCACAAGCTCTTCTTTATGGTCTGCAAATGGATATAGATCTTAAAATTTTTAATCTTCAGATTGAAGGAGATTCAATGATAATAATAAATGCTTGCAAAGAGAGGAAAATCCACAATTGGAAGTTAGGCTATGTTCCGCAACAAGTCTAGGGAATAATGGATAAGTTAGCAAATTATCATGTAAAGCACACGTACAAGGAAGGTAATAAAATGAAAGATTGGCTTGCAAACTTTGGATGTGAGCAACAACAAGAAGAAATTTTCTATGAAATGAAGGAACAAAATTTAAGTGAGAGATTCATGGAGTTGTTCAGGGATGAAAGTGTGACAGCAAATGCAGAAAGAAAATATTGGGCTGGTAAGAGGTTGATACCTTGTCAAAATCAAAGGCTCATCCCCAAATTTGGAAAAGGAATTTAAAGAGTAAATTCAAATAAATATGTTACTTCAATGACGAAGGACATATTTTTCAAATCATTGACAACCTAAATGCATACATATTTTCATATGTCATGTGTTAGTCGTTAAAAAGCTAACTTTTGTGATGCAAGTTTATATTTATTGTTATAATTCATTACACAGGTGCTCATACCAAACATATAAAGAAAGGATTAGGGGGATTAATGCAAATATCTAATGTATCCTTGGCCCGTGTCAACACTCATGTTGTTCGCTGGTGAAAAGACTTGTGTATTAAGGTGGCACTGATTCCTGAGTGAATTTGGTAGGAAAGTGTGCGAAATTGATGTATTAATCCGTGTGTAGATTCACATTTTACAACATTCTAAACAGTTTTATTCTCGGAAAAGGGTCTTCCAGGCTATTTTTATATCAGGGTTTCTGCATGTTTCAAGGCTTATCATCTAGGGGCGAAGAGGTTGAAGAGTGTCTACGTGGTTGCAGAGCTTGATGAAGTTTGACAATGGAGTACTTCCCACGCAACCACAGGGCATTCTTTCCTATAAATGATTGGGAATTTCCATTCACCAAGTGTTTAGATGCGGCTTAGCTTCAACAGGTTTTCAAAGTCCAATGTTCTCAAATCAGAAAGAGTATCAAGCGCGTGATTGGCAATGAAATAATCCACCCGCAGACAAGGAGATTGTCGTTTCCATCTCAACTTTTTGCAATTTTCATTTCAAATTTGCTACACTTGTTGCAATGCTACCGTTCTCTGGAATTGATTGCAAGAAAGGTTGTTAATGAAGTCTTCCTGCAAGATAATGCACTTCTAAAAGTTACCTAGTCGTATGACCTCTGGAAAGGTCAAGGTTATATTGGGGGATTGTTCCCCCAGACACTTTCTTCTTCACATAAGGGCATATGTTTCCCTTTATGATACTATAAACAATTCTTTTGAGATGAGTAGTCCAAGGTATTTGTATTCAGCTCTTGACAGAAATGCTAGAGAAGTTGGAGAAGAAATGATAGATAAAATTAGAGAAAAGTACCACACCATTACAGTGTTGTTGATTCATGATCATTACCCTCCAACTCTCGGTGTAGCAGAGAATTCTGTCCATCCTCATGCCATGAGCCATGCTCATAATGCCACCCTTCCAAACCTAAATGTCACATCGTTCGCATAGTCAAGAGAGGAAGGTCTGCAAGAACAGTAAGGTGAAAATGAAGTCCAAGTTTGTCACATGGAGTAACTACTGTTTTTTGGTCAAAAGTATGTAAGTTTTTGTAAGATGAAAATGTTACAAGTTGTGTCCCTTTGGCTGGTTTGTTTTGTCACACCTTTTTGCAATGATGAAAGATTTTCCAGTATGTAGTCTTAGTCAACTGCCAGGGCAAGCATATAGTGGAATTTTTGTAATGTCAGTTCCATGGGTCACAACAAATTCCAGATGGGTGGCTTGTAAATCCTCATTTTTTTAAACTCTTATTATTATATAATATATATACAGGCTTAATTCCTTTTGTTTAAAAAAAAAACATCTTATCAAGTAAACCACATAATTATCATTTCAAGTAACTATAAAAAGAATGCATAATAATGTTATATAATTATTTGGATATTACAGAGATAAAATTTAAACCACATACAAATCATAAAAAAATAGTTTACAAATAAATCTCAAAAATATTGCCTCATGACCCCTAAGCTAGGGTAAAATTGGCATAAGATCTTACAATTGGTATTTTAAGTGATATCAATGTAGTATAGATTATTATAGTCAAATATATAGAAAACAAACATACTCATTTAAGCAATGATACTAACTTCCAAATAAATGAAACATTAACCATGGATATTTCAATATTTGTATACCAACTGTAATAGTACTCCTACATATCATTATGGTGTTGAGGGTATTTTTAAATTTGAGTATGCAACTCAACCCTAGATAGATAACAAATGGTATCTTTGTGATTACTTTAAGAAAATATCAATAAGATAAAATCATGCCCTAATAGGTCAAATGATATTTAAAAATATTTGTACAACCATTTCTAATTGTGGTTGTTATATACACTCAGTTCAATTGTAAAATAATATATCAATATTTATCCAAGAATTGACAAGTTAACATGCAATTCTCAAATAGATTGATCAATGTAACCTTAGACCAATTTATACAACCATTTCCTAGTTGTGATTGTTACATACAATCAATATAAATCTATACAATTAAAACTATAATCCAAACAAATGTAGGTTGAATGACCTTCGAATAAATTTAAATAATTATATCATTCATAACTAGTTACTTAATCAAATACAAGGGAGGACTATATTGATGTTCAAATCCAAGTTAAATTAGGTTGCAATGACCTTTCTACTAGATTATAGATCACTATTGTGATCATTTTATAATAGTTTTAAGTTGATATTTACCAACTGAATTATTATACGTAGTCCATTTTAAATATCAATAGTTCTTAAAAAATACAAACCAAACCATTGTAAGTTATAATGACCTTTAACACATTGTAAACAATCATCCTAGTTGTGGCTATAAGATTAAGACTAAGAATAACCCTCTCAATAACTATCAATTGACTATTATACTAAAACTTTACATATATTAGAACAAATTACAACCACAAAATATGGTAAATGAAGTATGGATAGTGACAAACATGATAAACCATGATTTAACAATTAGTTGATCTACTAGCTCAAAATAGGGAGACACATAAAAAGATTATACTGATCTTTACATATAAATTCTAGTTGAAATTAACAATAGAATTTGTATTTTGATAATAAAACAAATTATATTCAATAATCCTTAGTAAAATACTAGAACTAAAACTACATAATTGTGAACTAATGCCTCATTCCTCAATTTTTCTTTCTAACTTCACCACAACTAAGATAACCCACTTTGTAAACTCTATTATTTAGAATGATTAGTTGAATTTCTATAATAATTAAGTTAGAAAATAATGATAATCTAAAAAATTATCTTTTTTTAATTTAATTTGATAAGTACTAACTATTGAAAATATTTATTTTCTTTAGGATAATTAATTTAGTTTAGAATTTTTTAATATAGTTAATAAATTAATTAAAATGGAATTTTCTATTCAAACCATGTATAGTGGATTAATATATAAAAATCAATTCCTTAAAAAATTATAGATAAATTATTCATATCACACAAGTATTAGATTAAGATATTAAATTAGGAAATTGTAAATAAAAAAAATTGAACCATGTACACATCAATTTATATTATTGAAATATAGAGTGTTTGATTTTAATTTAAAATAAAAAAAAATATTAATAGATAAAATATATTTTTAATTGATTAATAATATAAAATTGGAAAATAATAAATTAAGAAAATTATATTTTAATTGTACAACATATTATACTAGTTTTAATATTTTATTTGAGAAGGCTATGAAACTTGACATATTATTCTATGAAAACTATTAATGAGGAGTTACATATTGTCATGCCCAAAAATTTAGCCAAGAAAACCTAACAATTTTTTTAACACAACATTAAACTAAATATCACTCTAGGTGCTTGAGGTGCAACACTAACCTTGACATGAATTGAGCACCCAAAGGAGAGCCACTTCTCAATTCAAGCACACAATTTACCCATACAGAATTTGTATGCCAAACATTGCTAGGGTTCACCTGACGCACACTCTCTTATACCCTCTTAGGTTATATAAATAACAAGAGTCTTGGAATGAATATGGTGAGTCTTATAAGACTAAATTTTATTTGATCTAATTGTGAAATTCAACCATAATATGGTTATAACTACTTAGGTTACATGAATAAAAAACAAACACCAACCCTTGTGTGCCCTAGGAGTACACTTCATAATGATACTATGCTCAAGGCAATTATTGCCGACATTTTGCTATGCTTACATCACCCAACACATAGCATTATTAAATAACTAACCTAAAAGTAATTGCAACATTCACATCAATAGAATCATTGTTATGAAACTCCAAAAGGGTTAATTCACATTTCATTGACACTATAATATCATTATGGACCATAATGGTATTTGTGACATTATTGCTCTCTTTCAAACTAACATCAATATTATCGGGTTAGGCATCTAGCTAGTATCAAGGTGACAATTGATTCTAAAGCAAGATAATAGCAAATTGGGGTATTTGATCCAATATCACTTGTTTTTAACATCAATATTTGCCGCCTCACTGATATTATTACAATTGTCAACATAATAAGACTATCCTTAATGATAAAATTTCTCTTACTATTTATCTCATCAATTACTAACATCACTCTTTATAAAACATTAATATTATGACAACAATTCTATTTATATTTCTTTTATTGATAATGGATTTCATTATCTATTTAATCATGTATCATTTAACTCTCATTCTAACCCCAACTAAAATATTTAAATGATGTTGTAGCGCCTTATAAAATAAAAAAATTAAATATGTAAATATTCGAACTTATGTGTCCAATTTTATTCCCTTATATATGCAAATATCTCCTTATTATTATTCATTAATATTATTATTATCTATTTATTTTCCTTTAATATTGATTCCCTTACTATTATAATGATTAACCATATGAGTGGAAGGTCAATCTAAAAGAATGTGTAAAGTGCTTGATTTTAAACTAGTGGGACCGCCCACTTTAATAAAGGAGTGTGTTTTTTGAGGGAGTGGGTAATTTTAAAGAGAAGAGGGTGATTTGGGGGTAAGAGGACGACACCCATTTTCACCCATCCTCACGATTCTCAAAACATAAAACATTGCTCTTAGGGAGTGAGTACACGTAGGGCATGGGTTGGAGTTTCAAACATTAAATAAAAGAATCTTAGATGCAGGAACTTATTTTGCCGAACCCTAAATGGTGCCCTCTTTTATTTCATATGTTTTTGTTTCCTCATTTTGTTCTCTTTTTGGCATAGGGAAACATAACTCCAAGGATGACTTTGTGCATAGAGATCTGGCCGCCAACTTTCCAAGATCATTGCTATTTGTCTTCCTATATTATTATGCACTATTAATGTAGTCTTCTTCTCTTCTCTTTTTTGTTTTGTTTTTCTATTGTTTTGTTATTTTGTTTTGCTACTATATAAATATATATGCGACAGGTTTAAACCTTCAAACTGAGGCACGCGAGGAAACAACAAACACTATTTTGCAGCCTATGGAGGCATTGAGCCCAAATGGGGATTACTGTTTAAATACCAAAATATTTTATCTTGGTTTGTCTCTGGCTTACTCCTAGTGTATAATAATGTGAGCTAGGGGTTTATCGAGGTTTTCAATTTTCTTTATTATTATTTTTTCTTTTCTTGGTTCCAAATTGAATAGATCTTTCCTCGCAGATCTAAAAAGGTTGCCTGAAAATAGATATAAATATATTTTAAAACACCATTAACAATATTATTGTCATATGACCCAAATTTGTTGACCTAGTTTGTCAATTTGTGGAAGAATCATCATGTTACCATTGGTTGCATCTCCTTGATGGTGGATGAGGAAGTTATTGTGTAGGCGACGAGCTTCCAAAGCATTGGAATGAAGCATCCTAAACATTCTAAGACCCAGGACAATAAGAGTATGAATAATTTTTTTGTGGGGGAGGAGGCGCCGGTGTGCAACTAGTCTGGGTTTGAACGGGAGGCTCTTCCGTAGCTGTGGAACCAAGTGTGTCTTGCTTTGATAAAGTATGTTACACTAGAAGGAAGGTACAAGACTTATTACTACTGCCATTTTCCCTTATTAAATCATCTTAGGCATAAGGTTCTTTTGAGCTTTCCCTTTTTCTTGCTTATGTACCTTGAAAATTCAGTTGAAAAATGTATTGATTTGGCTGCTGCTAATCCCAATGAACCTACTCATCTACCTCTCCATTAGGGTCTTATCCTAAGACTACCATTTTTATCTGGATTTATGCCCTCCAAAACCTATTTCAACCATTCGTATTGAGGAAATTGAGCCCCCCACTATGCCCAACTTGTCCCCGACTGAATCTAAAGGTCCTATCAGAAAGAGTCACCCAACCCCTATTGATCCTCAAAAACCCAAATCTGCTACTAAAAAACTCAAGGGTATTGACAGTGCTACCCAAACCAATGCGACGGTTAGTTTGTGTGACCTAAAGTCTACCCCTGCTAAGACTCCTGTTAAGCTTGGCATGAAGAAGAAAGTTAAGGAGGAGAAGGTGCATTTGAGTAAAGGGGTTGTGAGCAAGGAATCCTTGGGTGATACGGTGGTTGCAGAGACTATGGTTATTGGTTGTGATGCCATCGTTAGGCGCTCTGGCAGGTAGGAAAAGAACAAGAAAAAAGTGTAGATTAGAGACTTGGACACTAAAGAGGAGTTTCCTGACAACAAAGACAATAGAGTGGAAGAGGTGTCAGAGGACGAGGAAGATGAAAAAGCTAGAGGTCCCGCTTTTGTTCCTGACAAGGGAAAAACTCAGGAGGAGGTTTTGGCCTCCCACTCGTGGGAGCCATAGGAGATTGAGAAAAATGATCCTATCTACATTATGGGTGGTGGGGAGGAGCTTAGTGTGTTGAAAGAAAGAGTGGACATCTTGGACAAAAAATTCTATGGGTTGACCCGCTTCACGGTCAAGATGATTCACTGTGTCACTAGCACCCTGTCAGCCGCCATGAAGGACGAGTTGGGGATGAAGAAGACCGAGGACTGCCAGGAGTGGGTTGGGGATGATATGGTTTAGCTACTGTTTAAGAATTGGGTGAAGGCCAACTAGTATGCTGCTGGTTTGCTATTGGTCTGTGTGTGCTGTTAGTCTCCATTTGGTTTTGATTAGGTGTTTTTTTGGTGTTGTGTTTTATTTTTTCCTTTTTTGATTTGGATTTTCTGGTCCTTGTGGCTCTCTGTGTAGGGTACAACACCTTGTAAATGCTGCTTACATTATCAAAAACAATATTATTGTCATTGCATCTGTTGCCTATATTTCACCTACAGTTAAATCAGGCAAGATAATCATATGTCAGATCTTCAAGAGGCCAATGGAACATTCACACGAGGGAAAAGACTCTACATCTGTTGCTAGGTCATGAGGAACTCAGTGGGAGAAACTGCCCTAGGGACATTTGGCATGAAAATCATGTAAGGAGAAAGTTGGTAGGACATTTCAAAGGTCTCGCCGACTAGCAGGGTTCCATCAAGTCCGAGCACTTCAAGCCAGGGATCCTATCGACATGAGATATCTTTCGCTATATAGTCTCAGCAACTGCTAATGTCTCGCCGACAATAGTGAACCTTCGGGTAGCTTTTAAGTCGCCGAGATGTCTCCCCAACTTTTAATGTCTCACTGAGATTAGAGCTCGAAAAAAGGTGAAGGGCTCGACAAAGAGTCTCGGTGAACACAAAGGTCTTGCCGACAGATCAAAAGGAGGACTCACCAAAAATGAAAGGGGCTTGCCAATAGTTGAAGATATCGCCCTGAGGTCCTGTCAACACTGGGAAGTCTTGGCAACATAGAAGAGACATCGGCAAAGGTCTTACAAACTAGTGGAGCCTCCAAAATGAAAAAGAGTTCGCCAAAGGGAGGGGGTTGCTACGTGATTTCTTGGTGAACTGAGTGGATCTGGTCGACATGGATAGCCTTCGGCGTATGTCAACAAAATTCGTTAAGAGGTCTTACCGAGTATAGAAATTCTCCCCGACAATCACTCTTGAAAGGAATTCAGCAAAGGAAGCGGACTTTAGAATAAGGTCATACTAAAGTGTGAGTGTCTCAGCGATAGAAAAGGGAGCCCAAAGAGGAACAAAGTGCTCGGGTATGGTCTCAGCGACCCGTTAAGGTCTCACCGATAGGAAGGCCTTTGGTGTAGCATTCTAAGTCAGAGAGAAGGCTCCCTGACTCATGATGTCTTGCCGATAAGTGAACAACTTGGCGGAGGATGGTTTCTTCACCTTAGGTGGGTGCCTTCAGCACAATGTCTTACCAACATCATGTGGTCTCAGCGATAGAAGCGGGTATCGGTGCAACATTTGATCGTCACTATGGTGTCTCCCCAACTCGGTGATCTCTTGGTGAAAGGAAAGTGGAGCTCGGTAAGGTAAAATGCATTCGGGGAGACACTAATGGCCTCTTGCCGAAAGAAATAGAGAGGGCTTGACATAGGATATTGCCTTCAGCAAAGCATCTTGCCGAAGGATGAAGGTTACACCGACTGGGCACTTCGGGGTAAGTAAAGGAGCTCGCTAAGAAGTCTTAGCGAGAATGGAATGTCTTGGCGATCATGAGAAGGGTTTGGAAGGAGTCTTCTCGATAATAGGTGTCTCACCTAAAGAGGGTTTTTGCCATTGGCATAAGATGTGCCTTCGACATGTGGTCTCAGCGACAACAAGAGGTCTCATTGACAATCGTTAGGGTGAAACGGTCTCGGTAAAGGATGTAGGTATTGGCCAGAGGTCTTGCCGAGTTGGTAATGTCTCCCCGATCGAAGAAAAATGAACTCTCGCTGAATGCAGAGAGTCACCTCTACGGGAAGCAGTTTGCCAAAGGGTAGAAGTCACCAAAAGTTTTAAAACTCGACATAAGGTCCTGCCGAGGCGGTGCAATCTTGCCGAAGGAAGAGAGGGTCTCAGCGACCAAGGAGGAGTGTCGACGAAACAAAGTGAGATTGGGTAGACAAAAAGAATTTGGAAAAAGGTCTTAGCGACCTGTGGATGTCCTACCAAATCAATATAGGATCTTAGCAAGGAATGCAGGGCTTGGTGGAGCAAAATGCGTCGGGGTGACATTGGTAGACTTTGGCCGATATGGTTGTAATATCAAGATCGAGGAGACTTCGGGGGGAGGCTTTACACTCGGTATGATGTCTTACCGACGAGCGACTGTCTTGGTGACCACAGAGGCAACATCGATATGAGTTTTGAAGCTCGATAAGACTCTCATCGATATATCCATGCTATGCCAATAGTTTTAGATGGCATAATCGCATCGGCGAGACACTTTCAGTGTCTTGCCGAGATGCGATTATTTTCAAAAGAATTTTAACCGCCTATAGAGCCTGTGTGGAATACGCTCGACCAACCATGAGGAGCTGAGACGAGCCATGGCAGTCTGATCAGAATGAAGGATGTCAATGGAATGAATGCAACATGTATCTATTGTGAGCTCAGGGAATTCAAAGCATTCAACCAAGGTGGTTCAAACAGGACACGATGCCAGGATCAAAATGAATGCGGTGGTTGCAGAAAGATTAGAAGGCTTCTCCAGGCAGTAGCTCTCCATCGACACATACAACAAGGACACACAGGGTCCTGCATTTATTTCATCCAAAAAGATCTAAGGAAAAATCTACTCCAAGGACAAATATTTTGTGAGCCCTAAGGGGGCCAACACAGTTTGATATATAAGGCTTTTTCGCCTTTTTCTAGATAGTTCGGATTATACACTCAGGGGAGTTAGTGATTTTTGTCAATCCTTTTTCGACTAAATGTATGTTTTGTAACTCAACTGAAATCTAGAATGTAAAACAGAGTTCACCTTGAAAACAAGTATTAATGCTCTTACCACTCTCATTTCTGTATGTTAGCTTATGTACGTATTTCTTTAACAGTGTTTTTCTCAACCTGTATTCATACCACAAAGTTGTGAAGTCTGTTTCTTCCTTCTTGAGATATGTATGTAGATCAAACCTATCAAGAGTGATGCATAAGCCTAATGGGGTCATGTTGAGTAAGTAAAGCAGCTACAGCCTAGTTTTCTCAGTGTGGTTGCTTTCTGTTTTCATTCTTCTGATTTCTTATCAACTAGGTGTATCACCATAGGAATAGTTCAGTATAGTTTCATTTTGTATGCATTTTTTCTCCCTTTACCTCACAAAGATCAATAGTTTAGGTGATACCCAAAGGAAGTCGGCCTTCTCCGGAGGTTCACTCCAATCTCAGGTGACCCACAGCCTTGGAGTGATCCAATGTTTCACTAGAAAGCTCAGTTTTACAACTTTGCATAGGGTGCATTTCTAGGTGACAACATCATCAAATAATAATCTTATTATAGTTGTGAGCAATATTTTGACAGTACATTCATCCTAACTAATATTGCTATTATGAACCTGAATCCTATATTACTGTTTCATGAATATTTAGTCATATGTGTCGAATAAATTCACTTATCATATAAGCTAATTATATTAAACTACTGTCAAAACCAAACCACTTGCATTATTCATTAGTGTGCTAAGGTATGGTTATGCATAAAGGAGGAGGCGTATTGATCAGGTTGGTGGGTAGGATTTAAGACGACACCTAATATACTTTTGACAATAATTTTTCCTGACTTGAGACTTAAACGATTTATACTTCCAATGATACTTATTATACTTTTGCTTGAATCGTGATTTAATTGACATGATTGAGGTGACAGAGTAATTTATGAGGAATTTATGGCATGAATCTCCCAACAAGTAAAGTTGGATTTACTATGAATAGGTCACCGTCTACCACCAACTCATCTTTACTGCATCCTAGAAGAGCCTTAATAATACTATCCACTCACCTCATATTGATGTTAGTAGCTTAGACAAATTCAAGATTAGTTTTGGAATTTATTTGGTTAAAGGAGTTGATTCACATTGGCAAGGAATTTTCAGGTGTGAGATTGATATGGAGTATTTCCATGGTGGAGTGCATTATTCCCTTCAATTTCTTTTCCAATAGTTCACATGCCATGCAAAAGTATATGCACCTTTGTTTGTTCTTTCTATTTTGCATGCATAGGAAAAAAATATAGACTATCCAACCCATCTCTCCATGACTGCTACTTCAATTCATTTATAATAAATAAGGAGTAGAGCTAAAAAGATAGCTGTTTAGAACCATTAGATTCCTCTAAAATTTTACGCAGCCAATAAGGCAACCTTTGACATTTTAAAAGTAGAACAAATCCCATATGGGAATCTTAATTTTGCAGTTGATACACAATATTTGTGTAGGTTCGATAGCATGTCTCAACCTGCGCTGAACTCCAGTTGCATCCTCCAAAATCACACCAAAGGGTAAGATATTTGATGTAATTTTTAAAGAAATGCAGTTCAATGGAATTCCTAAAAGAGAGGTTGCCTCGTGAAATATTGTGAAGGCAAGATATATGCACCAACAAGCTTATATTTAAAAGAATTTAGAAACTACCAAGAATGCACCATAAAATTGCATCATACAAGAATATGCAAATGCCTTCTTAGACATGCACACAACATGGAAGCATACACAATACTCGTGAAGGTTTGATAGTATGCCTCAACTGGCATCAACCCAACTGCACCATAATTTATTACTTACTAATACTTAGCTACTCAAAATTTCAAGTCTGTTTATATAGTATCTAGCTAAGTGCACGTAAAGAGGTGGGGAATAAGTAATCCCATGTAGAATTAAGAGGGTAAGAATAGGTTGACACTTGTTGTATATACACCACCGCTAGTTGATGAGGGTAAATAGCAATTTTATATATAATGCTCAGTTTCTAGTTTCTTCTTTTTAAACAACATTTTGAAACCATATTTATTTCTCTTACTGCCTCATACAGAGTATAACATCAACATAGATCTCAGAAGGTTACAAAAATAAAACACAACAAATTTGTTTGTATTTATTATTTTGAACTCTCCAAAGGAATTAACACATGCACTTGACATAAATTTATAGGTCACTATTCCTTCATAACATGATATTGCTCGAGAGAATGAAATACAATCTATTGCTACCATGTATTTATTTCAAGTGAAACCCTATGTGGCTATATGACACTTTTTTCACATTGAACCAATTATCCCTCTATCTATTATTCTTCTTGACTACTGTGATAATGATAATAACACTTTTTAAACAAGATGTAATTCCTTGCAAAGGTAAGTTAAATTTAGGAAACTGGTTGTAGTAATTCCCACAAGGCATAAAAAATAGATTTGATGCATGTAACCCAATTTTATACAAATGCTAAGTACACATACACCATTAGATGCCACTGTTTAGTAGTATGAAATTCCCATTCAAATTAATATTTTTCACATAGAATTAAATCATCCATAGTTTCCTCATAACCTACAACACCCTAGAAGATATTCTTTATAAAGATAAATTCAGCAACAAATTTCATTACAGTTGATATTAATAGAAAATGAGTCCATAACCACCTCAATACATAGATTGTAAATTTTTCTAACATGATAATACACTAATGATAAAGTCTTTCTCTCCTCCCTATCATAATGGCATCATGAAGCCTTAGGGACTCTAGCCATACCCCTGAAGAAGGAAATATTTTAGCCCCAAGATGATATATGGAGTCTTTTCAAATTTTACAAAATGAATAAGAATAGCATAACACCAAATTACACGCATACAAGTTTCTCCACTTAACATATTCTATAATGAACCATACAAACATGTCACTATTTAACAATAATAAACAATGGAGAATGAAAATAGGGAACTTATCATTTTCCTTCAATGAGGGACTTAATCTCTTTCTACAATCCTTTCTTCTCTAATCCAACCTATCTTGATCATTATATCCTCCTTTCTTTTATCTCTAATGATAACCATATTTCTCCTAAAGGAGAAGTGGGTAACACCCTACTCATTCCTCCTCCCCAAACTATATAGGAGTTTCAAATTGAAACCCTTGGATGGGAAGGTGTGGAGTGTACCTCCCTCCATCAAGGTATGTCTTTTCCTCATTAATGAGGGGAACATGCACTTGGACAACCCTTCAATATTTTCACCCCATCCTCTCCTCAAAATTCGTCACTCTTCATTATGAGGACTTTTCAAGGGTCAAATCATGTCCTTTGGGCACTATTTTATGTCTACTTGACCCCTACCATTATGGTATAGTCTCTAGGGTGTTTATTTTTGCATCCCAACCAAGAGAATTTACCAACAACCCTATTTAAATCCCTATTTAAGGATCCATCCGAATTTCAATTTTAGATAGGGGTTCCTAAGCCCTAACCCCACTTAATCCCACATGATTCATCATTAAATGCCCTCACAAACCAAAAGTAAGTTATCCTTTTAATATCAACCCTCACACCTTAATCTACTAACACATTAACTTTGATTCTTTCTAAGCCCTAAAAGGGGTCAAATTCATATAGATACAAGATGATGTCTTTAGATTTTTTCTTGATGGTTTTCCCATCTCGTACTGACATCCTTTCTTTCCTGCATATTAACAATGAAAGCATAAACACCAATCGTATATTGCATAAATTCTCTAGTTGAATATCCTAAGATTTTACTTAAATTAATTTTATTTAAAATTTCAATTTATATCCCACATTTGATGAGTGTTTAACACCTTCATGGTAAAGACAATGAAACAAATGTAAAAATGAAATACAAGATTATTGTCACACAATTACATTATTTATTACCCACAATACCATTTACCATCTATTTATGGAAAACATATAACAAATTAGGTTGGGTATAATCTCAGGCAAAGCAGGGTCTTACATCCTCCTCCCATTAGCTTAGACTTCCTCCTAGAAGTCGTTAAGGTCTAGAACATAATCTCCATACAACAACATACATTAATTTGTCAAACATACTAATTAATTTTCTTTCTTGATGAAAGAACCAAAACATTAAACTATAAGCATGCATAAGAGACAATCTCTTGGATTAAACATTCAAATACTTAGAACAAAATTTCTCACAATAGAACCTTTATCTGATACACACTTAATTCAACAAATGCTAACAACCATCCATATAGATCTAATATATTAACAATGTAACCAACTTCAATTAAATTACAAAAAAATGTATCTAAATGAATTAACAACATTTGATACCCCTCAAAATTTCTTTGCACCATAAAAATAACTCATGATGTTAGAAAAAATATATTTTGTCAATGGTCAATTATGTCTTAGAATTGTTAACTTCACATTTTATCCAAATATGTTCTTAAGAGAAAATTTTACCTTATAATCATGGCACTCATACCATGTCTCAAGGAATATTAACTTGCATCATTTGTTACTATCTTTCACACATAATTCAAAGGTATGCCACATCACATTTACTTGCAATCTCACATGTACACACAACAATAGCAAGGATGCTCTTCCCAATTGGGTGCGCCTATCCACATTCAAAGGATTCTCTTCTCAATTGGGTGAGGGGTGATCCCACAATAATGGTTTACAATTTTTGGCCAAATTGGACACTAATTTTTTTTTTAACTAAATCTTCACATGCAGACACCTATAGCGATTAAACCGTGAGGAATTTGAAGATGATGCAAACTAGAGTCTTGTCACATTTTGCCTGTAGATTCTAAAAATATTTTTTTCAATTTTTTTGGAATTAGATTGCACTTCCATCTCCCATGAAAATTAGTTTTTTTTCAAAAAACAATATTTTTAAAAAGTGACGCACACCGTATAATGCATAAATTTTTTTCCTTGAAAGATAAAATTCCAATTCTTTCAAATTTAGATTTGTAACTCGATATCTAGTGCTTCCACTTGGTTAGATATTTTTTTATTGAATATTTTTTCTTTAATCAAGTTTCAAAGTCAAATCAATTACAATTTAGACATAACACGACCGTATAACACATAACTTTTACTATATGTATCAAAATTCTTTTTTTTTTGTTGGATCAAGGACTCCAATATCTGGTGCACTCATATTTTAAATTTTTTTTTTGATAATCTTCTATTTTTCCACTTGTGCATAATAGAGAGTTTGTTTTCATTGAAAAACCTATATTTAATAAAACTTAAAAAATAGATAGATAATATAATCAAAACATATTAAAATTATATTCGTTGGATAGCTCATTTTGAGGGGAGCCTGATACTAGTTGGGTTTTTGAGATATCCTCCATTTTGATTCTCAAATTGAGCTTTGAAGTGCAAAATTCTCAACAATTTTGGTGCCTTAGGGAGGGAGGGTGAAAAAATGTGGGTTCGGTCGAACAAAAAAATAATGTTCAGTCGAATAGGGGTTCGACCGAACCCACACAACATGGAATAAAAAAAATGATTTTAAATGGGTTTGATCGAACATTCTAAAGATGTTTGGTTGAACACCTTCTTTTAAAAATTAATTTTTAATATTAATATAAATATAAATTATATTATTTTTAAATGATGACTTGAGAGAAAGATATGGAGGGAGTGGGGGTAGGCGGCAGGGCTTAAATTTGATGGCCATATGACCATATTTAGAGATTTTTGTTGTAGAATACAATCAAAATTTTAAGAAGATTGTATCAGATAAAAGGAGATATTTTGGATAGACTGTCAAAATTTATATAGAATTATAATGATATGTATGTTTGATTTATATATAATTTTACATACACTAAGTTATAACATAACGTTTTAAGGGCACCCTTGAATAGATAATTGTCATTAAAAAATTTGTTGACACGCAAAGTCGACCATCAAATTTAATCCTTGGTAGGAGGGAGATACTTTAGAGAGAGAGGGGGGGAGTGGGAGAGAGATAAAGGGTAGGGGATCCTAGGGTTTAAGGGTTAAGGGTAGAGGAGCTCAAGAGGGAGAGTGGGTAGGAGGGAGAGACTTTTTAGAGAGAGAGGGGGGAGTGGGAGAGAGATAAAGGGTAGGGGTTGTACAAGGGTTTAGGGTTTAAGGGTTAAGGGTAGAGGGGAGAGGGGAGAGGGGGTAGGAGTGAGAGACTTGAGAGAGAGAGGGGGGAAGTGGGAGAGATAAAGGGTAGGTGTACAAGGAAGGGTAGAGGGAGAGAGGGAGAGGGAGGAGGAAGAGACTTGATAGAGAGAGGGGGGAGTGGGAGAGAGATAAAGGGTAGGGTTTAAGGGTTTAGGGTAGAGAGGAGAGAGGGAGAGGGGGTAGGAGGGAGAGACTTTAGAGAGAGGGGTGAGTCAAAGAGAGATAAAGGGTAGGGTTTAAGGGTTAAGTGTAGAGGAGCTCGAGAGGGAGAGTGGGTAGGAGGGAGAGACTTGAGAGAGAGAGAGGGGGGGAGTGGGAGAGAGATAGAGGGTAGGGAGTGTTAGAACTATAAAATTTTGAAATTTTTACAGTCTATTGCATCCAAGAGTTTCCAGCATTGAGTCCTCATCATAAGCATAAAATTCCCTCTTTGTATTGTCTTGCTTATTTTCTGTCATGTGATCCATTTGAATCCATCTAGTCCTTCATATTTCATTGAAAGACCTATATCGGCAAGACATAGTAAAAGTATCCCCGACCTGAATTTTCACTAACATGTATTTGTTGCAGACAATCGGTAGGACTTTTCTTTTGTTTCGGCAACTGAGAAAATTCATATTGGTAGGAGAAGCATTTCAGGATAAAGTTATAGTGAAGTATTTTTTCTTGCCGACCAACATATAGAAAAAATATATTGGCATAAGCTGGGGTGTCGTTGTAATGTCACGACGAGTTCAATTTGTCTTACGAATAGCATGTAGAAGGGTCATTTCGGCCAAACTGATTGGTATCGTTGAGAAGTCATGGCGAATACATTGTGTTTCACCGACTGGCACATGAGGAAGTATATCAGTAAGACTAAAGTATGTCGGGGTAATGTCTTGACGAAGGCGTCGAGTTTTTCCGATAAGGTGTAGGAGATTCAAAAAAGCTATTGGGAGAAGATATGGAGTCTTGCTGATTTAAAAGTTATGCCGATAGAGATATGCATCGCCAAGAGAAGAACTCTTTGGCAGAAGTTTCATCGAAGTTTGAATGTTATACCGACAAGTAGTTCAAGGTGAGTTTCACCAAGTAGGAGTAGTCTGGAAGAGTGATTTTGATAAGACATTTGACATCGATGAGAGTCTTCTCGAAGGTTCATTGTCTTGCTGAAGGTATTATTCCATTGGTAGGGTTTATTTCTTTGGTGAGAAAACTTAGTGGTCACGCCAAAATGAGATTTCATCAATGAAAGGGTGATTTTGTCTTAGCGACTGGAAAATGATTTGAAGAATGCATATTGGTATGACACTGTGAAGTCTATATAACATCTCCCCGACTTGGAATTGTCTTAGCGACATGGAAAATAGAAGCGATAGTCATCATTTTGATTCCAAGTGTCGGTAAGACTGCAGAATGTCTTGGAAAATGGTGTAATAAACGTTGCAAAAGGACTTTGCCCCAGATTTGAAAATCTCTCATTGACAGGACATTTGATGCAATAATGCCAGTTTCAAACAAGGCTTCATTCGTGCTTCATTAATGGCACGATGGGGTATAACAACAAAGTTTTAATCAATTATTTAGTACCAAATTGATTGCATGAGAATTGGCAAGGTGAGCTGAGAACCGGGACATCTTTCAGTCTGAGGAGTCTAAGCTGAATACTATAAATAATTGCTTCTTCATTTTTTCACAGTTTGATTCTGTAAGCTTGAAAATGGAGTCTTCTGGTTCTGGAAGGGCTAAGGGTAGAAAGCTTGGTGAGAGTAGTCATTCGAAGGGAAAGAAACAAAAGACTGATACAAAGCATGAGGGTATTGAACGAAGGTTGAACCAATACCTTATTGATCAACTACCTGGTTCAGGGCCTAAAGCTAGAAGGTATGCACAACTTAGGGCAGAAGTTGATAAGCTAGATGATAAATGCAAGTTCATAGGTGATGTCTGGACTGCTGTAAGAGGGTATGAATTATTCAATTTTCACTACCATAGAAGAAACCATTTTGAGCCAGTCTACAATCCATGGAAGTTGAATGTAGGGAAATTGGTGTGCCCTAATGTATTCATAAATGTAGAATTGGTAAAATTGCTTGCTGATCATTATGATTCAAAACATAAGGCTATAGATGATCCTTCTAGAAAACCACAGATATATGTGTGAAAAGAAGCAATAGGTGAGGTTTTCAAATTGGAAGGGTTTTGCAATGAGGAAATCAGTTGTGAGGAGTTACAGAAGGAATTTTCAAGAATGGATACAATTTACAAGGGTTGGAGGTTACCAATTCACAGGGTTAAATAGGGTAACAAGCTAGAACCTCTAGAAGATAGTGAGGGGCCTCCCTATCAGGTATATTTGTTTCAACCTTATATGAAGTACACATATTTCTTAGTGTGGTAGGTGTTGGGAATGGATGCCCCAGAATTCATGTCAATGGTGCCAATGATTATCATAGCAGATATCCAATATCATAACTCTAGGCCATTTGACTATGCTTCATATATTTCTAAGGAGCTTGATTTAGGATTGATGGCTATAAAGGGTGGAGCTTCTATTGTTCATCTCAAAAACTATTTATTGTTGGTGCATTTAGTGCTATATTTTGGACATGAACTAGGAGTATGGCCTTCAGAGATGAGGATTTCTCAAGTTGGTAAAGAGGGTGAAGCATTTCCTGTTCAGCTGTGGACTGCTATTTGGGACAACAGGTTTCCTAGTTTTAGTTTCATTCATTTTGAAGAGCATTTTGAAAAAATGTTGTATAAGTTGTATCAATATCCTTGTAATTATTCATTGACTAATGAAATTAAGAGATTCCTTCGACCAAAAGACTTCAATGGGCCAATTGATCATAACTGGGGAGACTGGTATTGTTTGGAGGGAGCTACAATAATTAGAGTATATGGATTTGAAGATGCTCCTCTCATTTTTCCAAGGACAGTTCCAAACAGGGTTGCATATTTTGAAATTGTTAGATAGATGGATTACTGTAGTGTGATGCATTTTAGCTCTTTTGGGAAGCAGGCTTTTATGCCTAGTACTTTGTGTTTTGGTGATTTCACTGTGTTGGATAAAGAGGGATATAATTCAATTCTTGATAGATTGTTGCATTATAATATGAAAAGAGGACCACCCAGGAAAAACTTTGACCCTGAAGGATATATCAATTCAGCCAAAGAAAGGATTAACTTTGGAG
This sequence comes from Sequoia sempervirens, assembly GCA_007258455.2. Taxonomy (NCBI): domain Eukaryota; kingdom Viridiplantae; phylum Streptophyta; class Pinopsida; order Cupressales; family Cupressaceae; genus Sequoia; species Sequoia sempervirens. The sequence continues at coordinate 134,288 of VDFB02078017.1, forward strand.
GGTATCAGCATGTACCCTATTCTTTTGATGAGATGATTAGGAATCTGGATGAAGATAAAGTAGAAATGGTAGTTGAAAGATATAACCAGGGGCTACAAGATACTGAGCTATTGTCTTATGGAGATGAGGAAACACCAAGAGTTAATGTGCTACAAGGGAAATCAGAAAAGGTATCCAAGTTGAGGACTCAACAGTATGTTTGCCCAGTTAGAGAACAGAGTATTGAAAGTGGTGATGTTGATGCAAGGCACATGGAATATAGATCATTTGTCTCTGATGATGAATTTATAAATTCCCCAGAGTTCAAGACATTCTTGTAGAAGTAGAAGGGGAAGGAAATAAGAGAGAATGTTGATGATGTTACTTTAGGAAATGAGGAACAATTGCTGGCTCAATTGAGAAAATGTGTGGATGATGAAATGACAAATATGACTCCTGAAATGGGGAGGAAAATGTTGGAGAGTGTTGGTGTCATGATCTTTCCTGGCCTTGATTTGCACTCTGCATTGGTCTTTGATAGTTTCTTGAAGGGCAGTAATGCTACACACAAGCTTGACAAGGAAAAGGTGACAGAAGTAAATGCAGGCTCAAAGTATAATACTTATGAGGGATCATTGATGATATGGGATTTGTACCCACCCCACAGGAAATTAGTGGTAATTGATAAAGAGAAGGCATTTGGCCATGTCATGACTCTAAAAGTTGGAGAAGTTGATCCTATAGCTATTGCAAATATTGGGGTAAATATTGCAAAGTTGAATAAAGCACAAATTCAGTTATTGATAAAAGAAAGAGAAATGTACAAAGTAAATAATAAAATATTGTTGAGAGAAAATGATAGACTCAAAGACTTGGTTGGTGTTTCAATGGGGACAACCAAAATGATCACTCAAGGAGAAAGCTCTCAGGCAAAAGATCACTGGGTAGGATCAAGTGCTTATTCTTAGGGAAAGCATGATGCAATTGCAGTGATTGCCAAGAAGAGGCAGGATCATTTGACATCTTGGTTGAATAAATTGTGGGGAAAATACTCTCATACTCTTGCTGCATTGAAGGAGCACACAAGGATGGATGGACAAATCATGGAGAAGTTTCATGAATTGGCCCAAAGTGATGAGGCTAGTGGTACTACACTTGAAGCTGCAAATCATATTATCAATCACCATCGAAACTTCTATGATAAATTGCAAGGGGATGAACAGGGGTTAATTCAAGCCGCCAAGAAAACTGTGATCACATTCTCTGATGATAATGGGGAATTGAAAGATGCTATGAAATGTAAAAATGAATGTGAGTCAATGCTGAATGAAATCATGAAGACGACTTCTACAAAGGATACAACATTGGAGGAGGTGAGCGAGCAAAATGAGGAAATGGTCAAGATGTAAATCACGATTTGGAATGTTGTTGGAGATGCGGACACATATGAGCACTGGGATTATTTGGATCACCTTACTAAGACTCATTTGTGGCTTAATAGAGCCTAATTATTCTCTATCTTTTGTTTTTTAATTTGATATTTCCTATTTCGGAAAGGATGTGTCCTTTCGTATTCTCTATGTATAAATGTCCATTTTGAAAACAATGTGCGGGCGATAAGTAGAATATGATAGAGGATAGAAGATATATGGTGGAACACCATGTTTCATAGGGCTAAGCCCTTGATGTATGTTTTGAAGCCATGGAGATATCAATGACAATCATCCAATTTGCTGGCGTATTCTAGTGTCAATTGTTGTGTTGTGCCTATTGAAAGAATTATTTAAGTTGTCTCTAAGATGGGTATTTCCTGGTTATCTAAATTAACATAACATGTTTATGTTTGGTTTATCAGTATGTATTTTTTGTATCTGAGTGATTGGTTGATAGGTTCTTTCAAGGAAGGATTAAATCCTTTTAATTAATCACAGTAATTAGGGAATTTCATTTAGATCAGTAAGAACTTAATAATCACAATCTTGTATGTTTATACTAGTTATAAACAAAATATGCCAAACAATTTGAATGTCCTCCAGAAAGAAGTCACTCGTTTAAGATTTCATTTGACTCCGTATACTATATAAGGCACTAGTCTCATTGTTTCCATCATTTAGTTTCATTCATACTTTTTGACATCTATTGACTGAGCATATTAGGGTTTAGTTTTCATTTTAGTATACAATTTATACTAAATTTGATCCATTTTTTCCACTTCCATATGCCATTGTGGATAAATTGCTGTAGGAAAGAGGATATAAGTTAAGTCTGCTTCTTTTGTTATAGGTTCACCCGCCTAGGTCTAGCAACACCTGGAGAGTAGAAGGTTTAATTGTTTCAAACCTTGTTCTGTTACCCTAAAATGTTGTGAAAGCTTGGCAACCTTTCATGTTTCAAACCTGCATTTTTGAGAGCTAACAAATTGGCGACTCCGCTGGGGATAACAAAGAATCTGTGCCTTAATCATAGAGTCAGAAGTCCTATATACAGACTCCGCTGGGAATAACAAGTAACAATCTTTTTTCTCACTTTCAAGAAAGTGAGTGGTGACTTTGATTAAACATTGCAATACGAATGGAAGAAGATCTCAATTTAGGGGAGGTCATTCTGGAGCTCCTCCTGGCAATAGTAGGTGGACACATAAAGATGATAAGGCTTACAAGGGTAAAGGGAAAAGTGAGGACATGTGCTTCACAAACAAAGACAAATCATCAATACTGTATGGTGAGAACTGTTTTGACACATGGAAAGATAGTTCAACTGAAGAGCCTTGTACCCCAGAAGATCAGAAAAATCCTTTTTACAACCCTCAGAAACAAGCTGAATTTGAAGCTAGAAAATAGGTTGAATTTGAAGTTGGACTTGAATCTGAACGACTCATAATTCAACATGAATATGACCAAAAAATGGAGAGTAATCATAATGAACATGCTAATCATGAACTTCCTCAAGAGGATTATGAATCTTTAAGTTTTGAGGAAGTCAGGGCTTGGTATGAATCTTAGAGAAAGGAAAGGGAAGAGCAAGAAAAGGCCCAAATGATATAAGCAATGAGAGAATTCAAACTGCAGAAAGCTCAAAAGATTCCTCACACATCTGGTTTTCCCCCAAAGTATGTACCACCCCATAAATAGGGTAATCATGGTGCTGGGTATTCTGAACCACCAAGGATCCCTCACCATCAAATTGGGAATCAATATAGATAGCCAAATCATCCACCTCATATTCCCACACAACATACAAATAATTATCCACCTCCTAGTCAACATCATGTGCCACAACGAAATGTACAATATAATAACCCTATGTACCAATATCAATATCCACCCAACCGTCCTCCTCATCAGTATACTACTATGATTAGACAATTTGATTTGGCAGGGTTTCAGTTGTACCCTTATCCTATGGATGGTTCTTGGAGAAATTTGGTGCCTAAATTCATAGGGAGTAATGCAATCACTGCTGAGGATCATTTAAGTAATTTCAATGCCTTCATTCAGGATTTGGATGTACCTTATGAAGATTTGCATATGAGATTATTCATGATGTCCCTTATTGAGGAAGCTAGGGATTGGTTCAATAGCTTGGCAACAACTTCTATTTACTCTCTCCAGATATTTCAAGATCGATTCTTTGAACAATATGGGAATCTAAGTGCACCAGATGCTGCTCTCCATGAATTAATGAGAATTCAAAAAAGTTAGAATGATTCAATTTTTGATTTCAATCGGAAATTCAATAAACTGCAGAATAAAATTCCTCCTGGATCAAAATTACCAGACTCTGTAGCATTGAGTGTTTACCTGAATGCGTTTGATCCTAAAACAGGATATGAACTAAGAAATAGGTTTCCAAGAAACTTGACTGAAGCTCAGAAGACAATGTTAACAATTGAAAACAATAGGAGAGCTGCTGGGATAATTGATAAAAGAGAAAATCACAGGGCTCCCCAGCAAACCAATAATTATCAATATAAATAGGAGAGCACATACATGAATGAAAGGCCAAGGCTGAGGTTGCATGACATGCCCTATAACACAAACTGGAAGGATGAAAAACCTATAACAGATAGGCCTCAAAGCAAAGAAACTCCTGATCCATTGAGAAAGAAGGGAAATTATATGGTAAATAATAATTATTTTTGTGAAGTCTGTGATAAGCCACATTCTTCTGATTATTGTATTGTAGCCCAATGAATGCAAGAGGAAGGAATGTTGATGGGAAATAGTGAAGAGGATTATAAACTGTATTTAACTTCAAACACTTTTCATCATGTGGAGAAGATATATTCATCTTCAGAGGATGAAGGGTATGAGTATGATGTTTCAAATAAAAAATATAATGTTCATATGGCTGAGCAGCAGATCCTTTTTGATTTTGAAGAAGATTGTGTAGAGCAACATTCTGTTGAAACATCTACTCAATGCAATATGAGAAAGCTCACTGAGGAGGAAATAGAGAGATTAACTGTTGCTGTAGTTGAAGCGAAGAATAAGTACTGGTTGAGAAATAGGATAGTAAATGAGAAGGAAGGTGTCCCTAGGGGTATCTTTATGAAAGATCAGAAAGTTGTACAAGGAGTTTCAAAGAAAACTGAAAACCAACAACGTGAAGAAAGCAAATAGAATCTTGTCCAAAAGGATGCAGTAAAAGAATTACATAGAGAAATTCAAAAGACTGATCAGTTAGGTAGAAGAGAAAAATAAGAGGACAAAGGAGAAACATCAGAACAAAAGAAAGTGATTAAGGCAGAAGGTTCCTCTTCTGATTTCACTCAAGCCTTGTCTTAGGTAAAGATGTCTGTCCCACTTCTTGAAATGATGAAAATTAAAGAATACAGGGATAGTGTAGTGCAATTGTTAACAAATGAAAGTGAAAAACATGTAAGTTCTGAAAATAAAATGGTTGCTAAAAATAAGCAGGATAAAGTAAACATCCTAGAAATTTGCTTGAGTAATATATTGACAAGCCCGCCACAAGTTGATCCTTTCTTTATTACATTACTCATGAATAACAAATTATTGAGGAATTGCATGATAGATTCTGGTGCTGCCATGAATATTATGCCAGTAGGAGTAATGAAACAACTAGGCATGTGGGTGGATACATATGAAGGAAAATGTTATGCAATGGATAACCGACCTGTTCCTGTGGTGGGTATAATGAAAGATGTAGAAGTCAAGTTAGCTGCTTATCCTCAATTAGCTTACAATATTGATATAAGAGTGATAGACACCCCTCCTCAATTCAGTATGCTTTTATCAAGACAGTGGACAACGACTATTGGTGGAAACGTCTAGTTCGATCTATCTTATGCAACAATTCTGATAAATGGCCAAGAGGTGAAATTGTACAGGGAGCTGAGAATGAATCAGCTCATTGACTGTGTGCCACAAGACCAAATCAACTATTTTTGTGATGTTGATCTTGGGAGTTTCAATATAGAACCAGCACAGCCAGAATTGACTAATAGTGATCCTATTGAGAAGCATGCTACACAGAACCACAATGGTGTGTGGAAAATATATTTTGATGAAGCCTATAGCCAAGAAGGAAATGGAGCTAGGATAATATTTTTTTTTCCTGAAGGTACTACATTTAAGTATTCATTATTATTAGCTTTTGAATGTACAAATAATGTGGTGGAATATGAAGCTCTATTAACTGGACTAAATATAGTGGTAAAGCATAAAATAAAGTTGCTGGCTGTTCTAGGAGATTTAGAGTTAGTTGTCTCACAGATTAAGTCAAAGTATGTAGCAAAAAACAAAAGACTAAAGCAATAAAAAAATGCTGTATGGGATACAATTGAGTTGCTTGATGCTTTCTCAATTGAGTGGGTAGATAGGTTGAAGAATATAATGGCAGATTTTCTAGCTAATGTAGCATTGAAGAGAGATGATATTACATTGGCTGGAGTGTCACAAATTGAATTCAAGACAAGGCTTGCTGTGCCTGATAATGTATATATTTGGCAAGTCTTTAATGATGACACTGATCTTTTGAAATTCCTTCACTATATAGACCAGTATGAAGCCCAAGAAATTGATTTTAACGCCTTTGTTGAAGTGGATGGGAAGCAAACAGTCTTTGGAAAAGAGATCTTACAACTCAAAAAAAATAAGATTCCTAAAGGCTTGATGGCATTATATAGGGTATATGATGGAAGTGATCAGTCATTAATGAAGCAAACACCAGTTGGAAGGGATGATATGGAAGAAATTAATTTAGGAACTGAGATGGCACCAAAAAAGGTGTACATAGGTAAAAAGATAAGTCTTGCAATTAGAATAATGCTGATAGAATTGTTGAGAAAGTATAAACATGTATTTGCTTGGTCTTATGAAGATCTGAAAGCATATAGGGAAGACTTGTTTTAGCATGAAATACCATTGAAGTCAGACGCTAAACCATTCAGACAAAAGCAAAGGCCTATAAATCCAACTCTAGAACCTAAAATGCAGGAGGAATTGGTGAAGCTCAGAGATGGTGGAATTATTAAGCCAATCAGACATTCAACATGGGTTTCAAATTTGGTCCCTGTCAGAAAGAAAAATGGAGATATCAGATTATGTGTAGATTTTAGAAATCTAAACATAGTGTCCCTCAAAGACAATTATCCTCTGCCTAATATGGAGGCCATATTGCATAAGGTGACAGGCTGCGAGTTGTTGTCTATGATGGACATATTTTCAGGGTATAATCAGGTCAAAGTTAAAGAGTCTGAGCAATACAAAACAACATTCACAACTGCTTGGGGAACATATGTTTATCTAAGAATGCCATTTGGTCTCACTAATGCAGGGGCAACTTTTCAAAGAACCATGGATGTGGCATTTGCTGATTTGATCAATGTTATCATGATGGTGTATCAGGGTGACCTCACTGCTTACTCCAAGAAGGCTGAAGACCATGTTCATCATTTGGAAAAGGTATTTATAAAAGCCCTTGAATATGGTATTAGCTTAAACCCTAAGAAGTGTAATTTTACAGTTACAGAGGGTAAAATTTTGGGACATATTGTTTCAAAGGAGGGGGTTAGGATAGACCCTGAAAGGGTTGAGGCCATTGATAAAATTCCTGTCCCTAAAAATGTTAAGCAATACAATCATTCTTTGGAAAGATAAATTTTGTTAGGAGATTTGTCTCTAACTTTGCTGAGATTATTAAACCCATAGAAAAAATGTTGAGGAAAGGACAAAAAATAGAATGGACTGCAAAGGCTTTGGACGCTTTTGTATCTATTAAATGAGCCATCAAGGAGGCTCCTATTCTAAAATCTCCTGATTTTTCAAAACCTTTTCAGATTTTTTCATTTGCCTCAATGCACACTGTTGATGCTGTTATGTTGCAAAAGAATGAAGATGGTCATGAACACCTGTATCTTTCTTCAGTAAATCATTGCAGGGGTCTGAATTAAAGTATGATATAATGGAGAAGCAAGCATTTGCACTAGTGAAAGCTGTAAAAGCTTTCAAACCATATCTTGTTGGAGCAAAGGTAGTTGCTTATGTTCCTCATGTAGTAGTCAAGGATATTCTGACACAGTCTGAAGTAACAGGTAAAAGATGCAAACGGATTAACAAAATCCAAGAATTTGACTTGGAGATACAAATTACTAAACTGGTTAGAGGTCAGGGTTTGGCTAAACTAATGGCAGAGGCAAATATTGAAGCGAACCAAATTTGCAATGTAGAAGAAGAAAATGTAATTGCAAGCATTGAGCATACTCAATGGTATGTAGATATCATGCATTATCTTAAACACATGAAGTGTCTAGAGGGAATGAATGACAACTAGAGAAGAACACTGAAGATGCAAGTGTCTAAGTATGTTTTTATGGATGGAGATCTATTTTGGAAAAACAGGGATGGTATATTATTATTATGTCTGGATGAATTTCAAGCTAAGCATGTTTTAAATGAAATGCATGAAGGAGTGTGTGGAGGACATTACTCAGCAAAGACAAAATCGCATAAAATTCTCAGGGCAGTCTATTATTGGCCTAAGATTTTTAATGACTCTTTTGCATATGTGAGAAAATGTGAAGCTTGCTAGAAGTTCTCTGGAAAACTGAAATATTAGGGAGCTTTGCCACTTCGACCCTTACAGGCTGATGCCCCTTTTCATCAATGGGGAATTGATTTCATTGGAGAAATACGAGAAAAATCAAGTGGTGGACATAGGTGGATATTAGTGGCCATTGATTATTTTACCAAATGGGTAGAGGCCATCCCAACTAAACAAGCTACAAGGTGGTGAGACAGTTCCTAATGAATAATATCATTACCAGATTTGGTATGCCATTGAGGTTGATCACTGACAATGGGATGTGTTTCAGATTAGATGAATTCAGAGGCTTCTATAGCACATATGGTATTTCCATTTCTTATGTAGCTCCTTATTATCCACAGGCTAATGGATAAGCAGAATCTAGCAATAAGAGTCTTTTGAAGATTATAAGAAGGATGCTAGGTCAGAACAAGAAGGCTTGGGATTTGAAATTAAGACTGGCTATATGGGCTGATAGAATTATAGTGAAGAAGGCAATTGGGAAGTCCCCATTTGAGTAAGTGTATGGAGCACAAGCCAGGATGCCTTTGCAGAACTTGTTACCAGTTTATAAGTTTGTTCTTCAGGAAGATTTGGATATTCCTGAACCCATAGAGGAAAGAATGGAGCAGCTAGCTGAACTGGATGAAATAAGGAGAGTGGCTCAAAATCAAAATATAAAGTTGTAGATGCAAATGAAATATTTATTTGACAAAAGGGCAAAGGATAGGAAATTTGGAGAAAGTGATCTGGTACTGATGTGGAATGCAAGGTGCCAGGAAAAGGGAAAACATGGGAAGTTTGAAGCCTTATGGCTAGGGCCTTTTGTGGTGGTTGGAAAGAAAGGCGAAGACTCATACTATCTGCAGAATATGGCTAGTGAGGATCAAGAATTGCCTATACATGGGCAATTTCTAAAACATTTTTTCTCTTGAAGTAACATAAAGGATTAAGGGTTGCTAGTGCATGGAAAAATCTTGATGATCCTCTTTGAAATTCTTTTCCATGCACATTAGTTTAGGAAATAAAAGGAACAGGATTTGCAAGTACATGGACAATCCTGATTTTCCTTCTTTTGAAATCTTTTTTCCATGTACAACAGTATAGGGTCTCATTCATTTCCATTGCAGTCTATTCCATCATGCTCACATGTTCCATCACTTTGAAGTTTGGTCTGCTCACCCAGAAATTTGAATCCTTGCAATGATCTTACTATCATTCATCCCCAGATGGAGCCACTATTAGAACTATAAAATTTTGAATTTTTTACAGTCTACTGCATCCAAGAGTTTCTAGCATTGAGGCCTCATCATAAGCATAAAATTCCCTCTTTCTATTGTCTTGCTTATTTTTTGTTATGTGATCCATTTGAATCCATCTAGTCCTTCATATTTCATTGAAAGACCTATATCGGCAAGACATAGTAAAAGTCTACCCGACCTGAATTTTCACTAACATGTATTTGTTGCAAACAATCGGCAAGAATTTTCTTTTGTTTCAACGACTGAGAAGATTCATATCGATAGGAGAAGAATTTCGGGATAAAGTTATGGCGAAGTATTTTTTCTTGCCGATTGACATATAGAAAAAATATATTGACATAAGCTGAGGTGTTGTTCTAATGTCACAGCGAGTTCAATTTGTCTTACAACTAGCATGTAGAAGGGTCATTTCGGCCAAACTAATTGGAATCATTGAGAAGTCATGGAGAATACATTGTGTTTAACTGACTGGCACATGAGGAAGTATATTGGTAAGAATAAAGTATGTCGGGGTAATGTCTTGATGAAGGCGTCGAGTTTTTTCGATAAGGTGTAGGGGATTCAAAAAAGCTATCAGGAGAAGCTATGGAGTCTTGCTGATTTAAAAGTTATGCCGATAGAGATATGCATCACTAGGAGAAGAACTCTTTGGTAGAAGTTTCACCGAAGTTTGAATGTTATACCGACAAGTAGTTCAGGGTGAGTTTCATTGAGTAGGAGTAGTCTGGAAGAGTGATTTCGGTAACACATTTGACATCGATGAGAGTCTTCCCAAAGGTTCATTGTCTTGCTGAAGGTATTGTTTCATTGGTAGGGTTTATTTCTTCAGTGAGAAAACTTAGTGGCCACGCCGAAATGAGATTTCATCAGTGAAAGGGTGATTTTGTCTCAGCGATTGGAAAATGATTTGAAGAATGCATATCGGTATGACACTGTGAAGTCTATATAACATCTCCCTGACTTGGAATTGTCTCAGTGACATGGAAAATAGAAGTGATAGTCATCATTTTGATTCCAAGTGTCGGTAAGACTGTAGAATGTCTTGGCGAATGGTGTAATAAACGTTGCAAAAGGACTTCGCCCCAAATTTGAAAATCTCTCATTGACAGGACATTTGATGCGACAGTGCCAGTTTCAAACGATGCTTCATTCGTGCTTCATTAATGGCGTGACGGGGTATAACATAAAAGTTTTAATCAATTATTTAGTACCAAATTGATTGCATGAGAATTGTTAAGGCGAGTTGAGAACTAGGACATCTTTCAGTCTGAGGAGTCTAAGCTGAATACTGTAAGTAATTGCTTCTTCATTTTTTCACATTTTGAATCTATAAGCTTGAAAATGGAGTCTTCTGGTTCTGGAAGGGCTAAGGGTAGAAATCTTGGTGAGAGTAGTCAATCGAAGGGAAAGCAACAAAATACTGATACAGAGCATGAGGGTATTGAATGAAGGTTGAACCAAGACCTTATTGATCAACTACCTGGTTCAGGGCCTAAAGCTAGAAGGTCTGCACAACTTAGGGCAGAATTTGATAAGTTGGACGATAAATGCAAGTTCATAGGTGATGTCTGGATTGCTGTAACAGGGTATGAATTATTCAATTTTCACTACCATAGAAGAAACCATTTTGAGCCAGTCTCTAATCCATGGAAGTTGAATGTAGGGAAATTGGTGTGCCCTAATGTATTCGTAAATGTAGAATTGGTAAAATTGCTTGCTGATCATTATGATTCAAAACATAAGGCTATATGTGATCCTTCTGGAAAACCATAGATATACGTGTCAAAAGAAGCAATAGGTGAGGTTTTCAAATTGGAAGGGTTTTGCAATGAGGAAATCAATTGTGAGGAGTTGTAGAAGGAATTTTCAAGAATGGATACAATTTACAAGGGTTGGAGGTTACCAATTCACAGGGTTAAATAGGGTAACAAGCCAGAACCTCTGGAAGATAGTGAGGGGCCTACCTATCATGTAGATTTGTTTGAACCTTATATGAAGTACACATATTTCTCAGTGTGTTAGGTGTTGGGAATGGATTCCTCAGAATTCATGTCAATGGTGCCAATGATTATCACATCAGATATCCAATATCATAACTCCAGGCCATTTGACTATGCTTCATATATTTCTAAGGAGCTTGATTAAGGATTGATGGCTATAAAGGGACCAGAGCTTCTATTGATCATCTCAGAAACTATTCATTGTTGATGCATTTAGTGCTATATTTTAGACAGGAGTTAGGGGTATGGCCTTCAGAGATGAGGATTTCTCAAGTTGGTAAAGAGGGTGAAGCATTGCTTGTTTAGCTGTGGACTTCTATTTGGGACATCAGATTTGCTAGTTCTAGTTTCATTCATTTTGAAGAGCATTTTGTAAAAAAATTGTATAAATTGTATCAATATCCTTGTAATTAATCATTGACTGATGAGATTAAGAGATTCCTTCGGCCAAAAGACTTCAATGGGCCAATTGATCATAACTGGGGAGATTGGTGTTGTTTGGAGGGAGCTGCAATAATTAGAGTATATGGATTTGAAGATGTTCCTCTCATTTTGCCAAGGATAGTTCCAAACAGGGTTGCATATTTTGAAATTGTTAGATAGATGGATTACTGTAGTGTGATGCATTTCAACTCTTTTGGGAAGTAGGCTTTTATGCCTAGTACTTTGTGTTTTGGTGATTTCACTATGTTGGCTAAAGAGGGATATAATTCAATTCTTGATAGATTGTTGCATTATAAGATGAAAAGAGGACCACCCAGGAAAAACTTTGACCCTAAAGGATATATCAATTCAGCTAAAGAAAGGATTAACTTTGGAGGGTATCAACATGTACCCTATCCTTTTGATGATATGATTAGGAATCTGGATGAAGATGAAGTAGAAATGATGGTCGAAAGATATAACCAGGGGCTACAGGATACTGAGCTATTGTCTTATGGAGATGAGGAAACACCAAGAGTTAATGTGCTACAAGGGAAATCAGAAAAGGTATCTAGGTTGAGGACTCAGCAGTATGTCTACCCAGTTAGAGAACAAAGTATTGAAAGTGGTGATGTTGATGCAAGGCACATGGAATACAGATCATTTGTCTCTGATGACGAGTTTATAAATTCCCCAAATTTCAAGGCATTCTTGTAGAAGTAGAAGGGGAAGGAAATAAGAGAGAATGTTGATGATGTTACTTCAGGAAATGAGGAACAATTACTAGCTCAATTGAGAAAATGTGTGGATGATGAAATGACAAATATGACTCCTAAAATGGGGAGGAAAATGTTGGAGAGTGCCAGTGTCATGATCTTTCCTGGCCTTGATTTTAACTCTGCATTGGTCTTTGATAGTTTCTTGAAGGGCAGTAATGCTACACACAAGCTTGACAAGGAAAAGGTGACAAAAGTATATGTAGGCTCAAAGTATAATATTGATGAGGGATCATTGATGATATGGGCTTTGTACCCACCCCACAGGAAATCAATGGTAATTGATACAGAGAAGCATTTGTCCATGTCATGACTCTAAAAGTTATAGAAGTTGATCCTGTAGCTACTAGAGATATTGGGGTAAATATTGCAAAGTTGAATAAAGCACAAATTCAGTTATTGATAAAAGAAAGAGAAATGTACAAAGCAAATAATAAAAAATTGTTGAGAGAAAATGATAGACTCAAAGAATTGGTTGGTTTTTCAATGGGGACAGCCAAAATGATCACTCAAGGAGAAAGCTCTTAGGAAAAAGATCACTGAGTAGGATGAAGTGCTTATTCGTAGGGAAAGCATGATGCAATTGCAGCGATTGTCAAGAAGAGGCAGGATCATTTGACATCTTGGTTGAATAAATTGTGGGGAAAATACTCTCATACTCTTGCTGCATTGAAGGAGCACACAAGGATGGATGGATGAATCATGGAGAAGTTTCATGAATTGGCCCAAAGTGATGAGGTTAGCAGTACTACACTTGAAGCTGCAAATCATATTATCAATCACCATCGAAACTTCTATGATAAATTGCAAGGGGATGAAAAGGGGTTAATTGAAGCCGCCAAGAAAACTATGATCGCATTCTCTAATGATAAAGTGGAATTGAAAGATGCTATCAGATGGAAAAACGAATGTGAGTCAATGCTGAATGAAATCATGAAGATGACTTCTGCAAAGGATACAACATTGGAGGAGGTGAGCGAGCAAAATGAGGAAATGGTCAAGATGGAAATCACGATCCACAATGCTGTTGGAGATGCAGACACATATGAGCACCGAGATTATTTGGATCACCTCACTAAGACTCATTTGTGAATTAATAGAGCCTAATTATTCTCTATCTTTATTTTTGTAATTTGATATTTCCTATTTCAGAAAGGATGCGTCCTTTCGTATTCTCTATGTATAAATGTCCATTTTGAAAACAATGTGCGGGCAATAAGTAGAATAGGATAGAGGATAGAAGATATACGGTGGAACACCATGTTTCATAGGGCTAAGACTCTAATGTATGTTTTGAAGCCATGGAGATATCAATGAAAATCATCTGATTTGTTGGCGTATTTTGGTGTCAATTGTTGTGTTTTGCCTATTGAAAGAATTATTTAAGTTGTCTTTACGATTGATATTGCCTGGTTATCTAAATTAACATAACATGTTTATGTTTGGTTTATTAGTATGTATTTTCCGTATCTATGTGATTGGTTGATAGGTTCTTTCAAGGAAGGATTAAATAATTTTAATTAATCACAGTAATCTGGGAATTTCATTTAGATCAGTAAGAAGAACTTAATAATCACAATCTTGTATGTTTATACTAGTTATAAACAAAATATGCCAAACAATTTGAATGTCCTCCAGAAAGAAGTCACTCGTTTAAGATTTCATTTGACTCTGTATACTATATAAGGCACTGGTCTCACTGTTTCCATCATATAGTTTCATTCATACTTTTTTACATTTGTTGATTAAGCATATTAGGGTTTAGTTTCATTTTAGTATACAATTTATACCAAATTTGATCCATTTTGTCCACTTCCATATGCCATTGTGGATAAATTGCTGTAGGAAAGAGGATTATAAGTTAAGTCTGCTTCATTTGTTATAGGTACACCCGCCTAGGTCTAGCAGCACCTGGAGAGTAGAAGGTTTAATTGTTTCAAACCTTGTTCTATTACCCTAAAATGTTGTGAAAGCTTGGCAACCTTTCGTGGTTCAAACCTGTGTTTCAGTAAAATATGTGAAGAACTAATAAACCACACTTGATGAATGAAACATTACATCAAAGAGAATCCAAATAACTTGATCTATGAGAAATTGAAACAAATAAACTCTCTAAAAATAGTACTTACCTCTTGAAATTTACTGTCTTTGTTAAGTCAGTATCCTCAATTCTTTAAGGAAATTTAGCCAAATTTCCACGTCTCACAAATTCCTTTTATGCAGTTTATTTGAGGTCTATTTTCATGATCACATAATATAGACTTTATGAACAAACTTGCCTATTTAGGAGGTGCATTTTGAAACCCACATCTTTCTTCTCTCATCTTTCGAAACACCTGATAGTTGAGATCAAATTCAATATGATAACGACAACAACAAGTTTCAAAAAACTTGATTATCTTCACATAATATGGCTTTAACCTTTGAAACATTGTTTGCCCAATCTTTATATGAGGATATGCATTACAAAAGTTCATATACATCTCAAATTGTGTTATGTCTAGCCAATGTTTGATATGATTTTCATAAATACTAGGTCCAATCCTATATCTCATTAAATCTCTAGTATCTGATGATGGACGAGTTTGATCATGCCAAAAACCTGAGACCAAGTTCCTAACAACATCTTCAATCCTGTTATGATATTGCTATCAGGATTCAACTGTGTAGTTTTGAGTCAAACTCATTGACCCATGCTACATGGGTTAATGAGTTTGACTCGAAACTACACAGTTGAATCCTAATAGCAATATCATAATTTGACACGCTGTGGAAAAATACCTCCTATCTTCAATCCTGTCAGAATGGGGAGCTCTACACATAATTTCCCAATTTCCTTCTAAACTCTTATCCAAAAACTTTCTCTTTTTCTCATATGTTATCAATGTGGTTCTACTATAACCAATTTCAGTTGAAAGTGCTGACATTTTTCTTTTTCTTGCTATATCTTGATGTACAATAGATGTCAACATCACCCTTCTTGTACTGGCCTTATCCATAGTTCGAGATCCTTTCCCAATGGAATATAAACCCTTTTTAACATTTTGAACAATATCCTTTTGTAATCACATGTGTTTCTTCTTATTTGATGCTGAATGGACACCCAACAATTGTAATGACTCTTTGAGCTCATCACGAAGAAGTAAATGTGATAACAATTGGGTTTTTTGAAGTGTATCAAGATGATTGAAATGATGATTGATCATTCCATTTACAGATTTAGTCATTGACCTCTTTCTATTATTATAAGGCTGGTTGGCATAATATTTGAGTTCTCCATATCCATTTCAAGTAAATGATCTAAATTTCTATGAGAAATTTGTTTCCCCACCTTCTCAGCTAGTTTTATATGCTCATCCATACCAGTAGGAGGAAGTGATCCCGACCCCTCTCCAACATGCATTGTTTGAACTTGTGCCTCCTCCCTATCTTCAAGGACCATGCATTCTTGAGCGGATTCATTTGATCCAATGTCTAGATTTGGCTCAACTTGAGCATGAAAACTTCCTACTTGTTGAGCCCTTCCTACACATGTGTCACAAAATATTTTGCAAACAAAAGTGAGAGACGATGTTAAATATATAAGTGAAGTTTATGTATGCAAGTAAACAAACTGATAAAACATGATGAGCTATAAGTGAGAGAAGTTTGTGCTAGTTTTATATGCTCATCCATACCAGTAGAAGGAAGTGATCTTGACCCTCTCCAACAAGCATTGTTTGAACTTGGGTCTCCTCCCTAACTTCAAGGTCCATGTGTTCTTCAACGGATTCATTTGATCCAATATCTAGATTTGGCTTGACTCCAGCTTGAGGAATCCCTAGAGCATAAAACATAAAAATAATTTGAGAACATTGAAGTGATGAAAATAATAGATCAAAGACACAAAACAAAAATATTGAAATAAAAAGAATTGGCTTAAGGAATTGGAGTCAAGGATCATATAAACATTGCAACTTGCATGACCAAGATGACTTGAGGACATTTAAAAGTATTTATAGTCATTCAAGTGCAATGATGGTTAGAAAACTTCAAATTAAAAGTCCTAATCACACAATTGAGAGTGAGAGAGAGAAGAAACAAGCATGTACCTTGTTTCTTTCTATGATAATTTTCCAAGTTTTGATCACGCCTCTTTTGTTCTTCTTTTGACAATTTTCGTTGAGATGCATTTTTTCTTTTTCTTTGTTGTCCCATTTTATTCTTCAACTTAAAGATGACTCTAAACAAGTCCTCTACCAACTTAGTTAAATTATCCTCCAAATTTTTCCTTGATTGATAAAAATGAAAAGTTGTCGAGCTCCAATATTTGCCTCCTTGATAAATGTGCAAAAACTTCTCCAAAATCTGCGCTCAAGTGAATCAAAATTATTCAAGTGTACATGGAATAACTAGATCCTAGTTTAAATGAATCAAGTAGTAAACAAACAAGTTATTTCATTGTGGAGTTTTTTGTTATTTAATTCATAGGTATGCACAACATATCTAGTAATTTTAGAATTTTGGTAAAGTGTCAAAAATGTATAAATATTAGAGGTATAATTTGAATTGAATTTTCTTAATTATATTTGAATTGAATTTCAAGTTAGTCAAAAATGTATAATAGAGGTATAATTTGAATTAAATTTTCTTAATTATATTTGAATTGAATTTCAAGTTACTTGTCAAAAAGATTATATCTTGTTCTCAACTCAATGGTTCATGTTGCTTAAGTCATTTAAAAAAAATATTTATTGTGATCAACATGAATGAACTTAATTATAAAGTGGCATTGATTTCCCTAAAATTCTACTAGAGATCAAATGTATATTGAATATAAGGAAATGTAAGTTTTAAGAGATCATAAAATAAGAAAAAATGTATGTATATTGAATATTTAAAGCAAATGCATACATATATTATGTGTAAAAATGTTTAAACCATAAGAAAACACATGTACATATATGTAAAGGGATTCAATACATATAAACATAACACATATTATAAGAAAAGAGGCAAATGTATGTATATATCATATAAGAAAATATATGTACATATCATAAAAGCGAAATGTAAATTAAAGATCATCAAATGTCGAATACTAAAGATCAACAAATAAGAAAATGTATGTATATCATATAAGAAAATGTAGTTAGAGATCATCAAATATCAAATACTATTAAAGATCATCATATAATCAAATACATGTGGTAAAGATCATAAATCTGTGGAATGCATGGCCTAATATGAACGTTCTACTTACAAAATGGCTATCCGAATGAGAACGGTCCGCTCGATGGATGTACTGAGCCTTACAAATAAAATTGTGTACAAGATGTGTTAAATACATATAATTTATATTAAATAAATTTTATGAAATTTATTTTTAAATGAACTTGTATTTTTAAATATCAATCTAGATCTATGCATACATAAATATATTGCATGTACATATACACGTGTGATTATATAAAAATGTAAAACTCACATGTCCACTGATAGCAGATTCATCCACAGAGTCACATCGATCATGCACATGATCTGGACCAAGGCTAGGATTGATATGAGGTATGTCCACTTGTAACAATATATATACACATATATATCAACTTACATGAATATCTAGTTAATTTTTTTTTTTTAAAATAATGAAAAAAGAATTGAAACATGCACATGCACACATACATGCACATCATCTGATATTGGATGACCTAAGTCCTCTAAAATAGTCACCTCCACCATATGCACCAAACGATCAAGCGATGAATCAACATCTGCATCCATCTGATCTATCCCATGTCGTGCCATAAATGATGAATGTAGAGGACTATGAAGGTGAGATGGCATCGGTGATGATGAACCAGAACCAATCAACATATCAGTAAAACCCATAGTCTATGCAGCTGTTGTATGAACTGTAGGTGGATCCTGATGTGCACTAGTGCTCGGCTGAGAGTGATGGGATCCTGGAACTGAATGACCTCTGCATCTCAAATGGTCTCTAACATGCTCTATACCAATCCCATTTTTTGATGCAATGTGGGCATATGCATCCAACATGCCCTCAGCCAAACAATGCAGAGTCATGCGTGACATATCTCCTGTAAGTGCATCAAGCTATGTAGGAGTAGGGATGCCAGCCACTGTAAAAGGATCCATGGTGGTCCATTGTGCTGAGAATGGTGTGGACCAAGAATGTCTAGATATCAAATATTGACCTACACAATCATCAGATATCCTAGTGGTGGTAGCCGCAATGTCACCTACAGTGTCAATTGCTTCCTTTTGGGAAGCAACGACAACCTCATCTACTATGGGGGCTAGAGCTAGGATGAGAGTAGGAGACCTGTCACCAACCAATACCCTAAACACTAGGGGTGGTCTATTTGCTTGATGATAGGTGGGCCTATCAACAATCCTACCACGCCCCTGACTAGCATATGGTGGAATGTCCAGGTAGTTAACTTTGAGGCCCAAATGGACCTCAACATATAACTGTTGAAAAAAATACAATGGAATCTGGTCATTGTTTGGGTATAGACCATGTGCTATGAGAAATAATGGGTAGATCAATGAGGCCATAGCATGATCGACACATCTAGTGACCTGGTATCCCCTAACCTTATGCACATTTTGATAAAATGGAAAAAAAGTGGCTTTTATCATTTCTTTGGTGACACTATCTTGTATTTGTTTAAGGGAAATGTCACCATGCACTTCTTCCCACATGCGGGAAAGAATAGCAATCACTCTATCTGGGGAATACACACTAGTCCTCTCAAGTGCATCTTTTAGTTTTTCTAGACTCTACAATATTAACATGCATGGTTCACTATATATCCCCGGGTTTGCACCCTGTGCTAATGAAACTCTCAATTTTTTTTATCTCATTACTAGTATTTGCAAACAAAGAATCTGGCATAGGTGGAACATGATCTACATTTTCCATGTTATATATATATATATACAGTACACCTAAAAAAGCAATGAGACTTTGGTAAATAATATATATCTAGATAAATAGAATACAAATCTAAAATAGAACTTGTAATAATTCATCTACTCATCAATAATATTTTCATACTATTAACAATTTAAAAAGAATTGGAAGACAACTATAATCTATAACATAGCATCCTTAAATGGTTCAAATTTTAAATGAAACGATGAAAGAAAGAATAAGAATACAAAGATTAAAGTATAAAATTATTTGAAAATAATTGGGGATAAAAATATTTAATCTAATAGTTGTTAACATAAATGAATTTCAATTATATAGCCAAGAACATCAAAAAATTATAGATTGGAAAGCAAAATAAATATCTCATATTAAGAATCAAATCTAATAAAGTTTGACTTCATTGCATACTTGTTATAAATATCTCACTAATCCAACCATACATATTATATATGTTAAAAATATATATAATTGTTATGCCCATAATTTTTCACTATATCTTGACGGATCTCCTTCAACTAGATCAATTAAAAATTATTTGTAATGTTGGAGGAAAATAGATTTAATATCAATATTAAATATCATTAGAGTTTAGTTAGTTTTAATCAATGTTGTATGATTTATTAAACATTTTTTTAATATTTAAATGTAGGTGTTTTGGGGAGTAGCAGTGATAGATCTAGCTCATTGAGAAAGGATATAGGTAGAGAGGAGGAGTGACCTTGACAAGGATTGAGACATGGATCACCTCAGGGTGGTAGATATGAGTGGAACATATCCATAGAGAAGGATAGGCTAAGAGGATAGATATAGGAGACAAATACCTTAGGGGCACCTTTTTAGTTGTGTGTATGCTCTACAGAGTGGATTTACTCATGAGTGCTTTGATGTATTTGAAGACACATTTGTATGTGAACATATATAATATGATATGGGAACTACTAGTTGTGTTGATGATGGGTGTGATATTTTATGTGTATGTTGATGATGTGCACATGATATATAGTTATATTTCTTGTATTTCTTGTATTGGGAACTAAATCAGAGAGAAATAGACCAACCACTCAACTCCTTAGAAAATAAGCTCGTGAATCTCAAACATTATTCCAATAAAAACATTAAAAATAATGAAATTCTCTTTTCTTAACGCAAGAATCAAATTTTTCTATAGAAAAATGTGATCAACATAGATTAAATAACAAATAAATCATAAATCAAATAATTTAATAGTATAAAATATAAAATGTAACCAAGCATTTGTGGGTTTGCATCCCACCAAGCATGTCAATTTGTAAGCATTGAATTTAAATAAATGAGACATTGAGGAAAATAAATGTAGACTTCAAATTGAATTAAAAAATCACCTCTAATAGAGTGAAAAGATGAATTACACAAAAAATGAACTAAAATTATAATGAAATACATATTGACAAATGGATATATCTTGCAAATGATAAAACATTTATTGCCCAACTAGATAAAATATACTTGCTCAAAATTGAGACGATAAATGATGGATTTGATCTCAATTTATAGATTTTTTATATGATGGATAAATTGCTAGGATTTGATCATGTATCATGAGTTTAACCCAATTAAAATGTGGCTACTATTATTACCTAATTAACTAATTTATTTATTTAATGAAATTTCTTAATTATTTTGATCAATGAATTGATTGAATTATTTTCAATTTTTATCTAATTTGATTAAATATGTTAAATAATTTGATTGATATATAAACTAATTTATCATAATTTTCATTGAATTATCTAGGAATAATAGATTTACTTGGATTTATTTTAATTTATTTCAATATTTGTGAGAGAATGATTCATTTAAATATTTGGTTAATTTATTCTACTCGAGTAACAATGGAGGCCGATTTGATCAATAGGAGAGCATTCATCCCATCCCAAAAAGGGAGTACATTTAGAGTTTGGGACTTTTTTTTCAAAATGCTGAAGAAAATTTTCAAGATTGATTGCTGGCGTGTGGAGTTAGTAATTTGGGTGACCGTAGGTGACCAAATTCTATATGAAACTCTCTAGTTAATGTCTCTCTCTTAGGTAGTGTCTTTATTTTTGTTTAATGCTATGGATCTTCTTCAAAATTATGGTTTAGTTGCTTAGTTTGTAGTGGATTATGTTTTATAAGTTATTTTTGGACCATTCCCTAAACAATGCCATTCAGGATGATAACTTACATAATGAAAAATATTTTGTTGGGTGTTTGTTTAGACACAAAGTTTTAAAGGAAAACTCTAGTTTCCTTTGTGTTTGAATTTCTTTGAAATGAACCTTGCAAGAATGGGATGAATCTTTAGTGGATAATACAATCAATGGACATAAAATAGAATTGGGCGTTCTATTGTATGGAGAAACAATGGAGGCACATAAGGAAATGTTGTTTCTCCTCACTCATGTCCCTCACCCTCTGCTAGTTTTTGCTATATATATGTAATATATGGGCACTCAAAAAATATGTAATATATATCTTCTTTTTAGGTTTTTTTTCATTTATGGTAGGTTTTCTTAGTCAATTTTGTCTATATATGATTGCTACAATCCTATTTGATGGGTCTCTTGGTTTTGTCCCTACACCTTCATGATTTGTGGGTTTACATGCCCTTCTCTATTTTGTACTTTACTATGGAAATTTTTACAATAAATATTTTAATTAGTTTAGGCCTTGATCGTTTTAGGTCTGAAAAGAAAAAATAATTTGATTTTGATAAAGTGTAGGAATTAACGTATCATGAATTTTGTTAATAAGTGGATGTTAGGTGTTCGGGTGGGGACCATGGTATGGATATGAGTGTATGTGAGATTTAGTGTCTACAAAATCCAAAGGTAAATCAAAATATTATAAACATCAAACTTTTTTTGGAAGGATAATATAAAACCAAATCTAAACACAATATAAACATTGTAATCACAACCATATGTACTATATATATGAGATTGCATACAACCATGTGTAAAATTTACAACCATGTAAAATTTATTCATATGTTGTTTATTAAGAAAAAATGTCATAAATTATATTTCTAGAAATAAAAAGGACTACAAATATGGAGGGAAAAAATTAAATAATCTCAACATAGCAAGGATTTTACAAAGTGATAGATAATTTTCTCAAAAGAAAAAGGATGTGTTGTGCACAAGACAACAAACCACTTTTTCATGTTTTTTGATGTCTAAATATTTACTTTCCATACATGTTTGGGAATACCACATAAATTGAGATACGATTATTTTAAAATCTTCACATGCATCTTAAAGTGGAAAAAAATGTAATGATAAAATTTTCATATCCATATTATTTCGATTGTATTTTTTGCCTCATTTTGAATATATATATATATATGGTGCAATATTGTGCAAAGTGGTAATAATTCCCCTAGAGTTTATGACCTATTATATAGACATAAATCAAACACTTGAACTCCATTTTTTCCTTACACACATCTTATCAAAGCATTTTTTTGACACATATCCACATATCCACACATCCACTTTTCCTAATGAATCTTATGTGTATGTCTAATGGTGGCATGTGGAAGGATAAATATGGCTATTGAAAACTTTACCATTATCTTGACAACTAATTATGGCTATATGATTATCTTATTGTAATGAACCTAAGTTCATTCGATAGATATTAGTGAAGTTGAATTAGGAAGCATGGATTGTGCTTTATTATACACATTTTATGTTTAAAAATATGGGTCTAATTTTTGCGATATTGAAAGTTAGTTAAATTTCTTCAATAGTATATCCAAGGTATAGGGATATATTAGTGGTAAGAGTAGTGTAGGATAAAAAGGAGAATGTATAAAGAGGGGAAGGTCTAGAAAGGTACTGACATGGTAATGGAAGGAGAAGTTACACTATAAGGTTAGATTTTCATAGGATAAGGAGGAGTGGTATGAAGAACATATCTATATAGGATAGTGCTAGTAGTAACAATGGTGTGAACATATATAAAAGGATGGGAGATAAGAAAAATACTAGTGTAGAGAAAGGTGGTAGGACATGGGTGGTGGATCCCATGGAAGTGGTAACTATAGTATGATAGGAGGAATCATTATAAGAGGATGAAGGGTAGATGGATCCATAGAGGGTACAACATTATTAAAATCCATTAGAGTGGTAATATTATGAATAGTATTAATTCCCTAAGGATAGCCACCTAATACATTATATAAATTACTAGTCAATGAGTGAGGATATTTAGGGTGGAGAGGTGCATCAATACGTAATTATCAATTTAAGAAAATATCTTGTTTAGCAACATATGTATCTAAATCATAGTCCTGATCATTATTTTCATCTTCTTTAATGTGGCTCTTTATATGGTTGTCATTAGCTATTTTATCAAAAAATGATTCAATCGTCATTTTATTTGCTAGCCATATTAAAGTTAAGATGAAAACTCCATAAAAAAAGATTTTAAAGGATATTAATTTATCTAGATAAAAGATCAAGGAAAACACTCTCAAACATGCAATATACCCCAATTGCTTAGACAATGCATATTTCCTAATAATGTGTGCAACTAAAAACTAATAACATGTAATGAATGGATGTAGATGATAATTATTAAATAATCCTAATTGAACTAGGGTTGTCCCTTTTATATATTTAAGAAGTTGTAAGAGCATTGTATGAAATTGTAAGATGGGAATTACTTATGAAATGTTATATGACACATAAGAGAATAAAAAGGGGGGGTTACACTAGAATATTGATTAGAATTATGAAAATCATCAAGATCATCTTAAATAATGGGTTTGAATATGTCAAAAATGGAGTGTTGGTTATGAGGAGGACGATTTGAATTTTTTTGACAAGATGTAAAGCATTTGTTAAATACATCCTATAAACCAAGTCAAGGAATATGGTGTTGGAATTTGTGCCAAATTTGGTGCCATTTTTAGGTCATTATTTTGGCTCATGGCTTTGGTAAACCACACTTGGTTTATGGTTTAAATTTTTCCTATTTATGGGTGTTTGAGATGGAGAAAGCATAATGATTTTATAGGTATCATCATGCTACTAGAAATTACTCCATATGAATCACATGTTGATGATACTACTATAAGGGTATGCACATGAATATTTTATTGTAAATGATATTATTATCAAATAATATAATTGGTTCATGTTTTTGGTTGTGAGATTTTTCTTCAAAGAGGATTTTCCCATGTACATAATTATGTTATAAATTTATAATTTATACATTTTTCTTGTAACTAAAATTAAATCTATTTTGCATATTTATCTCTTGATAGGTTAATATGGACATTTTTAATGTTACAAATGATACAATTTGTGGTTCTATTTGAACTTCATAACTTTATATTGTTTGTTTCCATATGCTATTAAGTTCTTATATATGTTTCACTTGGTCTTTCCATTTAGGAGTAGGCTATCCATAGCTTTGATTATTGAAATGGGAAGGCATATTTCATTTACACATAGAACATAAAAATGTATGCAAAATGGGGAAGCAAATCGAATTTGAATTGAACAAATTTGAAAACACTCTAAAAACTTCCAAACAAATCCAATTTGAATTCAACAAATTTGAAAAAATTGCATCTAGGGTTTCGAAATTTAACATATCAATGCATTTTAAACTCTAAAAAATTTGAATTTCAAATACCTGGTGCTCGTTATGGAAGTCAGGTTGATGAAGTTTGGAGAGACCAAGTTGAAGTTGTGTTTTCCAGAAAGAAGAAATCAGTTCGCTCGCCGTCACGGTCTCGATTCACCGCACGTAGGGAAAGCAACTGGTAATTTTAGAAATTGATAGTCGAAATGAGAGTTTTTTTTTGTCATATGTAAAGGGGTTCGATCAAACCCAGGTTCGGCTGAACCCATTTAAATATGATTTTTTTGAATTTAGGGTTTATGGTTCAGTCAAACCATATGGTTCGACCGAACCCCTTGAGTTTGAGGAAAAGGAAAAAAATGAAATTTCCTTCCTCATATAAATTGTAAACCACTATTATGAAGTCACCCTGAGACTCTTCCCATACAACCACATAATTTACAACACAAGGCTCACATAATGGGGTTTACAAGGATATATATTCTTAGATACCATAGCTATTAGGAAAGATGGCCTTGAGGCCATTCTCTAAGGAGCCCTCCATACATTTCCTAGTACCTTCCCCTTGTTTGTTTAAGGGGTTTAGCCTTTAAAAGGAAGGTACAACAAGAAAAATCATAGAAATAGGGTAAGAATGAATTTGTGACCATCCCATACCGGTCCCATTTGAAACCGATTTAAAAGAATAATTACCCAATGCATCTACTCCCCTATACGACTTGCTAGGGAACCTAGGCTAAGATATGGCAGTTTCATAGATGTCACATTACACCACACTTTCCAACAATTTACAAACAATGAGAAAGACTCAAATCGAGTAACACAAGATCATAAACCAAAGTTTCAATAACTCCCAAAGAGGAAACTATAAAAAAAATAAAGAACACTTATAGCTACCTTGCAACATTTCAATCTTAATTCAAAAATAAAATTAAATAAGTCCTCAATGCAATTCAAACTATAACAACCTTCAAAAGGCTGAATAGCCCAATAAAATAAATGTAAAATTCCACATTGTTGGCGTATGATAAAATAAAACATCAATAAAAAATTAACAATGACTCATATTTCAACAATAAAATTTTCACATTACAGGCACCATGTGACTTTGATAAGTCACCTATGTAACGCCCCCGCCAAGGAACCCCAGAGGACAACACTAACCATAACACAATAATGAAACATTTTTTTTTTAAAGAAATAACAGTGGAATGCATAACATAATATAGCATGTAATCTAATCCTAGATCCTCTAAGGTTCCATGACCATTCTACTCACATAACTATCTGTGTGCAGTGTTTTTAATCTACTTAAAATGCAAGAAATCAAGCAAAAGATTAAAAACAAGAACACCATTCAAGACAGGGCAATGAGGAGTTCAAACCGGCATACCGAGTCTCCTATTATGTAGATTTTCCTGTGATGTTCGGTTGGATGTGTGCTCACTTGAAATTTTGGCAACATAATGATGCTCCAATGCAAAAATGGGTGAGAGATGAAAAATGGCTAAGTTTTGGATATATAGATTTTGGAGGATAATGGATGAACGGTCAAAATTGATTGATAGAGATCAATGGATGAGATTAAAAAGTTGACTAAAGGAATTAAAAATTCCTTTTTAATGTGCATTGAAAGGATAAAAGGAATTTAATATTCCTTGGGAAAGAGAAAAAGAATTTAATATTCCTTGGCAAATGAGAGAGGAATTAAAAATTCCTCAAAAGGACCTTGGGAAGGAATATAAAAGAAATTAAAATTCTTGGGGATGGGAGGCCCCGGCAGGCATTGTCTAAAGCTAGTTGATATGAAGGGATTAGAGGAAGGTTAGGTGGCTAATGAGATTAGGATCCAACTAGAAAAATTTGGAGGATGTGACATATCCTAATCATGGATTAGGAATGTGCACATCCCTAATGATGGGATTATGAGGTGCATTAGGATTAAGAAAAAAGTGATGGAGGATGTGACATGTGAGAAATTAAAGAAATGTATTATTTATTTAATTATTTGAGGAAAAGGAGAATAAAGGATAGGGTATTTTATTATTTAACTAAATACCTTAGGGATTTAGAAGAATTTAGGGGTATTAATTAAATAATAGTAATATTACTTAATTAATGCAGATAAGAGGATATTTAGATGAAAAAGCATAAATTTGATATTAAGCGTGAGTGGCCTAAATTTGGGTGACCATTTTACATTTTCCCTCTTTTTGAGATGGTGTTAGAGGCAGCATCATTTCAAAGATTAAAAGACCAGGAAGAAGATGGTCGTTAAAGGGAATAATACCTAGTCATTAAAATGGAGTATTCGAGGAAGACAAATACGGGAGGAAGATGATTAAGAGCATTAAAGGATGCGCAAAGAACTCACGTGGGTTCAAAGAGAACTGTAGATTAATGCTGAAATGGATGAGATAAAAGGGAGATGGGAAGATGATGCAAAATAGATGCTAAAGAGAGGATGTCATGGCAGGAGATTTAGGAAGAAGATGAGGAGAAAGGGAACACAAATGGATTCAAGGAAAAATGTGATGTTGCCCTAGGCAAGCTACAAGCCAAAATGGATTGATGATGGGTGGAACATTGTTGATGAGGGAATCATACATCCCAAAACAATGCAAAAGGATAGGGAAGGATACATCCCAATGATGATGATGAGAGTGTTGTTGATGAGGGAAGGATACATCCCAAAACAACACAAAAGGATAGGGAAGGAGACATCCTGATGATGATGAAAGTGTTGTTGATGAGGGAAGGATACATCCCAAAACAACACCAAAGGATAGGGAAAAAGGCATCCCGATGATGATGATGATGATGATGATTGGATCAAGGATTCTATCAAGGCTAGGAACAAGACCAAGGATGTGATTATATGATTTGTGTTAGATTGAATGGACGAGGGTTGGATTGAGATGTAAGAAAGAAATGATGCTTAGAATAACCAATCTATATTATCCTAAGAAGATTGAAGAGATGATGATATGATGAGGATTGAGGAAGGGGAGGGATGAAAATAGATAGGATAGATAGATGAGGTGGGGGATAGATTAAAAGCACCGTATCAAAATTGCCATGTAGCGAGCACTTAATTTTATATAACATGAAATACTATGCACCAGGATATGAGGAACCAAGGTGACTCCGTATCACATGCATGAGACTGACACAAAAACCAAAAGGTTAGTCCAACATTTCAAAGTCATGGGGGCTTTGATAGGGCCAATGCTGGAAAACCACAAACACAAAAGGATGCCACAGTGTAACACAAGACCATAGGGATCTTGGTGGGTACTACATGGGACAACTAAGCAGACAAAAACAAACAAAAGACCAAGATATGCCCCTATGTTTACCAGTCAAAGCGCACCATGATATGAAGGATCATGGCAACCTTGACAAGATATGATAGGAAGCTCAAATGATAAACAAAAGCCAAAAAGAATCACAAGAAAACAATTAGTTTCAAATTTCCTTTTCCATAGGATCAAAAGGTGGATGGAATTGATGTGGTCTGATGAGGAAGGATGTATCCTGTTAAGACCAAAGATGGAGACCAAAATAAATGATCGACATGACTTAGGATGTTTGAAACCAATTGAATCTCATGATACTAGTGGATGTTTCTTGTGAAGAACTAGCTAGATTGGGACATACTTGATGACATGACATAAGACACACAAGACAAGACACAAGACAAACACAACTTAAAGACCTATGGGCTTGGGGGCTGATCAAAGATTAGCCTTGACTATGTGAAATTCTAGAGCCCTCATAGTTCGATTAAAGACCATGGATAAAAGTGGAAAGAGGACAATGGAGACAAATAAGGGAGGACAAAGACTGGATGGAAAAAATCCTTGGGGGTAGATCAAATGATCAACCTTGCCTACATGAAAGCACAGGGGTAACATAGTTCGACTAAAGGCCGATGATCGACCATGGATAAAGGATGATGAGATGACCATGATAAGATGATAAAATGATGGAGTCAATATGATGAGACAAGATAGACCTGGTGGATAAGATAGGATGATGGTGATTTCATGAAGCTCAGGGATGGGGTAGTTATCTCAATCATCAAAAGATGAATTGAGATGATGATATGATGGATAGATAAGTGATGAAAAGTGAGAGGAGATTGGAAAGATGTGTGAAAAAGGTGGGATTGATGATAGCAAGATAGATGGAATTGGGTTGCATGAGGGGGGAGCCTATAGCTATATACCAATGACAAGGGATTATTAGATGGAAGGAAATCGAGATCAAGATGGTCGATCCGTCGAATCGGCGTCCGGGTGGAATCGTCGTCGGGATAAGATTAGATAAAGTGTCGATCGATCGTCGAGAAAATAAAGGATTTACTCGTCGAAGAATTCTTCCCACCGATGAATCGTCGGGAAAATAAAGTCGAGAATCAAAGAGATAACCTGGTAATGGATGAATAGTATCTCAGTTCATAACCTAAAATAGGCTATAGATATATCATGCGCAGTAAAACCGAAAAGGATCCGTCGATGGTCGAGGAAAGATAAAGAGATCAGCGGAATATGTCGATGGATAAAGGAGATGGATGTAGGTAGGATGCATGGATAAGGATGAGAGATTGATGGTAGCATGACTGGTGGACAAGGAAGGTAGATGGATGTGGATAAGGATTATAATAGTGTATAGGTGAGGGGAATGTATACCAAGAGGTGTCCAAAGCATGTTTATATGTTTTCCCCTATCTATATCAAGATCACAAGGAAGATGGAGGGATTGGGGTAAATGGGATATGATAGGTAGGATGTATAAGATAGGTGGGATGGAGGAGATGGGCTAAGGGGATGCAGTTGCCCCCAAGTGTGGAAGTAAACTGGATGGGAGATTTACACATGACACTTGTTTGCCAGGTTTTCATCATGGTACTTATCCAAGGTGCTTGTTTGCCAAGTTTTCACCATTGGACGAATTATTTCTCTTTACATTTTTGTTTCATTTTGTTTTTACTTTTTTTAGATTTTTGGATTTTTTGACTTTTTTTAACTTTTTTTACTTTGTTGACTTTTAAAAAACTTTTTTGACTTATAGATTTTGAATTTTTTGACTTTTGGATTTTTGGATAGTAGGCATAAGGAGATGGATAAGTATAGGGATGTAGATAAGTGGATTTAGAAGACATGTGATAAGGAGATGGATGAAGGACTCAAGCATCAAGCTCTATATGAGGTATTAAGAGCCCATGTGTGAAGTGACTATTGGATGTTGGTACAACCTTATTAGGATAAATGGATTATGCAAGAGGATGGATTAAAGGGATTTGATGTGGGAGATATGTGGGATAATGGATGGGATATTGGAAAGTGTATGGATGGAATGATGGGGCAGATGTGTGATGGGGAAATGTTTTCAGAACCAACATCGGTGCATATGGCGAGGGATGTGAAAGGATAGGAGAATTAATGGATGAAGGATGTGGGGATAATGGAGGAGATGGGATAGTGAATTTTGGGACATAAGGACCCAAAATAGATTTAGGATATGGAGGATGTGTATGATTAGCTTTTGGATTAGTAACTTTAAATGTTCTTACATATTTTTCATTTGAAGGCATTACATCTTTTTTCTTTGGGATCCACATGGTTTTGATCTTTTCTTTGGTGGGCCTTTGTGGCCTATGGGTTTGATTTGGATTTTGGATTTGATTTTTCTTTTCTTCAACATGTCTTTTTAAGGAGACACGAGGAGCTTTAGATTCATGTGGATGTGAAGATTTATGCATTTTTACTTAAGCATCCAAAGTGTTTTTAATAGCAATGGGATGGGTACGAGGAGATGGATGATGTGGAGGAAACATGAATGGAGTGATGGAGGTTGGATTTTTGGGATGATATGTAGATGGAGAATGTGTTGGTATGTGCATTTGTTGATCTTGATTAAGGAACATGAGAGCGGGATGTATATGATGGGTGACATGGATAGGTGATTGGTGGATAAAAGGATGAATAAGATGGGATGGAGGAGGTGATTCTAGGGTATAAGGGACCAAAATGGACTTAGTACCTACAGGATGTGTGATGGTGGATGGAGGGACATAAGGACCCAAAATGGACGGAGTAGATGAAGGGTGGGAGATGGTGGATGGAGGGACACACAGACCCAAAATGGAATCATAAGATGAAGGAGGAATATGGGTGGCTATTTTGAGGTGATACAATGGAGGGGGGATGGTGGAAAATAGCTTGGTGGAGGGATGGGAAGAGCCTATTATTCTTTTGGAAGAGGCTTGCTTAGGATGTATAGAGGTTGTACCAACATTTGTGTATTGCGAGTCTTGAGAGATATATCCAAGACCTTATGTACACAAATTTTATTTGACATGGATGGGATCTAAAATACCTTGCTAATGAAGGCCTAAACCTTTTCCTTAATAGTTCATGATCTTGAGAATTCGATCTATAGTAGGATGCTTGTTATTTTGGAAGAATGATGCAATTCCATTATTAGGTGGAGGAGGATGGGTGGTGTATATTCTCGGTTCCTCTTTTGCAAGGAAACCACCATGGATGAATGTGAGAGTATCAAGGGAATATAAAAGTGGTGTGGGGATAGTTGGGTTAGGAGGCAATGGAGGATCATGAGATGGAGATGATGGGGTAGCATCATCTTGATTAGGAGAAATGAGTGATAAGGGATTAGGAGAGGGATTAGGTTATATGATAGGATCTGGATTTGTGGCAATGGGTGATAAAGGCTCATGCAATGGAGTGATTGGATCTTGAGTGACAAGGGGATTATGGGATGAAGTGGATGATGGACTATGATCTTTAGGTGGACTAGATGGGATGGCAGGATCTTCATTTGGATAAGGGGAGGCATTAGTATGCTTTGGATCAAGGTCTTGGCATGACTCATCTTGTGTGGGTGGCATGATGATGGAGTGTTGGAGGGACTCCTCAAGTGGGGGAGATGGAAGGATGGAGGATTCATGAAGTTCATGGGAATGGATTTTGGTGATGGGTGTAGTGTTTTTAATCTACTTAAAATGCAAGGAATCAAGCAAAAAACTAAAAAAAAGAAAAACACTCAAGATAGGGTGATGAGGAGTTCAAACTAGCATACCAAGTCTCCTATTGTGTAGATTTTCCCACGATGTTCAGTTGGATGTGTGCTCACTTGAAATTTTGGTAACATAATGGCACTCCAATGCAAAAATTGGTGAGAGATGAGAAATGGCTAAGTTTTGGATATATAGATTTTGGAGGATAATGGATGAATGGTCAAGATTGATTGATAGAGATCAATTGATGAAATTAAAAATTTGACTAAAGGAATTCAAAATTCCTTTTTAATGTGAATTGAAAGGATAAAAGGAATTTAATATTCCTTGGAAAAGAGAAAATGAATTTAATATTCACTGGGAGATGAGAGACGAATTAAAAATTCCTCAAAAGGAACTTGGGAAGACAAAAAGGAATTAAAAATTTCTTGGGGGATGGGGAGAGTTGACCAAGGGGCTGATTAGACTAGCTAATCAATGATTAGGGGAAGGTTAGGTGGCTAATGAGGATTAGGAGCCAACTTGCAAAAGTTGGAGGATTTGACACATCATAATCATGGATTAGGAATGTGCACATCCCTAATGATGAGATTAGGAGGTGGATTAGGATTAAGTGTAGATTAGGGGGGATGGGAGATAAAGGGTGTTAAATAAATGGATTATTTATTTAATTCCTTGAAGGAAAGGAAAAAAGGGTAAGGTATTTAATTATTTAACTAAATACCTTATGGATTTAGAGGGCTTTAGGGGTATTAATTAAATAATAGTAATATTACTTAATTAATGCAGATAAGAGGATATATAGATGAAAAAGGATAAATTTGGCCAAACGTAAGTGGCCAAATTCAGGTGTCTAAATTTTTCCCCTCTTTGAGATGGTGTTACGAATTAGCATCATTTCAAAGAAGATTAAAAAATAGCACTAGGAAGAAGACGATTAGATTGGGAAAGATGCCCTAGTCATCAAAGAAGTGACTATGAAGAAGGATGATAGGAGTGAAGATGTAGATCGGGATTGGGGATTCCCCCTCAAGAGGACATGTGGGTTGAAGAGAACACGGGTGTGCTCTCAAAATGGATGAGAAGATGAAAAGAGAGATGGGGAAGATGATGCAAAATGATGGATAAGAGAGGATGATAAGTGATAGGAGATTGGGAAGAGAAGATGAGGAGAAGGGGAGCACAAATGAATTCAAGGAAAAATGTGATGTTGCCCCAGGCAAGCTACAAGCCAAAATGGATTGATGATGGGTGGAACATTGTTGATGAGGGAATAATTAATGCCAAAACAATGCAAAAGGATAGAGAAGGATACATCGCAATGATGAGGATGAGAATTTTGTTGATGAGGGAAGGATAGATCCCAAAACAACATAAAAGGATAGGGAAGGAGACATCTCGATGATGACAAAAATTTTGTTGATGAGGGAAGGATACATCCCAAAGCAACACAAAAGGATAGGGAAGGAGGCATCTTGATGATGATGATTGGATCAAGGCTTCTAGCAAGGCTGGGAACAAGACCAAGGATGTGATTAGATGATTTGTGTTAGATTGAATAGATGAGGGTTGGATTGAGATGTAAGAAAGAAAAGATGCTTAGAATAACCAATATATATTATCCTATGAAGTTTGAAGAGATGATGATATGATGAGGATGGAGGAAGGGGAGGGATGAAAATAGATAGGATAGATAGATGAGGTGGGGGATAGATTAAAAGCACCATATCAAAAATGCCATGTAGTCAACACTTAATTTGATATAGCATGAGATACTATGCACCAAGATATGAGGGACCAAGGTGACTTTGTATCACATGCATGGGACTGAGAAAACAACCAAAAGGTTATTCCAACATCCTGAAGTCATGGGGGATTTGATAGGGCTAATGCTGGAAAACCACAAACACAAAAGGATGCCCCAGTGTAACACAAGACTGCAAGGATCTTGGTGGGTACTACATGGGACAACCAACTAGACATAAACAAACAAAATATCAAGATATGCCCCTATGTTTACCAGTCAAAGTGCACCATGATATGAGGGATCGTGGAAACCCTAACAAGATATGATAGGAAGCTCAAATGATAAACAAAATCCAAAAACCATCACAAGACAACAATTAATTTCAAATGTCCTTTTCCATAGGATCAAAAGGTGGATGGGATTGATGCAGTATGATGAGGAAGGATGCATCCTATTAAGACCAAAGATGGAGACCACACTAAATGATCGACATGAATTATGATGTTCAAAATCAATTGAATCTCATGATACTAGTGGATCTTGCTTGTGAAGAACTAGCTAGATTGGGACATACTTGATGACATGACACAAGACACAAGAGCCAAGACATAAGAGAGACACAACCTAAAGACCTAGGGGCTTGGGGGCTGATCAAATATTAGCCTTGCCTATGTGAAAGCATAGAGCCCTCATAGTTCGATTAAAGACCATGGATTAAAGTAGAAAGAGGACAATGGAGAAAAATGAGGGAGGACAAATACTAGATGGACAAAAGACTCAAGGGTAGATCAAATGATCAACCTTGCCTACGTGAATGTGTTAGGGGAAACATAGTTCAACTAAAGGCTAAAGATCAACCATGGATAAAGGATGATGAGATGACCATGATAAGATGATAAAATGATGGAGTCGATATGATGAAACAAGATAGACTTGGTGGATAAGATAGGATGATTGTGATTGCACAAAGCTCAGGGATGGGATAGTTATCTCTATCATCAAAAGATGAATTGGGATGATGATATGATGCATAGATGAGTAATGAGAAGTGATAGGAAATTGTAAAGATGTGTGAAAGAAGTGGGATGATGACGATGAGATAGATGGAATTGCATTGCATGGGGGGGAAACTATAGCCAGATACCAATGATAAGGGATTATGAGATGGGATGAGGATAGAGATGAATGGATAGGGAGATAGGGATAGGGGAGATGAAAAGGATTTTCTCTTGGACGGGTAAGGAGATAAGGATGGGAAGATGGAGGGGACGCTATGATGGATGGATAGAAAGATAAGGAATGGGAGATGAAAATGATTTTCTCTTGGATGGTTAAGGAGATAAGGATGGGAAGATGGAAGGGATTGTTTGGATGGAGAGGAAGATAAGGATGGGGAGATGGAAGGGATTGTTTGGATGGATGGATGGGGAGATAGTAATAGTGGTATGGAAGGGATGATAAGATCGATGACTGATGTCTCCAAGGACTATGGTACAAGGTAAGAATATGCCCCACTCTAGATATGGCATGTATGATGAGGTAGGAGGGATGGAAGATAGAATGATGGGAAAATAAGGGAGTGAGATGGATATGAATAGGATGTAGGGATAAGAAAGGGAGATTGATGGTAGCATGACGGGTGGACAAGGAAGGTAGATGGATGTGGATAAGGATTAGGATAGTGTATAGGTGAGGGGAATGTATGCTAAGAGGTGTCAAAAGCATGTATATATGTTTCCCCCTATCTATATAAAGATCACAAGGAGGATGGAGGGATTGGGATAAATGGGAAATGACAAGTAGGATGTGTAAGATAGGTGGGATGGAGGAGATGGGCGAAGGGGATGCAGTTGCCCCAAAGTGTGGAAGTAAATTGGATGGGAGATTTACACATGATGCCTATTTGCCAAGTTTTCATCATGGTACTTATCCAAGGCGCTTGCTTTCCAAGTTTTCACCATTGGATGAATTATTTCTCTCTTTACTTTTTTTGGACTTTTTTGGACTTTTTGGACTTTTTTTTGGCTTTTTTGATTTTTAGATTTTGACTTTTTTGACTTTTGGATTTTTGGATAGCAAGTGAATGGAGATGGATAAAGATAGGATGTGGATAAGTGGATTTAGAAGACATGATAAGGAGATGGATGAAGGACTCAAGCATCAAGCTCTATATGAGGTATTAAAAGCCCATGTGTGAAGTGACTATTGGATGTTGGTACAACCTTATTAGGATAAATGTATTATGCAAGAGGATGGATTAAAGGGATTTGATGTGGGAGATCTGTGGGATAATGAATGGGATATTGGAAAGTGTATGGAGGGAATGATGGGGTGGATGTGGGATGGGGGGATGTGAAAGGATAGGAAGATTAATGGACGAAGGATGTGGGGATAATGGAGGAGATGGGATAATGAATTTTGGGACATAAGGACCCAAAATAGATTTAGGAGATGGAGGCTGTGTATGATTAGCTTGTGGATTAGCAATTTTGGATGTTCTTACATATTTTTCATTTGAAGGCATTGCATCTTTTTTCTTTGGGATCCACATGGTTTTGATCTTTGCTTTGGTGGGCCTTTGTGGCCTGTGGGTTTGATTTGGATTTTGGATTTGAGTTTTCTTTTCTTCAACATGTATTTTTAAGGAGACATGAGGAGCTTTAGATTCAAGTGGATGTGTAGATTTATGCATTTTTACTTTAGCATCCAAAGTGTTTTTGATAGCAATGGGATGGGTGTGAGGAGATGGATGATGTGGAGGAAACATGAATGGAGTGATGGAAGTTAGATTTTGGGGATGATATGTAGATGAAGAATGTGTTCGTACATGCCTTTGTTGATCCTGATTGGGGAACATGAGAGTGGGATGTATATGATGGGTGACATGGATAGGTGATTGGTGGATAAAAGGATGAATAAGATGAGATGGGGGAGGTAATTATGGGGTATAAGGGACCAAAATGAACTTAGTACCTAGATGATGTGTGATGGTGGATGGAGGGACATAAGGATCCAAAATGGATTTGGAAGACAAAGGAGGAATATGGGTGGCTATTTTGAGGTGATACGATGGAGGGGGGATGGCGAAAAATGGCTTGGTGGAGTGATGGGAAGAGCCTATTATTCTGTTGGAAGAGGCTTGCTTAGGATGTATAGAGGTTGTACCAACATTTGTGGATTATGAGTATTGGAGAGATATATCCAAGACCTTGTGTACGTGGATTTTCTTTAACATGGATGGGCTCCAAAATACCTTGTTCATGAAGGCCTAAACCTTTTCCTTGATAGTTCATGATCTTGAGCATTCGATCTATAGTAAGATGCTTGTTATTTTGGAAACATGATTCAAGTCCATTATTAGATGGAGGAGGATGGGCAACATTTATAATTGGTTCTTCTTCTGTAAGAAAACCACCATGGATGAATGTGAGAGTACCAAGGGAATATAAAAGTGGTATGGGGATAGTAGGGGTTTAGGTGTGGGCTTTATGGAGGATCGAGGAGATGGGAGATGACGGGGTAGTGAATTATCTTGACTGTGGAGGAATGAGATGGTGAATGGGATTAGTGATAGGACGGGATGGTGGTGGATAAGGGTTTCAAGGATGGAGTGGATGGACGGAGGAGGTGGATGGTGGAATGGACTGGAGGGGTGGATGGATGGATAGTGGAATGGATTGAAATGGAATGGGTGGTGGGCAGGACCCCCATGGGGAGATGGAAGGATGGAGGATTCAAAGGAAGCCCATGAGAATGGATTCTGCCGATACCAGGAGCAGGAGCATGGAATTCTAGCATCTTGAAAGCCCCTGTAAGTGGATTGGGTGGATCTAGGAGTAGGAGGAGGGGATTGGATTTTGGTGTCTTCAATGGATTGGGTGGATCTAGGAGTAGGAGGAGTAGATTGGATTTGGGTGTCCTTAATGGGTTCGACAAATCTTGGAGTAGGAGATGGGGGCTCAATGGATTTGGTATATTTGATGGTTTCAATAGTTTGGGTGTTGGTA
This sequence comes from Sequoia sempervirens, assembly GCA_007258455.2. Lineage (NCBI taxonomy): Eukaryota > Viridiplantae > Streptophyta > Pinopsida > Cupressales > Cupressaceae > Sequoia > Sequoia sempervirens. The sequence continues at coordinate 172,132 of VDFB02078017.1, forward strand.
ATAGTAATGATAGGTGTAGGGTAGAGATGGGTCTCATCTCTAATGATTGTACATGGGGGAGTGGGGTAGCATGGTTCCATGACTTCAAGGTGTGGAGTTGGAGACATGTTCTTTGTCATGAGTCCTTGGAGAACTTTTGGAGTGTGAAACTTGCATATTGTTGGCTTAGATGGTGCAATAGGAGTGGATGATGGATTATGGATTGGTGAAGGACTAGGATTATGGATTGGTGGACTAGGATTAGATGGAGGAATGGGATTGGAGGGAGGACTAAGAGTAGATGGAGGATTAGGACATGGTGGAGTGGAAGATGGAGTGACATAGGAGGACATGGATGGTGGATTAGGACAAGAGGATGTGGGTGGTGGATTGTAGTAGGGTACTGGACAGGGGACAAAGATCGGGGATGGTGGATTAGAGGAGGACATGGGTGGTGGATTAGGACAGTGGAAGTGGATATTGGGAATGGAAGGAATGGATGGAAGGAAGGGGTGGATGTGCCGCGACCTTTAAGGGGCGGCACTTCGGGGATGTAACGGTGACAGGGATTAAAAGCATCAAAGTGTGGATTGTGACAGGATATCACGGATAAAGTGATCAGTGACCGCAATATGGGGCGGCGGATCTTAGCATGATTACTGGGATAAAGTGAACTAGGACGGGAAAGACTGGGATGACGGACTTGCATGCATACCATTGACGCATGATTGGTGCACGCGGTTAATCGCATTGGGATAAAGCAGATTAGGATGTGTTAATTACGGTGGCGGATTGAGGGGATAGAGCAATATGATTAAAGTGGATCATATTACGGCGGAGCAGAAGATTATTAGAAGGAGGATATGGATGGGGGATTAGGACAAGTGGATGTGGGTGGTGGATTAGGATAGGAGGACGTGGATTTTGGATAAGAGAAAGATGTAGATGAAGGATATTATGAATATGTGGATGGGGAAGACGCTGTATATCCCTTGCCAAAGGTAGCATACGAAGTGCTAGTAGGTGTGGGAAAATGCATGATGGAATTGCTTGGGTGAGTGATTGGATTCTGGATGACACTCAGGGAAAGCTTGCTAGCAATGATAGCATCAATGAGGTCTATTTCATACTCATCTTGATCAACAAGACTTTCGTTATTGTCATCAATGTAATTAGGATTCCCCTTGACTACTATTTTTGGTTGCATTGATGGAGGATAAGGATTGATGACACTAGATTAGATGGATATAGATTAAAAAGATGGGAATAGATGATTAGAAGGAAAGAAAAGATGATGAAAAGATAAATAGGATGGATTAGATAAATATGAAAGAAGAGATCTTAAGATTTGTTTCAATATCAGAAGATCTTGGATGTAGTTGGACTAAAGCTCAAATTGGGATTTAGGTTAAGCTAAGATTGAGATTGGATTAAAGCTCATATTTATATTGGATTGAAGCTCAAATTAGGATGATTGGAAGATGTGATGGGATTGATTCTAAACCAAGTTCAGGGGTTTAACTAGATGATGTAATGTGCTGACAATCTAATTAGATTGCAAAAAGGATGGTTACGACACCGAATCTACCTCGAGGTGGAAGTAGATTTATTGGGTCGAAGGTGATTACTGACTTAGGATGGATGAATATCCTAAGTAGATGTGAACAATGATGATCGAGATTAGGCACATAAGCCAACTTGGATAAAAACTTGATGTAGTCAACAACATACACTCAATAGAATTGTGCCATTAATCCTGTGTGAGAGCCAAAGATTTGAAATAAATGGAAAATGAAAATATTCTACTCACCAACTCTGCTGCTACAATGAGAGAAAAATCTCTTTTATCCAAAAAATTGAAAAAAATAAAAAACCAAAAAATTACCTTTTTTGGCAGATTTTAACAATTGTCAAATTTTTCTATTTTAGGTAATTTCACATGCATATCTTTGAGAGTCCAATTTTTTCCCAAAAAATTCTTAAAACTAAGGTAGGATGACTTTCCAACTAACATCCTAAATTTCAAACATGGGTTTCAAAACAACTTTTTAAAAACTAGAAAAAGAAACTAAATTGCCCTTTTGAGGGTCAAGATGAAAGCTTCAAGCCTTGAAAAAGTGCCAAAATGGGGGCAAACTGACTCAAGTTCCATTGGGAATCAACATGCCACCTCATAATGCATCCACATGTAAAATTTCAGCCCAAACAGACATCCGATTCAAAAGTTACGACCTCTGGAAGTCCTTGTTGCACCAAAACCCCTAAAACGAAGTCTAGGTGATTGGGATCGATGAACCGATGGTGGATATGTGATCTAGGGATGTCCTATGATGCACTTGTATGATTTGATAAAGGAAATGATGACTTTAGATGGATGAAAATGATGATTGGAAGAAGATGGATGGTGGGCTATTTTGAGCAAACTTGCCTATGCTTGGAAGTAAATTCACCTGTCTTGGGGGAAAAATTTTCCTAAACTTCATATGGCATAAGAAATAGGTGAATTTGATGAGAAAATTCACCAAAAATCAAGGGGACACAGGAAACAGGTGAATTTTCCTATCTAGGGGGAAAATTTTCCTTTAACTGTGCTAGTAGAAGAACATGCAAATTTGATGAGAAAATTCGCCTATCTAGGGTTGCAAATTTGCCCAAACTTCAGATGACAGAAGAAATGAGTGAATTTTCTAAGTAAATTCACCTATCTAGCAACAGGTTCACCCAAAAAACTAGTAGGATCACCTAAACTTAGGGAAACAGGCAGATTTGACTTTCAAGATCGCCTAATGGGGTGACAAGCTCGCTTATTTCTTGAACGGTGTGGATGGGGAGTAGATTCGCCTAAAAATGGGATCGCTTGTTTGACAAATGAACTCACCTAAATCTTGACTCAGATAGATAAACAACTTGGATCAAAAGCAAAATTGCTCCTTTAGGAAGCAAATTCACCCAAGGATATGGAAAATTCGCTTGTCCTAAGAGAATAGGCGAATTTGACAAACAAATGTATGGAAAAACTGACCCAGACTAACAATAGGTTTTCCCCTGAATAGGGAAAATTTTCCTGTTCTATGAAAATGGGAAAATTCGATAGAAAACAATTGACAGAACGACTTAGACCAAAAACGGGATTGCCCCTGTGGATAGAAAATTCACCCAAGGGGATGGAAAATTTTCGTATTCTCAGAGAATGAATGAATTTGATAGATGAAGACTGATAGACTCACTTAAGGGATGGATAGACTCACCTATTCCAATGAACAGGAAAAAATAGGGTCACCTAAAAAGTGACCCATAGCCAAATTCACCTCTAACAAAGGAAAATTCACCCAAACAGATGACCTAGACTAGACTGGGTGTGAAATTTCCCTTTTGTAGGGAAAAATTACCTGTCTATAGTGCAAATTCACCTTTGTAAGGGGAAAATTCACCTTTGAAGGCAAGGGCTAATTGTGGCAAAGGACAAAAGCATGACAAACAACATATAGAAGGAAAGGCTAACTCAATTGAAAATAAAAGCACTAGTATCACACAATGAAGACACACCAAGTATCACAAACCTAGAATTAGTGATATGGGTTTACAAAATTGATGTAGGCCCACCACCTTGAGTGGAAAACCCAAGGTTAATACTTCGTGATACTAGGGTGGTTCACTAGATCACCCTTTCTCATCAAGGTGAATAGCTAGCATTTTAGTGGCATAGGGTCATCAATAAATGCCACGGGCTCACCTTCACACTCTCACTCAAAGACTATCATAGTCCACCATGAGGATTTCTATCTTAGCCCAAGGTAGTACATGGTGAGTAACTTTGGGGTATGATGTGCATCCCCTACACTACACCAAGCTGTAGCTAAAACATGAGTCTTTATCTAGGTTGAACAAGGCTATTTCATGAGTCCTCGATATACACAGGGTACGTGGGGCACAACCGTGAACACCAACCCATCACAAGAATGAGTCAAGAGCCCTAGTGAGGTACTAGAAACTCAAACCAACTCTTCACGTCTTATTTATGTATCACCCTAGCTTCGATGCTTTGCTAGACACGACACAACTGGATTGGGGTACAACTTTAGCTCTCCCCCCTTTATATACCCTGCTAGTAACACGTGGTTGGAATGATCCCTTGGGTGATGAAATCCTAGAAAAGTCTCGCTAAAGGAAGAAGATACTAGACATTTTTGGCTAGTCCCCAGGCTCGCACATAGCACAATAGGAGAGCTTAGATGCACTAGCACCTCCGAGGTAGACTCGACTAGACTAGAGTAAACAATCACTCCCAATCACAACAAACAAGTTAATTGACCCTCTAATTAATCTGTGTGCCTAGCTAGTATGGAAAAATGATAGACAAACTAACTAAGTGATCTTGGACCAATCGTTCTACAGAAGATGTGTTAGTAGTTTGCAACCACCTGTCTTGGACGGATGAGAACAAATTGCACAAACCGTAAGAAAAAAGAAAGGACACTCACAAATAGAGGAGTTAGTGGATTAGTACCTAAAAATGGAACTAAAACAATGTTGAAAACTAGAAATTTAGGTCTTTGATTTACCTCAAAATTGCCTCTATGTGAGGAAAATGCACCTATTTAGATGAGAAAATTCGTCTCTATCAAGAGCAAATTTGCTGTTCTTGATGAGAAAATTTGGCTATTCTGTGAGGATGGGTGAATTTGCTTGAGAGCAAATTTGGTCATTCAAGGAGTGAATTTAGCTGTTTTGAAAGGATGGGTGAATTTGTTTGAGAGCAAATTTGGTCGTTCAGGGAGCGAATTTGGTCATTTTGAAATGATGTGCAAAATTTTCAAGAAGATGGGAGAATTTGCTTGAGAGAAAATTTGGTCATTCAGGGAGTGAATTTGGTTGTTTTGAGAGGATGGGCGAATTTTCTCAGAAGATGGGTGAATTTTCTTGAGAGAAAATTTGGTCGTTCAGGGAGTGAATTTGCTCAGAGGATGGGAAAATTTGCTTGAGAGAAAATTTGGTCATTTAGGCAGTGAATTTGGTCATTTTGAGAGGATGGAAAAAATTGCTTTAGAGAAAATTTTACCCCTGTATCAGGAAAATTTTCCTTTGGATGCAATTTTGCCTGTTTCTAAGTGCAATTTTGCCCCTATAAGGTGCAAATTCGACCGTTAGGGAAGATTTTCCCTTGCATGTGAAACCTGAACCTACAAAACTCAAACAACAAATGTAAAATGCTGGACCCATGATGTGGGTCCCACTGGGCATGCCAAAAATGTGTGCAGTGTTTTTAATTTACCTAAAATTCAAGAAATCAAGAAAAAGATTAAAAACAAGAACACCACTCAAGATAGAGCGATGAGGAGTTCAAACTAGCATACCAAGTCTCTTGTTGTGTAGATTTTCCTGCGATGTTCGATTGGATGTGTGCTCACTTGAAATTTTGACAACATAATTGTGCTCCAATGCAAAAATGGGTGAGAGAGATGAAAAATGGCTGAGTTTTGGATATATAGATTTTGGAGGATAATAGATGAACGGTCAAGATTGATTGATAGAGATCAATGGATGAGATTAAAAATTTGACTAAAAGAATTAAAAATTCCTTTTTAATGTGCATTGAAAGGATACAAGGAATTTAATATTCCTTGGGAAAGAGAAAATGAATTTAATATTCCTTGGGAGATGAGAGAGGAATTAAAAATTCCTCAAAAGGACCTTGGGAAGACAAAAATGAATTAAAAATTCCTTGGGGGATGGGGAGAGTTGACCAAGGGGCTAATTAGACTAGCTAATCAATGATTAGGGGAAGGTAGGTGGCTAATGAGGATTAGGAGCCAACTTACAAAAGTTGGAGGATGTGACACATCCTAATCATGGATTAGGAATGAAGACCCTAATGGGAGGTGGATGAATGGATTAGGGGATGGAGGAAGGGAATAATGGATGGAGGAAAGGCATGGAAGGGATTTAGAGGAATGGAAGAATAATGGACCAATGGAGATAAAGATGATGGATGGAAGTGGACAACACCATCAACTAATGGAATCATTTCATTAACTACTATGATCACATGGTTTAACTAACAAGAAAGTTCATTTTAAATCACCACATTAAATGATTCCACATAACATATCAACTGATGATCAACATTAAGTTCCTTTCTAGCTACCATCATATACAAGATGCATTACATTACAGTATTCATTACAAGAAGAATACGTTAACATCAGTACATCAATTTTTACAACAATATTTCCCAGGGTACAAGTCAGAAGTATACATCTGATTACAATAAGAGATACAACTGATATACAATCCAAAACATATACATAAAAGTTTGTCTCTTCAATATGGAGTAGGATCTGGAGTCCACAACATAAGTAACAATCTTCATGCACACAAACATGCAGCAAGGATACCCAATGGAAGAAAAAGCACCAACCTCTCGACCATGTGGAACCCTAAGGTCCACCTCCCATGCTAGAAGATAACACAAGGCCCCACAAAAAGCATATAGTCAGGATAGCAACAAGCTAACACAATCAGGGGTTATATATGGACTCCAACATAACACTACTCACAACACAACATCACTTACATCACTTACTTCCTTTCTAGAGGTACTCACACAACAAAAAGAGAAAGTAAAACTAGGGAGTGCTAGACTACAATAGGGAGGAGTATCGTCACATAGCTTAATAAGGGTTATCCTTGGTGGATCTTCCTAGGCTCCCAACCCCCATCCTAGGTTATCCTAGTAGCCTCTATCAATCACCAACCCCCATAAAACTCATATGGAATCAATGTACCTTTCATGAGGACAAGTCAGTTGATCTTGCCATTCCAAGCCTTCCCATCTCATCTCAAGCCTAAACGAGCACTTGAGCCATGAGTGAGACATACATTATCTTTATTAATGTGAAATCTACCCATCCCCCTAATTCATTATTAAGGTTATCATTGGATTAAGAAACCCTCCAATGGGTTATTCTGGGCACTACTTTGGGTTCTAGTCCCCATGAAGAGCCACTCCCCCTACTTGCAACTAGTAAACCCTATTCATCAAGCAAGGCATTAACCATCTTGTTCACTTACATAATCACATGAATCCAAACATTGTGCAAGGCATTGATCATCTTGCATACTAACATAATCACATGAAACCATACCAAGATAAAGGCAACACCCATAGGGTTTATAATTTGCACAAGGAACACAACCCAAAACATTTCCAAACCACTTCGAAAGTAAGACAATCATAAGATAATTCACTCATATAATACCCCCTCCTAGGCCTTTGGAAACTGACCTTAAACAATTTTACACAAGGGACACCCACTTTTGAACAATAACCAAAATCACCCCAATTCCACTAATCAAACACATTATTCATTACAATCAAACAAATAAACAATGCAATCATGAAATACATAATTTCTATATAATTCACTTAATGGCCACTTAACACAATAATTCATAATTATCTATATCAACAATTATTCTAATAACTAATTTCATAGTGAATTCACACATCAACTATAAAATAATTATGAAAGAAATAAACATTCAATAATTAATGATTTAAAGATAATCTAATTCAATTTATTTAATCAAATCCTTCAATTTTCAAAATATGAGTAAACCTATTTTCCCTATTTAATTTCCCAATTCACTCTCTACATAATCAATTAATTACAAAATAGAAATATTCTTTTTCTAACACCATAATTTATATACATGTATACATATACATATATATAAATTGAAAGTTGTTTTCAATATCACAGATCATAATATGGCAACATCTATATACATATATAAACACACACACACACACACACATATTGCCAACCATAAAAAATATTCATCAAATTATGTATATAACCGATTTCCAAACAAAATACAACATCATTGAATTATATATATAATCGATTTCCAAACACAATTCAGATTCATCAAAATTATATATATTTGAATGTTAAGCATATAACATATGCACAAAATAGTTTCTATTGTTAAATATAAAACTTAGCCAAAGATAGAATTCAAAATATGCAGCATTAAAAATACGCACAGGAAGTAAATCACAACCTATGACATTTCATGCCATAAAAATTATTGAATGCCATGATTAAGGTTATCAAATGTCATAAAAACAAATTTATCAAAAATTTCAATTTGAACATCAGGTAGTCAGAAGGTTGCAAAGTAGCGACATAGGTGAAAGAGAGGCATGCAACTATCTCATGGGCACCACTGTGAGGGGGAAAGGCTGTGTTGGGTAGCCTTAAAATGGGTAAATAAACTTTCAAGCAAATGAAGAAAGACTGGTAGAAAGCCAAACTTCCATAATATAAGATTTCACAACAAAAGAATAACTGATGTTATATATAGAGTAGATGAACTTACAAAGAGAGAGCGATATATAGTTCGCAACAAACAAAGATAGACGAGGATTGAGGAACTCTCCAAAAGTAATGACAGGGGATAACTCAGTATGCAACATGAATGCAATCAACTATATCTTTTGAGCAAGATACAAGGAAGGGAAAATGGTAGAGAGAGGGCACAAAATAGATTTGAGGAAAGACCAAAAAAAAACCTTTCAATGCAAATGCATTCAGCTGGGGTTTTTGAACACAAGCCACAAATAGATTTTATCTCAAAGAGTGCGATGATTGCAGGGCTGCACAAATTGGTTTGTTGAAAAGGCTTAAGAAAATATCAAACATATGTCAATGGTAGATATAATTCGATGTAATGTGAAGGAATATAATACTTGCAGTATAAACACAAATTGGGTTTGCCACAAATCTTAAGAACTTCCAAAGAAAATATAATCAACAGGTGAACTAGTCATCATGTCATGGAATGCAACTTAGATTGTAAGATTGAAAATACACACTTATTAATTGCTTCATTATACGGAAACCAATAAGAAAAAATCATCAAAAAATCAAGCATTGTTTTCAATAGGAAGAAAGAGAGAGAAATCGATTGCATCGATCAGAGAAACAAAACAAAAAATCAGGCCAACCTGGATCCAACGCTAGTTGGGATGGGAATTCGATGCCAAGTTCTAAATCCTCCAACTTGCAATCCAACCTCTCCAATTCCTAATCCAATTTTCCAGAATCCCCGCTTCCCCACAAAACCCACATCATATGAAAATTTCTTGCAGAAAAAAATTACTTCCCTTCTTAGAAAAATAGAATGAATAAAAATAAAAATCTCTCAAAAGGAAAATTATTTACAAGAAGGAAGCTATTCAATTTTTGAAACCAAAAGTATAATAAAATCTTTAAAATCCCAAAAAAAACATTAAGTTTCTTTTTCAACAATCTGTTTGAAGTTATGCATGTGCTCCATAAAAACCTTTCTATCTTTTTATATTATTTTTACAACTTATTAATTACAACATTCCATTATAACTTTTATTTTATTTTAATATTTCATTACACATTTAATTTATTATAAACCATGATTATTAATAAATATATTTATATTTATTTATCAAGTGCTCTTTTTACTTAGCAATTTATTTTAATACATTAGTTAACCAAAACAAAATTTATCAAAAAAATTTAAATTAAACAAACCAAATGTCAACAACAATTACCTAAAACCTAACTAGGGTCGAAAAGCAAGACCAATTGACCATAGACAACACTGACACACTAACAAGGTATCGGACTAGATACTCATCCTCTTCGAGGATGATGGCTAGGGTAGGGGACCAAGTGTTATCTCCAATTGATGCAGGAGCATCCAGTGGTGTAAGGGCAATCTTGCATCACCCAAGAATAGTTAAATTTCAAGTTTCTCAGTTTTTAGATGTTTTTACATTTTTGGATACCCTTTTCGTCATAATGAAATTTCCAATTTACGGTTTTTATTTTCTATTCTTGGGTGGAAAGATATTGCAGTTTTAGTTTCCTAGATTTGCACCTAAAAATCTTCTGAGTTAGATTTGAGGCACTTAGAGTTCCCGGAATGGCCCTAAAACTTGCCAAAATCGGCATAGTGGATTTTGAGCGCTTTATTGACTTTGAGACCTTTCCAATGGTTCAAACGGTTCGCGAATTAGAGTCCCAGATCAAAAGTTATGGCCCCGAGAAGTTGGCACACTTTCTAGAAGATACAATTGCAAATGCTCTTTTGAAATTTGAACTTCATGTTGTAAATTTTCAGTGCCAAACCGCCTAAACTAAAATTTGAATGTTGTTTTGGCTCCAAACTAATAAGGAGCTCTATTTATGGGCGGGTTTCTAATTTTTGGGTAACTTTTTGGGGACAAGCTTGCATATTGCAAAAGGGTTATTCTGTAGCTTTTTGTAGCTTGCATGTGTTGTAGAACTTTGGGATTTGAGATCCTCTGCATGTAAGAAGCTCCATTTTTTGAATAATAAAATTATTCTCTTATTTGATGGTTATTTTCTAAGTCTCAGGCTGTGCCCTCATCAAGTGGTATGAGAGCGGGTTTCCTTGAGCATGTGGATAGATCACCGATCATGAGGCAGTTTGCACCAGGACTGTGGTTGTGGACTGAGGTCAAGAAATATGCCTCCAAGAGTGATGCCTGGTAGGCATGGTGGTGCCAAAGGTGGTCGAGGCGGTAGAAATGCTGTGGAAGAGATGCACTGGCAGCCCTCCAGAAATAGATTGACGCGTTACAAGAGCAGTTGAGAAGAGGGTTAAACGAGGGAGGAAAGTGAGGATGAAGGAGAGGAAGAAGGTTCAAATGTAGAAGAGGAAGAAACAATTGATCAAGACCAAATGCAGCTAATAAGGGCCATTTTGAAGATCAGGAAAAGACCCAGAGCGGAAGTCCCTAGTTATTCCGGAAGTTTGAACCCGGAAGAGTTGATCGACTGGATCAATGAGCTAGAAGAATATTTTGAGTATGAGGAAATGGAGGACCCAGAATGGGTTAAGTTTGTGAAAATGAAGTTGAAGGGCCATTCCAGTATTTGGTGGAAAGAGGTCTAGTTGGAAGGAAATCAAAGAGGAAAAGTCAAGATCACTAGATGGGATCGCATGGTAGAGAAACTGAAGAAGCAGTTCATACCCGGTGGACTCTGAGTTAGATCTGTTGAAGAAATTGCAAGGGTTGAAGCAAAAGTAGATCTGTGAAAGAATATAACTAAAGATTTTCACAAAATAATCATCAAAACGGGTCACACAGAGGCCAATAAGGAGAAGGTAGCCCGATATCTTAATGGGTTACGACCAAGCATTCAGGAGGAGTTAAGCCTAGTCGGAATGACCACCATTGAGGATGTGTCGGTTGCTCTAAAGGTGGAAGAGAAGCTGAAAAAAATATTTGATGGCAAACAAAAAGGACGAGGAGGTAAAAGTGGAAGGGGCAATGGAAGACCTTCAAGAAGCCGAAATGATGATGAAAAGAAAAGTGAAGATGTGGGTACCAGCCAAAGCCAAAGAAATGACTTCTACCACCCTTGTGATCAAAATAATGGTGATCAAAGAGGTAGAGCACGAGGGAGATATGGACAAGGATCGAGAAGAGGTGGTTTCAGAGGAAAGTGTTTCCAGTGTGGTGAAGAAGGGCATCGAGCCTATGAATGTCCACAACACCAAGGAAGGGTAGAAAAAAGGCCAGAAGGTCGTGGAAGGGTTGCGCATGTAGATGAGGTGGCCCAATCTGAACATTCAGATGATGCTGAAAGGGGAGAAGCCCTAGTGATTAGGAGAGCCTTGGTGACTGAGGAAAAGGAACCAGAACAGAGGAAGAATCTATTTTGCACAAGGTGCAAGTGTGAAGGAAAATGTTGTGATGTCATTATTGTGATGGGAACCTTGATGTCACGGTGCTTCGAGGAGATAGTCCTAAAGTTGAAATTTGAAGAGGAAAGACACAGCATCAGGTATCAGATTGCACGGTTCGCGGAGAAAGACTAAAGTTTTGGTCAATGGCTGATTGCCTAGTAAAGTTCAGAATCGGGAGCTACCATGATGAGGTATACATGATATCATCCCCATGGATGCATGTCACATGTTGTTGGGAGAAGTAGCGATTCGATAGGTGAGCTATACGATGGCCATGCAAACACTTATTCATGACAAAGGATGGGGTTCGTCACAAGTTGAAACCCCTGAAGGAGACTGAAGAAAAGGTATGCAGTAGTGCTAGAATTTGTTATGTAGATGGAAGAAATTTTTTAGAAGGTATGAAGAATGAGCATGTGTGTTATGCATTGATTCCTAGAGGGAGTAAGGAGGATAGTGAGAAGGTTCCAGAAGAAGTTTCTGGGATGTTGGATGAGTTTCAGGATATTGTTTCTGATAATGTACCTGAAGGTTTACCACCAATAAGGAAGATCAATCATCAGATTGACTTGATTCCTGGAGCCAGTTTGCCATATAAGGTAGCTCATAGAATGACTCCAACAGAAAATGAGGAGTTGAACAGACAAGTTCAAGAGTTTTTGAGAAAGGGTTTGATACGAGAGAGTTTGAGTCCATGTGCAGTACCTACAGTACTAGCACCAAACAAGGATGGGGAGTGGAGAATGTGTATAGATTCCTGAGCCATAAACAAGATAACAATCAAGTACAAATTTCCCCTGCCAAGGATGGATGACCTAATGGGCTGTTTGAGTGGAGCTCAGTACTTCACAAAGATTGATCTAAAGAGTGGATATCACCAGATCTGGATTCGAGAGGGAGATGAATGGAAGACTGCCTTCAAGACCAAAGAGGGCCTGTACGAGTGGTTAGTCATGCCTTTTGGGCTAACCAATGCAGAGAGCATTCATGTGGCTCATGAATGGTACTAAAAGAATTTCTAGGAAGTTTTGTTGTGTGTATTTAGATGATATTTTGATTTTCAGTAAGACGTTGGATGAGCTTCTGATGCATATTGAGAGCCTTTGAGATGTTAAGAGAAGAGAAACTGTTGATTAATCTGAAGAAGTGTAGTTTTGTGAAGAGGGAGTTAGTGTACTTGGGGTTTGTTGTCTCAACAGAAGGTTTCAAGATGGACCCAGAAAAGGTGAAGGCTATTCTGGAATGGCCTACCCAAAGAACTGCTACTGAGGTGAGATCTTTCCATGGTTTGGCTAGTTTTTATAGAATGTTCATTAGAAACTTCAGTAGTATTTGTGGACCCCTAATTGAAACAATGAGAGGGGATAGAAAAGAATTCAAGTGGAGCACTGGAGCGGCAAAAAGTTTTGAGCTGTTGAAGCAGAAGGTGACAGAGCAACCTGTTCTAGCTCTCCCAGATTTTAACAAGGTGTTTCACGTGGATTGTGATGCTAGTGTTGTGCCATTGGAGCAGTGTTGAGCCAAGAAGGTAAGCCCATTGCCTATTTTAGTGAAAAGTCAAATGATGCCAAGAGAAAGTATTTTGTATAGGATCAGGAATTTTATGCAATAGTTCAAGCATTAAAGAAATGGAGACGTTATTTGTTTTGAAGGAATTTGTTCTATATCTTGATCATTAGGCCTTGCGGTACCTAATGGTCGGGGAAAATTAAATGAAGCATATGAAATGGGTAGAGTTTTTGTAGAGTTACACCTTTGTTTTGTAACATAGGAGTAGGAAGTCAAATAGGGTTGTAGATGCCTTAAGTAGGAGGCATACATTGATGAAAAAGATGTAGATTGAAGTGGTTGAGTTCAATGAACTCAAGACACTGTATGTAGAAGATCCGATTTCCTAGAGGCTTGGAAAGCTTGCAAGGAACCTAATACGGTGGACAAGAAAAGGTGACTGGATTTCATAATCTAGGATGGCATGTTATTTAAGGGAAGTCAATTATGTATCCGAGGAGTTCCATGAGGGAGAACCTGATAAAGGAGAAGCATAGTGGAGGAATGGTAGGACATTTTGGTCGGGATAAGACCATTGCCATTATCAGTGAGCATTATTATTGGCCTCAGTTGTACAGAATGTGAAGAAGTTTGTACAAAGCTCAGGGTATGTCGGATGGCTAAAGTGAGTCCAGAATCTGACTTATATCAGCCCTTACGTACCAGAGAGGCCATGGGAGGATATAAGTGTGGACTTTGTTCTTGGTTTGCCAAGGACACAATGAGGGAATGATTCAGTCTTTGTGGTGGTTGATAGGTTTTCAAAGATGGCACATTTCATTCCATGTCAGAAGACCCATGATGCAGTCCACATTGCTGACTTGTTCTTCAAAGAGGTGGTGAGGCTACATGGTCTTCCAAAGAGTATTGTTTCAGATCATTGACACCAAATTTGTGGGGTGCTTTTGGAGGACCTTGTGGAAGAAGCTGAAGACAGAGTTGAAGTTCAGTTCTGCACACCATCCACAAATAGATGGGTAGACAGAGGTTGTTAACAGGAGTCTGGGTAACCTACTAAGATGTTTGGTAGGAGATAAACCCAAGGGATGGGACTTGATCTTACCCCAGGCTTTTCTTACAACAATTTTGTTACAGAAGCACTGTAGATCACCATTCTAGATTGTGTATGGAAGGTAGCCCTAGAACAGCTCCAGAATTGAGGAAGATGGACCAAGAGAAGAAAATAAGTGTTGAAGCCGAAGATTTTGCAGAAACACATCAAGGATATACATGAGAAGGTAAGATAACATATTAACAAGATGAATATGCAGTATAAGGCTAAGGCAGATCAGAAGAGGAGGTATAAGGAGTTTCAGATTGGTGATGAAGTGATGGTCCACTTGAGGAAAGAAAGGTTTCCAATGGGAACATATAACAAATTGAAGATGAAGAAGTTCGGTCCCTGTAAAATTTTGAAGAGGCATGATTCGGGGAATGCATATGAGGTAGAGTTTGCGGATGGATTCAAAATTTCCCCTACATTCAACATTTCAGATTTGATAGAGTATCATGAAGGTGGCGCAGAGGAAGTACCAACGATGGAATAGTGTGGGATTCCAACACCTACTTCAGAAAAGGAGGAGATTGAAGAAATCCTGGATAGTCGTGTGGGAAGGAGTACTAGGAATAGGTAGTATGAAGAATATCTGGTGAAATGGAAAGGAAGGCCTGTTGAAGATTCATCCTGGTTGCCTAAGGCAGAGGTTGACTACTTGGGTTTTCCTCCACCATCTGAGACGTGACGGGGTCACTTCTCAAATTACCCTGGGTGTTTGATGCAGGAGCATCTAGTGGTGTAAGGGCAATCTTGCATCACCCAAAAATAGTTAAATTTCAAGTTTCTTGGTTTTTATATGTTTTTACATTTTTGGATACCCTTTTTTTCATAATAAAATTCCCAATTTATGGTTTTATTTCCTATTCCTGGGTGGAAAGATATTGCAATTTTAGTTTCCCAGATTTGCACCTGAAAATCTTTTGAGTTAGATTTGAGGCACTTAGAGTTCTCAGAATGGTCCTGAAACTTGCCAAAATTGGCATAGCAAATTTAGAGCATGTTATTGACTTCGAGACCTTTCCAACGGTTCAAACGGTTCGTGAATCAGAGTCCCGGATCAAAAGTTATGGCCCCGGGAAGTTGGCGCACTTTCTAGAAGATACAATTGCAAATGCTCTTTTGAAATTTGAACTTCATGTTGTAAATTTTTGGCGCCAAACCGCTAAACTCAAATTTGAATGTTTTTTTGGCTCCAAACTAATGAGGATCTCTATTTATGGGCAGGTTTCTAATTTTTTGGTAACTTTTTGGGGACAAGCTCGCATATTGTGAAAGGTTTATTCTGTAGCTTTTTGTAACTTGCATGTGTTGTAGAACTTGGAGATTTGAGATCCTCTGTATGTAAGAAGCTCCATTTTCTAAATAATAAAATTATTCTCTTCTTTGTGGGTTATTTTCTAAGTCTTGGGTTGTGCCCTAAGCAAGACCAACTAACCATAGACAACACTGACACACTAACAAGGTATTAGACTAGATACTCATCCTCTTCGAGGATGATGGCTAGGGTAGGGGACCAAGTGTTATCTCCAATCAACTATTTCATTGGGTTTAAGGCACACTCAAACCTACCAATTTAGGTGAAGTCGATGCTTAGTACTTGCAACCTGCAACACACAAAATAGTTGTACATATACATACAATCATCACATACCTAGTGAAGGGAAATCAAAACATTGTAGGGTTCTCGCAAGTGAGAAATATGATATCCTTCCCTTCACACCTAAATAACATTTGAAAGCATCATATAATATATCAAATAACATCTCGCAACATTCATAATCATAAACCATTCCAAAATAAGGTAACCCATTCTATTTCTAGCATATTCATAAATAGGTCATAATCATCATCAAAATAATCAAAGAGTAATCAACATCTAATATCACTCTTCCATTATTCATTAGAATATCCATAAGCATATATAAATATAATAAGCATATCTATAAACACATGTGCTAAGTCCTAACCTAGAACATCACACATAGTCATGACAATTATCTAAGCATATTACTATTAAATGTTAGTACTTCAACAAATATACTTAAATAAAAACATTAAACAAGGGTTATCATAGACATAAAACATTTACACTTCTTAGATCATTTCATATAAATCATCAACAAAGGTTAGTATGCTAACATCCTAATACATCATCATGTAATTATAAAGAAATAGCTCTTAGTCTCATAGTAAACATAAACAATAAACATAACCTATATAAACCTAGCATCTTAACAAGTATTGAGTATTTCATCATCTAACATAGTAACGTACTGTAATGAATGTGATTATAAAATGTTCTAATCACAAGCAAAGAGCACCTAATACATAAAATGAATCCACAAGCATTTGATATAAACACCATAAAAAGGTGAATCATGGAGGGGCACTAAAACCTAAGGGGAGGAGGGGAATGTTGGTTTCCTAACCACATAAGTATAATAAAGTCAATAACTAGTGGTCCCTGAGCATATAGATAGAATAACTCATGGTCCCTGACCATATAAATATGAATAACTAGTTGTCCTTGACCACATAAATATGATAGCTTCCACATAGTATCAATGCCTTGCCTAACTGAAGTATCCAAAATCTATAATCATAGAATAGGATCAACATCCCTATCAATATGGTCCATGTAATTCCATCCTTTACCCATGGGTTACAAATATCAAGAGTGGGTTTGCACTGTGAACCAACAAGTGTGGATCTAATATGTGGGAGGAGTAGGTTTGGGACTATGTCTTGGGAAACCATATAGCTTCCATTGGAGTTCCTCTTCTCTCTCAACCCTTATTTACTCTAGTTGGCATCTCACTCCCGTAGGAGGGAACCATACACTAGGGTACACATTTAACATATAAAAAAACTAGCACAAAGGAATACATCACATTACATTCAATAGGAACATGTCCACATACAATGTTTACATCATCACATAACTAGCTAACTTTCACAAAGGCCATCATGGAGGGTACACATAGGGGATCATACTTGATGTCTACCCACCCTTATCCCAAGTTGGATACCCTATATCTCATACTTGGGGCACTACACATTTATTGGTTTTCACTTCATATGCCATAGCACAATACACTTTATGAAATTCATCATTTTATAGAACAAAAATAATACACTTAAACAAACAATATTCACTTTGGTTCTCAATTTAGAAAATATCTACTCACTTTGCATAAGTATAAGAAGTCACTAGATGATGTAAAACTATAGCTTAGGTATATTACTCCATTTTCCTAGGCCTTAACAATACATGGTACACCACACTTCCCATCTTACTAAGTGTTTGACATCACATATAGGATCAAGACTAGTTTTTTGATACTTATCCTAATCAATATGGGTGATTCTACTTTATTTTTCACAACATGCTAAGGAAAATTTCTCACTTAATAAGGAAGATAGTCAACCATTTTAATTTGAAACACTGTAATATGAGAAAAGAAGGCACACTCAATGCATAACACACATGATAAATCTTGAAATATTAATTCACCACTCATTAATATCTTTTTACAATTATTTCATTTCACTATCTAAGGTTGAACTATTTCCTCACTTGTTATAATCATCATTGTTACAATCACAGTTCCATCCATAAAAATGCATAATTCAGTAAAAGTCTTGAAATTTTTATCTACTTTTTAAATTTTCTCCTTTACATTTGGGTGTATTTGTTCTTCCCTCAAAGATTGCGTATAATCAATGGTATAGAATGCACAACATTAGGAGAAAGTCTTACAAGTCTACTTTAGTGTGCCTTATCTATATAGTTAACATTCCAATCACTTAATATAGTGTGAACATAATACATTACTCAATTTATAAATTCACTAATTGCTTATTCAATTTCTTTGTGGCATCTACAACCTCCAAGGTCAACACCTAATTGATGGCATCTACTATTTTCTTATTTTGCTACCATAGAGTCTTCAATCCAAGTATCTATGTATAAGGAGTAGTAATAGCATGTGCCCTATATACTGTTGTAACTCCAAATGCAAATTTTGACAAGGTCTCTTCACCCAAATTTAAGCTTAATTACTAGAAGGAAATTATTTACACATTACCCAAATCAAATTTCACCAATATGAATTAGTTGTAACTTACACATTCTTACCTTTGACTCAAATTTTAGTAACCACATTCTTTCACTTGTTTTAGTCATGTACAAAGCAAATTAAAGTTTTAGTAGCCGTTGTAGCTTTATTTAGTTTACTAGGTCATCATTTACTTGTAAAAGTTTTGAATTAATCTTCAAGTTTTACTATTTAATTCAAGGTGAAATATGGTTTTGACCACTTTTCTAAATTGGACTTACTAAATAATGAAAGGATTTGATCATTAGTTGATTCCATCTTACATGAAATTCTTACCTACCAATCACAAGGTGACTCATTCATTGCTTCACAAAAACATGAATTAAGTCTTTATACACTATGTGTAATTTAAGGTTTTTTGAGTAACAAAAGAGACCTAGGAATTCCTTGGTCTAAGGCCTACAAGTTGGTATTTTTTGGAGTATCTTGAATCTATTATCAAATCATGAAAAAGGATCTTAGACATAGGTCCAACACACTACACCTTAATGGTTTAATTTTAAGCTTAGACAATACTTTAAATCTAGAGTGTATGGGGAGCTCAAATTGTACATAATACAAGTCAAGAAATTTTTCTATTGTTTCACTCTTGTTAATCCAATTTAATCAATATAAAGATCTAGAGATTTGAACTTATTTAGATACAACCTTTAACACACTAATCCCTTTTGTGGTCCATATAATTATTTCCTTTTTGAGTAGTGGTAAGTTTTCAAAAGTATATAGTTTTCGTTCTTTATTTGTACTAATATTTCAATAAGAAAATAATTTGTGCCTAATACAAACATAACTCAAGGAGTTGCATTATCATTTTATTTAAGAATTATGGTCAATTTTTTTATTTTTTATTTTTCATTGAGTATGGTACTACCTCATTTGGGTTGGATATACATGTTATGCCTTGCATAACCACCCCATTTTGTATTTGGCCAAAATGGGTCCCCCTTGTGTTTGTTTGTCCTGGGTGTTTTTCCTTGGCTCTTAGGGGTTGTTCCTTTTCTTCCTAAGTTCTTGTTCCTTTTGTTTTTTTGGGCTCGGAACACAGACTAAATCTGGACTTGGAACTTTTACAAAGTTCCTAGTTTAGTTTTTGTTCCAGTCCTAGCCTCATCTCTTGCTTTGTTTGCTTCTTTGTTGTTTTTCTTGTCTTGTGCTCTTGGGTTTGTTCTCTCCCTTGGGTTTCTTTTGTTTTCTCCCCCTTTGCATAGCTTTACCCTTTTACATAAGTAAAACTAGAACAAAAACTGGACTTGGAACTTTGTGAAAATTCTGAGTTCGAGTTTTGTTTTGATCCCACTCCTGTTTGATTGTCTTGTGTTTTGTCTCATTTTGTGTTCCTTTTATGGATCACCTTTGCCTTGTTCCCACTTCCCTTTGTTCTTTGGTTTCCCCTTTGTTGTTTTTTCTTTCCCTTTTGACGGGAGCAGAACTAGAGTCGGATCTGAACCTAGAACTTTTCCAAGTTCTAGATCCGGTTTTGGTTTCGATTCCTCCCTCGTTCCTTTGTTGTTCTTTCCCTACTGCAGGACTAGAGTTGGACCCAGAATGAAATGTGGAACTATGAAAAAGTTCTTGCTTCTATCTCGACTCTACTTTCGATCCATTTTTCCTCTGATGTGCACAGTGGTTGTGTACTTGACTTCGCTCTAATTTTTCCCCTAACAATTACATTAAATGCATTAATTTCAGCCCCCTCACGCATGTTCATGGGACTTCTCCCATGGATCTTCACTTTTTTCCTTTCTTTTTTTTGGTGTTTCATTTGTTATTTGGTTCCCTCTTCCATTTTTCGTTTGTCTTTTTGTGTTCACCATTGTTTTTGTTTGTCTCCTATCATTTTCGCCATTTTTAGTGGCGTTTTCATTTCCACTATGCCCTAGTTTCGATTAGGGATTTCTTTTTGAGGGGTTCTAGTAGTGGAACTATTTTGAATATTTTCTTAGACCCCTCTGATCTTGTTTTTTTTCAATCTTACGGGTTTTTATTGTAGGGTTTTTGATGCCCTAGTTTTAATGAAAGTTGACAGACCATTCAAATTAGGGTTTGCATTTCACACCCTTTCTGCATAATTGCCCTAGCTCACTCGATCCAGTCCTATTGTCTGGGCAGAGTTGAGCTTAATTTCTACCTCCCCACATCTTTTTAACTTGGGTCCAAATTAGTGTTGGCCTATGGGGAGAGTCCGCTTAACTCTGATTATGCATGGAAGAATTGGAGCCAGAAATGAACTCGTCCATTGAACTTTCACATTAGATTTTAGTTCTGAAAATGAGTCTTCCTCCGATGGGTTCCGATTCCAATTCTAATTCTGCCAACTTGGTAGGATTGGGTTATCAAACATTATGAGGTATTGGAACTTTGAAAGTCTTAGTTTCTGATCTGGTCCCGATCTTAGGTCTGATTGTGTTATTTGTTTTAGCTCTTTGGTTCTTGATTTTCTCCCAGGCCCGGTCCCGCTAGGTTTAAAATTTCACTAATTATGGAGGGTTACCTAGGGGAGAATAAAGAAGTGTGAAAAAATAACACCTATAATGATGATTTTCATACCTTATGTTGGTCTAATCCAAGGCTGTCTTGTAGGAGTAAACAATGTCACGAGCATCCGAAGAAGTTTCACAAAAGGAGGGGCAGGTTGCAGAAAGCTGAAAGGGAGTAAAACCAAAGAAGATAAAGGTGGAGCAATTATCTTACACTTTGAGATATAAACACCAAGATGCCACCCTTACAACCAACAAGTTATTTTTAGAATGGGCAGACATAATAGACACTAATATAGGCCCATTCAACTATGAGGAGATGGTTGTAGATACTTTCTCTGAGGAAGTGGTTCAGAGAACTGGAAGGATAGCCCAATCCGGATTGGCACATGTTACACTCTTCCCTCTATCAGTCCAATTCCTAGAGATTATACTCACAACAATTGGGGATTACAATCCTTTATCAAGATAGTGTATGAACCTCCAGGGGAATGTGATCATTGATCTATCCCCTCAAATGATGAGGTTCTTGTTTAGTCCACCTACCCCAAGAACCCCAAGCAATTGACTGAAGCGCAGGAATTGCAATTATTTAACAAGGAAAAGGAAGCTAATAGGTCACACATGAATAAAAAGTGGTTGAGAACTGTAAAGAAGTCCTTGGATAAGGTTTCTAAATAGCCCAAGAGGGGAGACTTCAAGAAGGAAATAGATGACTTGATGATGATGCTTTCCAGCATGTTTGGAAAGAAAGACTCTACATACTTTAAGGAATGGATGTTTCCATTCATTGAAACCATTTTGGATGGTAGGGACCAATTTGATTGGGGCATGATTTTTTCAGATAACTTACACTACCAGATGCTCAAGGTGGGGCAGACCAAAAACTTCTTCATGACTTCTTATGTCATATATTCAGTTGCAAGAATGGGCATATTACCTGGATTGAATGCAGTGGGAATATTAGGAGAGGCTCTTGGACAAAAGAAGGCATGGGAACATTATGATCAGTTGACCCTGCAAACCTCAGAGCTACACTATAGAAGGGTTAATGATGCATTCTTTTATGTCATCATTAACCGATTGATAGGAGATGTTGGGTACATAATGAGTAGGGAGGCCATGGATTTCATTACTGAATGGGGACATTGGTACATCCAGTACCCCAAGTTTTCTTATTTTAAGTTGGCAGGTTTTGATGGACATCGTCATTGGCTTCCAAGATGTTGCAGTGATAGGATTGTTCTTATGGAATTTATATACCAGGCTATGGGACTCAATACAAAGTTTTCCAACAAACACAAGCCTGGATGCCATAAATTTCCCATGAAGTTGGGAGAATATTTCCATGTTCACAATTTGGCTACAAAGGCAGTATGTGAAGAGTTAAGTTATCTAAAGTTGGGATTGTATACAAGAAGGAAACATTTTGACCCTAAGCATAAGATGAATGGCATAACTCCTACCGTTTTTGATAAGCATTTTAACTTGTTAGAGGATTTTTGGATTGATTTGCAAGATGACTATGATGTGAGGAAAATAAGTAATGAAAGGCTTACCATCTGATTAATGATTAAATATGGGGTGAAGGAGGACATTCTTGACACACTATCATATGATGGTGTAGTTTTGGACCCCGGGTATGAAGCAAAAAATATAGGTACTAAAGGGTTGGACCCAATAAATTGGGATGAGGAAGAATTCATTGACATTAAACAAATTTCTAGGAGTATAATGGATAGAAGCATCCAATGGGTGGTCATGAGGATAAAGGAGCCAAAATATCAATCTTCAAAGAAGAGGAAAGTAAGAGGTACTCAAGGATATAGAAGAACAAAGAGGAGGAAAAATCCTAAGGAAGAATTGTCCAGTACAATCCTCCTAGCTTTGGAGGTGATATTGATCCAGGAGTGCCTACTCAAGAAACCCATGAATCACAAGGTGTAGAAACTACAACAACTGGAGAAGGAGCTTCATCTCAACCTTCTCTCCTAAAGGAATCCACTAGGGAAGTACCTACAGGCAGCTTCCATGAGCAAGATGAAAAGGATAAACACAAGGAGGTTGAGATTCATGATATAGACACTAATTTAGAGGCCACACAATCAGACCATGAGCCTCTTGTAACTACATATACAGAGGACATTCAAGATGTTGGAACTGAACATATCCTAACTCCAGAGGACTAGTGGAAACTATTTGAGGATGCAAAGGAGGCTGATTCCAAGGCACAAGATGATGCACTTGCAAATCAAGAAGAGGCTAAAGCTATAGCAAAGACTCAAGATCTTGGAAGGAAGCATAAGGAAATGGAAGACCTCCTGTAGCAACAAAAAGAAAGTGAATGGAAAGTTAATGTAGAGAGGGAGAAGTTGGCCCTCTTACAAAAGATTGATGACCTTGAAGAGGAAAAGGCCTGACATAGGAGAGAAAAGGAGAACCTTGAAGCAAAGGCCAAGGCTGTAGAGGAGGCTCAAAGAAAGAAAGATGAAGAAGAGCTCTTTCTAAAGAAGTTGGAGGCAAAAGAACAAGCCAAGCATGAGAAAGAAGTAGCCAAAATGTGGGAGAGAGTTAAGCAATTGGAAAAGAAAAGAGATGTCATGTTAGAATAGAGGATATTGGAAGAAGAAAGAGAGAAAGTTAAGGTTGATAGGCTTGCCAAAGAGATGGCAGAAAAAGAGTAGCAACAAGAGGTTGATTCCCAACCAAAGGTAACAATTTTGTAACCCCTCTCTTCTACCACTTCATCTTCACCAAAAGTGGTTACTCCTCATACTGCCCCAACATGGTTGGAGCTCAACCTGGAAAAAAAATAGATAGTCCACCCCCAACCCCTAAACTGGGATGATATGATGAAAGAAATTAAGGAGAGGCCCAAGAAAAGGGATCGAGTCCTTCATTCCACAAAACTGACAGATGTTGGAGAGATTGTAGTTGAATGTGTCATTCCTATGGTGGACAAGGACAAACAAGAGATGCAATTGAGTGATTATCAACTAGGCACTATGAACTTGGGAGGATCTAAAAGGAACCAACAGATGGATCTCATTGATATTGTAGCATCTTCCACTAAGCCAAGGATGATAAAGGACAAGCAAATGAAGGATGAGCTCAAGGCTCAATTGGATCAATTGCATAGGTTCTTAAAAGACCTATCCTCTCCTATTTATTTGTAATCTGCTACTCTCGAGACACCAATTTTGTTGAGCAAGAAAAAAGTTGATGACCTTGTTGAGATGAGAAGCAAGGTAAAGATGTTGGATAGATGGACTGATAGGTTGAACCAAGAGGTAGAGGAATTGTTTGCTGAAAGGCACAAGGTTCATAAAGAAGCATTGGAATCAGTCAATGATATGAATACATATGCTGAGACCCTTTGGAAGCAAGAGGAAGAATACAAAGAGCATGTGAGGAAATTGAAAGAAATTAATAAGCTGCCTCAACAAAAACTCCTAGAAAAATCCATCCTTGAAGAAGGTAATGAGGATTTTATTGATAAAACTATTAACATTATTAGATTCAAGACTTAATTTATTTTTTCCCATAGGAATGAGGTGCAACAGGCTAGGAAAGATTTGATAGATCAAATTGTAGAGTTAGAAGCAATTATAGCCATGATGGTAAATGAAGATGTTCTTGTAAAGGATGGTTTCCCTCTTGATGAACTAAGAAACAAATGGAATAATAGATTCCAAGAGGCAATGCAGAAGGGAGATGATGGTGATGATTTGTTGATTGACAGGTTCATGGACATCAAAGAGGTAGTAAATATTGCTCAGAAGGAGCTAGCTAAGTTGGATGATATGCAAAAGTTCATCTCTGCTGAATTAAAAAAAATAAAATTTGAAGACAATTGGGTAGGTGGGCCGGATGTGGATATGCTTTAACAAGTATTAGAAATTTATGATGAATATATACTTGAAAAAAAGATAGAGGAGTGAAGTGTCTATGAAATATCCTTTTTTGAATGAAACAACATATGATACTGCCAGTTGGGTGGCTCTCCTATTTTTCAGGATCATAACACAGGCTCAACTGAGGATCCCCAAAAGTTTGAACTTCTCCTTTTGCATCCAAATTTTGATATAGAGTCATCAATAGTGAACTAAAGATCTTGATGGACAGTCATCTCATGTAGCTCCAGTGGCTCCTTGATTTATGGATCTCAAATGTTGATGAGAGGAACTAGTGTGAAACTTTTCTATATGTAGATTTTCTCTCCATGTTGTAAAGGTTAGCTAATTGAAGAAAGATTAACTGCCTAAGGAGAATTTAGGACAATTTTTACAGTTATAAGCTTTTTCAGTTTTGTGCAAAGATACTTAGAAATTTTTACAGTTTCAATACAATTTATGTTATCTCCATAATTAGTTTTAATGGTAATCTTGATGAACAATGGTCATTCGTATGCCAATAAATTTGTTGTGCATAAATGTCTCTTATTTGATGAAAGTCAGTAGAAGATTCTGAATATGAGATTGTTTCCATCAAATTATTTGTGAATGAGATTTATTTGTGTTTATTGATCTATGAATTTTAATGATGAGTTGGTGATGTATTATTGCTGATTTTGAAGTTTAGTGATGATGAATGATTGTATGTCTTGAATTTGTACTATGAATGAATGCAATGGTATAGATTGTTCTGTGGATTGTATCATTTTATGGTTTTAGTTGTTGGAAGAAATGCTCATTATGAAGTTTATATGTCTAAATTAAAGGAAATCTATGTTTATGCTTTACTATCCTAAGCTCTATTCTATCTTTGATGTTTATTTACACCCCCCCAAATGTTAGATTAGTTTGTACTATGCAGTTTGTATCCCTTTACCAGTAGGCCCCTTCAACATTACGGTTGCATAGGCCACTAAAAAACATCAACATAGTTGATAACCAACTACAGAGACCTTGAAAGATAGGTGGGTTTAGGTTATTTATCTTTTTCAGGAGAAATCGAGTAGAAATACATTGTTTAATGTTGCTGTGTTACATTGACCATCAACAATAGACAACTTGATTTTCATTTATTACACACGATAAGCCTCATAACACTTTCCTTACCAACACATTCATTTTAACTAACATAAAGTGGTTTGCACATTTCATCACACACACATAATACTTAATTCCCACTCTATTCCCAGAGTTCCCTAGAGTTGCAACCTAGGGATTTTTTTAATACAACACTAAACTAAATATCACTTTAGATGCATGAGGTGCAACACTAACCTTGATATGAGTTGAGCGCCCAAAAGAGAGTCACTTCTCAATTCAATCACACAATTTACCTATACAAAATTTGTATGCCAAACATCAAGCTAGGGTTCACCTGACGCACACTCTCTTATACCCTATTAGGTTATATAAATAACAAGAGTCTTGGAATGAATATGGTGAGTCTTATAAGACTAAATTTTATTTGATCTGATTGTGAAATTCAACCATAATATGGTTATAACTACTTAGGTTACATGAATCACAAATAAACACCAACCCTTGTGTGCCCTAGGAGTACACATCATAACGATACTATGCTCAAGGTAATTGTCTCCCAAATTTTGCTATGCATACATCGCCCAAATGTATAGCATTATTAAATAACTAACCTAAAAGTAATTGTAACCTTGACATCAATAACATCGTTGTTATGAAACTCCACAAGGGTTAATTCAAATTTCATTGACACTATAATATCATTATGGACCATAATGGTATTTGTGACATTATTGCTCTCTTTCAAACTAACATCGATACTATTAGGTTAGACATCTAGCTAGTATCAAGGTGACAATTGATTCTAAAGCAAGATAATAGCAAATCGGGGTATTTGATCCAATATCACTTATTTTTAACAACGATATTTCCCACCTTACTGATATTATTACAATTGCTGACACAATAAGACTATCCTTAATGATAAAATTTCTCCTAATATTTATCTCATCAATTACTAACATCACTCTTTATAAAACATTAATATTATGGCAACAATTTTATTTATTTTTCTTTTATTGATAATGGATTTCATTATCCATTTAATCATATATCATTTAACTCCCATTCTAACCCCAACTAAAACATTTAAATGATGTTGTAGTGCCTTATAAAATAAAAATAATTAAATAAATAAATACTAGAATTTATATGTCCAATTTTATTCCCTTATATATGCAAATATCTCTTTGTTATTATTCATTAATATTATTATCTATTTATTTTTATTTAATATTGATTCCTTTATTATTATAATGATTAACCATATGAGTGGAAGGTCAATCTAAAAGAATGTATAAAGTGCTTGATTTTAAACTAGTGGGACCACCCACTTTAATAAAGGAGTGTTTTTCTTTCTGGAGTGGGTAATTTTAAAGAGAAGAGGATGATTTGGGGGTAAGAGGACGACACCCATTTTTACTCATTCTCATGGCTCTCAAAACATAAAACATTGCTCTTAGGGAGTGAGTACACGTAGGGCATGGTTGGAATTTCAGAACATTAAATAAAAGAATCTTAGACACAGGAACTTATTTCGTCGAACCCTGATGGTGCCCTCTTTTATTTCATATTTTTCTCTTTCCTCATTTTGTTCTTTTTTTTTTTGGCGTAGGGAAACAAAACTCCAAGAATGAGTCTGCGCACGAAGATCTAGCCACCAACCTTCCAACATCATTGCTATCTACCTTCTTGTATTATTATGCACTATTAATGTAGTCTTCTTCTCTTCTCTTCTTTTTTTTTTTTTTTTTTTCTATTGTTTTGTTCTTTTGTTTTGCTAGCATATAAATATATATGTGATAGGTTTAAACCTCCAAATTAAGGTATGCAAGGAAACAACGGAAATAATTTTGTGGCCTACGGAGACATCAAGCCCATATGGGGATTATTATTTAAATACAAAAATATTTTATCTTCGTTTGTCTCTGGCTTACTCCTAGTGCATAATAATGTGAGCTAGGGGTTTACCAAGTTTTCAATTCGCTTTATTATTTTTTTTTGTTTTCTTGGTTCCGAATTGAATAGATCTTTCCTTGTAGATCTAAAAGGGTGGTTTGAAAATAGATATAAATATATTTTAAAACACCATTAACAATAATATTGTCGTTGTATCAAATAATAATCTTATTATAGTTGCGAGCAATATTTTGACAGTGCATTCATCCTAACTAATATTGCTATTATGAACCCGAATCCTATATTACTGTTTCATGAATATTTAGTGATATGCGTCGAATAAATTCACTTATCATATAAGCTAATTATATTAACCTACTGTCAAAACCAAACCATTTGCATTATTCGTAGTGTGTTGAGGTATAGTTATGCGTAAAGGAGGAGGCGTATTGATTAGGCTGGTAAGTAGGATTTAAGACAATACTTAATATACTTTTGACAATAATTATGCTTGACTTGAGACTTAAACGATTTATACTTCCAACGATACTCATTATACTTCTGCTTGACTTGTGATTTACACAGCCTAATGGAGGTGATAGAGTAATTTATGAGGAATTAATGACATGAACCGCTCAACAAGATAGAGTTGGATTTACTTTGAATAGGTCACTATCTGCCACTAACTCATCCTTATTGCATCCTGATAGAGCCTTAATAATACTATCCACTCGCCGCTTATTAGACAACTTCAGGATTAGTTTCAAAATTTATTTGGTTAAAGGGGGTTGATTCACAATGGCAAGGAATTTTCAGGTGTGAGATTGATATGGAGTATTTCCACGATAGACTACATTATTCCATTCATTTTCTTTTCCAACAGTTCACACGCCATGCAAAAATATCCGCGCCTTTGTTTGTTCTTTCTATTTTGCATGTATAGAAAAAAATTACAGATTGGAACCCATCTCTCCATGACTGCTGCTTGAATGCATTCACAATAAATGAGGAGTAGAGCTAAAAGGATAAGGGTTTAGAACTACTAGATTCCTCTGAAATTTTGTGCAGCCAATAAAGCAACCTTTGGTTTTTTAAAAGCGAAATAGATCCCATATGGGAATCTTAATGTTGCAGTTGATACACAATATTTGTGTTGGTTCGATAGTATGTCTCAACCCATGTCGAACTCTAGTTGTATACTCTAAAACTATACCAAAGGGTAAGCTATTCGATGGAATGTTTAAAGAAATGTAGTTCAATGGAATGCCTAAAAGAGAGGTTGCCTTGTGAAATATTGCGAAGGAAGCATATATGCACCAATAGGCATATATTAAAAAGGCTTTAGAAACTCCCAAGCCTGCACCATAAAATTGCATCATACAAGAATTTGCAAATACCTTCTTAGACATGCACACAATATGGAAGCATACATAATACTCGTGAAGGTTCGATAATATGCCTCATCTTACGTCAACCCAGCTACACCATAATTTATTACCTGCTACTACTTAGCTACCCAGAATTTCAAGTCTGTTTATGTAATATCTAGATAAGTGCACCTAAAGAGGTGGGGAATAAGTCGTCTCATATAGAATTAACAGGTTGACAGTGTTGTATCTATACCACCAGTAGTTGATGAGGGTAAATAGTAATAATTATATCTTTCATATATAATGCTCAATTTCTAGTTTCTTCTATTTAAACAAAAATTTGAAACTATATTTATTTTGCTTACTGCCTCATACAGAGTATAACAAAAACATAGGTCTTAGAGAGTTAAAAAAATAAAACACAACAAATCGATTTGTATTTTATTTAATTTATTGTTTTGAACTCTCCAAAGGAACTAACACATGAACTTGTCATAAATTTATAGGTCACTATTCCTTCATAACATAATATTGCTTGAGAGAACAAAATATAATCCATTTCTACCATGTATTTATTTCAAGTGAAACCCTATGTGGCTACATGAAAGTTTTTGCACATTGGACCAAGTATCCCTCTATCTATTGTTCTTCCTGACTACTTTTATCATGATGATAAAACTTTTTAAACAAGATGTAATTCCTTGCAAAGGTAAGTTAAATTTAGGAAAGTGATTGCAGTAATTCCCACAAGGCATAAGAAACGGATTTGATGCATGTAACCCAAGTTCATACAAATGCTAAGTATAGAGACACTATTATATGCCACTGTCTAGTAGTATGAAATTCCCATTCAAATTAATATTTTTCACATAGAAGTAAATCATCCACAGGGGTAGTTTCCTCATAACCTACAACACACTAGAAGATATTCTTTATAATGATAAACACATCAACAAATTTCATTACAAGTGATATCAATAGAAAGTGAGTCCATACCCACCTCAATACATAGATTGTAAATTTTTCTAACATGATAATACACTAATGATAAAGTCTTGCTCTCCTCCCTACTATAATGACATAATGAAGCCTCAGGGGCTCTAGCCATACCCTCGAGCAAGGAAATATTTTAGCCGCAAGATGATATAAGAATAGCATAACACCAAATTACATGCATACAAGTTTATCCACTTAACATATTCTACAATGAACCATACAAACATGTCACCCTCTAACAACAATAAACGAAGGAGAATGCAAATAGGGAACTTATTTTTTTCCTTCAATGAGGGACTTAATCTCTTTCTACTATCCTTTCTTCTCCAAGCCAACGCCAACCTATCTTGATCACTATCTCCTCCTTTCTTTTATCTCTAATCATAACCAGAATTCTCCAAAAGGAGAAGTGGGTAACAACCTACTCATTCCTCCTCTCCAAACTATATAGGAGTTTCAAATTGAAACCCTTGGATAGGAAGGTGTGGAGTGTACCTCCCTCCATCAAGGCATGCATTTTCCTTATTAATGAGGGGAAAATTCACTTGGAAAACCCTTTAATATTTTCACCCCATCCTCTCCTCAAAATTCGTCACTCTTCATTATGAGGACTTTTCCGGAGTCAAATCATGTCCTTGGGGCACTATTGTATCCCTACTTGATTCCTACCATTATGGTATAGACCCTAGGGTGTTTATTTTTGCATCCCTACCAAGAAAATTTACCAACAACCCTATTTAAATGCCTATTTAAGGATTCATCCGAATTTTAATTTTAGAATGGGGTTCCTAAACCCTAATCCCACTTAAACCGACATGACTCATCATTATATGCCCCCACAAACCAAAAGTAAGTTATCTTTTTAATATCAACCCTTGCACCTTAATCTACCAACACATAACTTTGCTTCTTTCTAAGCCCCAAAAGGGGTCAAATTCATATCCACAAGAAGATGTCTTTAGATTTTCTCTCAATGGTTTTCTCGTTTCGTATTGACATCCTTTCTTTCCTCCACTTTACCAATGAAACCATAAACAATCGTATATCACATAAATTCTCTAGTTGAATATCCTAAGATTTTATTGCAATTAATTTTGTTTAAAATTTTAATTTATATCCCACACTTCATGAGTGTTTACCACCTTCATGGCAGAGACAATGAAACAAATGTCAAAATGAAATACAAGAATATTGTCACACAATTACATTATTTATTGCCCACAATACCACTTACCACGTATTTATGGAAAACCAATAACAAATTTGGTTGGGTATAATCATAGGCAAAGCGGGGTCTTACACATATTGATATTCATAACATATTTTATAAATAAAAAGAAATGGGGGTTACACAATAGATTTTATGACAAAAAAAATTAAACAAAAAAGAGAAGTGGGGCTATTTTTAGAGAGAATCTCTTAATGATTATTATTTTTATTTTATTGCAGAAAATTTCCCTCTAACTTCTACAAAATAAGGATACTTGTATACATTTGGTGCTGGTTGGAAGTTTTCCTTTTTGTTGCTTTTCGTCAACTCTTTTGAAGCCTTGTCAAGTTTTTGATAAGTTTATCAATGCTTGTCAGGTTCTGACGAGGTTCTCAAAACCTTTTCAGGATTTGACAAGTTTATCCTAATCATGTGCCAATCCAATGTCATTTTGTTTGAGTCTATCTTAAATCTCAATGTGTCAGTCTTTACCTAAGTTTCGAGAATCTTATTAGCTTTCGACAAGGTTTTCATAACCAAGTCTAGAGTTGACATAAGATGGAGAACTTAAACTTTTCATGTCCAAAGTCTCATAAAATTTCTTCAAAGATGTAAAACTGAAGGATTTTAAGGATCAAAGGTATTGTAAATGTATTTTAGAATTTCTTGTGGGTTTTGAAACCTTTTTCAAAACTTGACAAGGTTTCCACACCTTAAGAAAAGTTGACTTCATAAATTTCACTTAGAAGAGATTTTGAGTCCTCATTCAAAGATTGTAATAAAAAATCATTTTCAAATAATTCTTTTCAAAAGAATTGAGAGGTTTTGAGACTTTTGTTGGAATCTGACAAGGTTCTAAGAACCAACAAAATCTCTAAATTTTTTTTGGAGCCATTACTTTTTAAATTTTCAAAAGTATCAGAGGTGGGTTGAAGAGAAAGCTCACACATGCCAATATTAAGGTGCACCATTAATGTTTCCTTGGCAAATTGAAAGCCATTAATTATAAATACATCCAAAGCATTGATATGGATCATTTCAACAAGCAACCTACAAAGAATTATCGAAGAGTGGAGAAAAGGAGATTATGGAGCTAACACCACCAAATTTGTTGCAACAATTATCATAGTCAAACTGAAGGTATTTATGGGCTTTTCCTTATAGTTCATTTGTCACGCCCCGCCGTGCGAACCCCAAAGGAACTAATAACAACGGAACAAAATTTTTTTTAAGAATATAATAACATACTTAAGTATTATAACATAACAATGTATTATGAGGCACAACTAGTTCCAATGGGGTACACGAAGTGACATGACTACACTAACCCATAACAACGATAATAAGATAACGATAATTAATCTATTACGTAAATCTATTCATTCCCATTTCATCATTTAAAATATCTATCAACTATATCCATATTAATAACATATGCACACATGACAATACATGGAATTATAAAGATATAAAGTGTTACATATTTCGATAGATACAACTCAACATAACCAACTATAACACAAGATCCTGAATAAATACATGGCCTAAATAATTATTACATCCCAATGATAGAAGAATACAATTGACTGAAAATACAACCTCAATAATCACATATACAATTTAGAACAAGGTCATCCCAACAAACGTGGGAGACAATACACCAATGAATACATTACATAAGAAGTATATACATCAATCTGGTACATAAGGACACTGGATCATCAACATCCGCCAAAACCTGCAAGTAAAAGATACATCTGCAATAGAAGAGGGAACCCAATGGGGTGCGAAGCACGTTCCACCCAACCACCCCCATGCTGAGAGTAGACAAGGAAGGGTCCCCGACCAAGCACACCTAACAATAACAAAGACTAACTCCAAAGAGACAACTTAACATCAAAGAGCACCTAGAAACTCATCAACGACAATTCTAAAGGCACAACAACAAACCACTTCAGAACATAACAACAAGTCATAATCACAACATCAATGAAACCCAAGACATAATATCAAAGACTACTTCCGACAATAACCAAAGACAAATCAATAAATCACTTTATTACAACAAACACAATATCACTTAACACGAGGTTACAATGCTTCCAGAGAACAAAGATCATATACATAGCACAATAACTAATTAACTGTTGACATAGGAAGAGTGTCATGCATAAATTGCCATGAGTTACCCTGGCTCAACCTTCCTAGGCTACCAGACCCCCATCCTGGGTTACCCTGGCTTGCCTCTACCGGCCGCCGGACCCTCACGCAAAACTATGCGTCCCATCTCATCTCGAGCCTTATCATTCACTTGCTTCATGAGAGAGACATCCTTTATCTTTATTAGTGTGAAAGCCCCCCCATTAATTCATTTAGATTATCACTTAATTAAACTCTAGGTGAGTTACCCTGGCGCCCCTTTGTGTGCCGGACCCCCACAAAGAGCCACTCTCCTATCGACAACACACAAGGTACAATACCACAATAGATAACTAGACAACATAACCACTCCAACCAAAGGAGGAACAAACAAGGAAACTCACTCCGAACATTGGAGGAAACCAAATCAGAAAACACACTCCTTCCATAGGAGGTACAAATCACATTACCCTCTCCTATTTCTCAGGAGGCACAAATCCCCGTTCGTGGAAACCGGGTACAACATAATAGTACAATACATCAAGGCGATTCACAAAATGAACCTCTACACCAAACACCCCACTCTAGAAAACTTCTCTGGAAGACTTACATAGACCTTTAATCCCATTTGCCTGACACGGAGAATAAATAATCTCAAGAAGAACAATTACATTTAACCAAAGCCACAAACAAATTAAAATGAATAATAATTTTCATCCAATAAATCATTCAATTACACGTGAAGACTCATTTCAAAACAACACAAATAAATTTATTTCAACCTTCACAACTAACTATAATCCTATGAACTTTAAAATTAACCAAGCAATTTACTTATAATTACAAAACTTTATTCCCAATTTCAGATTAAACTAAAATACAATAACTTGTAAGAATTATCATATTAAAACGTAATCACAGTATATATAAATCTCGAAAAAGCATTCCAAACAATTCATTATCTAATTTTAGGGTTTCCGCGAGACACAAACCCGATCAAAAGAAAACCACAATAGGTTCAATGAAATCTCAAAAATGAGCAAACAACGCTACACAATTCATTCCAAAATATAATAAATTTCGGCAATAAAACAAATCAATTATTTGAGAATGTTCAATTAATTAACACATAGTTTATTTCTAATTCGCACCCTTACACTATAACATTGCACTATTCAATTTATTTAAAATCACATAACTTATTCCTAATCTTCTCAATTTCACTATAATATTATACTTGTAAAAATTATAATCTCAACATATATATACATAATATATACATATATATATTTACGCATATACCCACACACTTATATATATATAAATATATGATAAATTAATTAACACATCTATTAAAATCCTCCTTTTAAATCATATTAAAAAAAATATAATAATAAATAAAAGAATTAACAAATTATATAGATATATTAATATATATATTAAATGATATATAATATATATATTAATATATATATATAAAACTAAAAAAATGCACTAAAATTTAATTTAAAAACAAATTTATTGAACAACATGGATTCCGGGCAAAGCCCACAGTACTATATACTGTGGGCAGTGGAGGGGGGTACGCAACCCCCCACTGGCTGCGCCTAGCAGCCTCGGCTACTGTGCGCAGCCAGTGGGGCTGCGTACGGGGCCGTGCCCACCCCCAACAATCATATAGATTTAATTTAATTTAAATTTTATTGTATTTTTTTTTTTTAATTTTACTTTATTTTATATATACCATTCATATTATTTAATATAAACCAACACGAATTTAAAAAAACGAATTTGCTCAGACACAGAAACCGAGGCCCGACCCAGTGTACAGGCATATGAATATTTATTTATTTATTTATTTTGTTTGCCCAAAACATATTATTTAGATATATATATATATTTATATTAAAACTTAATTCATAGGAAAAATATAGAAGAGATTATAAAAGAGTCATGAAATTAATTAAATAAATTATATTCAATTTCTGCCATATAAAATCTACAATAGAGATGACTCTTATTTTAATCTCATGAAATAGAAATACAGAGATACATAATAATTATAAAATGTATTTAAATAACCCAATAGTAATGTCACACAAATATGCATACCAAATTTAGTTTAAATACATATAGGAGTATATACATATTTTCAACAGAGATTCAGAAGAATAATAATATAAACAAATAGATTTTACGAAAGACCCAAAATAAATATGGCACGTAGTTTCAACAGTAACACGATTTTTTATTTCAAACACAATAAATTTCTCAACTAAGTTATATTGAAGAAATTTAAAATAGGTTGCACTACGTTTCCTACATAAGGTTTCAAGGGTTTTACTACAAATGAGTTTTCAAAACATAAGACTTCATTCAAACAATTTTCGAAAACATAGCAACCAGATTTGTTTCAGATCAACCAAGTATCCAAAAAATTAAAAGAAGAAAACCTGGAGTCCTTTGTCTGAAGAAGAATCCCTTCTGCAGCCTCCTCACGACCCCCTCCTGCAGCTCTCTTTTCTCGATCCTCTACCTTCAACGTTCTTTTGAACAATCTTTCCTTTCCATCTCACAATAATTTTTCACAATAATTTTTCCCAGCAAATCCTCAAAACCCAAATATATATATATATATATATATATATATTTCCAGATCTAGAATAACAGAGTAAAACTTGTGTGTGAATAATTCCCTCATAAAAATAATAATTCACACATTAAAATCAATAAATCCTTTTCCGCTTTCTTTTCCAAAAAAAAAAACCCCCTTTCTTATTGGTCATTTTCCAGCTTTTAAAAGCTCACACATATCTAAATTTTTTAATTAAAATAATTTATTTAATTCAGATATTATCCTCACATGATTTTCTAATTTAATATTAATAAAAAGATAATATCTAATTATTCTCAACAATATTAATTTAATTTAATTTCTTAAATTTTAATTTATTAAATACCTTTTAATTTACAATATATTTAAATTTAATATTTTTCTAACTCACAATTAAATCAATTAATATTCACATTAATTAATTATTTTATGAAATACGATTAATTAATTAAACACTAACCAATGATTAAATAAATACTCAGCAGTCAAACTACATAAAGACAAAGACAAAACTTCAGTCATAACACAACGACTCACAACAGACGACAGACTTGGGACGGGGACACTTCCAAATCTACTCCCTTTTTCAATATTTTACCCATTGGGTTAATTTATTGCTTGCCCTGTCCTGCCGAAGCAGGTGGAATCGAGACTTATTCCTGCAATCCTGCATCCAAATAAACGTCAAGTAGCACATGTATATATATAATCAACATCCTATCATGAGAAGGAATTGCAGTGTAGCAGGGCACTCGTGAACAAGTGATGCTACACTGTCCTCTCACCTAATCTATTCTAACAATTATATTATCAATGACGAACTAAAATTTTTAACCAAATTGATCATAAGATAATTGATTACTTAACTACTGCATCATAACTAATTATTAACCATCGCATTATAAAATAATACTGAATTAAATAACATCACCATAGAATCATCACATTGACATATAAACATTAATGAACAACTATTTGAATAAACAATAATCCAATCAACCCACATAGTATCATAAATCATACTAATAATGCCACATGCAACAATTAACTAAACTACGCATCCGCACACACCAAGTCGGTGAATGAATCCCCAACACAAATCAGTATCATGCTAACACACAAGAGAAACCAATAGTAGCAAATAGTATCAGAAATATGGGGGTATTACATCATTGTTCACTAGAAGGAAAATTGTAGTAATCTATTGGGACATAATCAAGATATGGTAATTTGAAAATTAATTTGGAACTCTTGGATGAACCCTAATTACCTCCCATTACTTCATATCTTTTTGTGTCAAAATGAAATTCAAATATTTAGGATATGAACATTTGTCGAACCTATCTAGTACCCTCTTGGAAGTTGGTGATACAAAGTTAGGGAATGTTAATTTTAAATATTTCTAGAAGATGATAAGAAGAGAGGATAGGTCACCCATTACACAACTTGGTTAATTGAGAGCATATTACTATATGTAGTTGCATTTCTCATGGGAATACAATGTGCAAACCTGGTTTTAGAATTCATGAATCATTATGATCCACAAACTTGATAGGTAAGAACCAGTGATAATAGGTTGGTAGTCATGTTGCATGGTGACACTTTTAATTTACTTACCTCCAACTACCTCAAAGGGATGAATTCAATGCTATTGACTATATAGTTTCTTATCAATATTTCATTGAGAAGAAGAGTTATTGCAAGAACATAATTTCTCGCCAATGGCTAGTGACACCTAAGAAAGGAAAATCCTAGCTGCCCAAGAGATTACATTGAGCCCAATTTGTAGATGAAATCTCAGATATCATAGTTCTCCTCCATAGATTAAAGGGTAATGATAACACCCATGATTTTAAAGAGTGGATGTACCTATTTATTGTTGTGATGATTCATGGACAATGGTTCATTGATTGGGGCACTCTGATTAGTAATAAAATCCACTTGGAGATCACTCATTGTTAATAAAAAATAGCCTTTTATATGTCATCTTATATTTTCTAGGCTATTTCTTGCACAAGGCCTTGGCTACGACTTTGTTTGGTTGTTATTATCGACGATTCCACCCAAATTTATGATTACTAAATTCAATTCTAGTTGGACAGGAGCCATAAAATTTTTAGGAGAGTGAATGATGCTTTCACCATGATGATGGTAAGAGAAATTAAAGGGGATATGGGTTTGAGAATAACCCTAGAAGATACTTAGTTGATCAATAATTATGGTAGCTACTTCATACAATTTCAAAAATTTACTTATATAAGAGGTGGATGATTTAATGGATTGCCCTACAAGTTGCCAAAATATTTTGATGACAAGTTCATCCTCATTGAAGTATGGAGACATGTAGCCAAGGTGAATAAAAGGTGTCATGAAAGAAAGAAATCAGGGATTCCTTTTCCCATTGGCCTATCACAATATCAATGCAATTCAATATCTCATGCTCTAAATATTGAAAAGGACTTATTCAAATATACTATGTAGTTTTATGAAAGAAGATTCTCATTTAGTAGTCAAAAAATTGTTAGGAATAATTTACAGTCAACACTTGGTTTCAACCACATTCCAGAGTTGGAGGACTATTAGGAATATTGTATGAATGAGTTTGAGGTAAGAAAGGGGGGTGGATGAGATTTTATTGGAGACAAATTGTATCTTTCAAGTTGAATTGGGACATCTAAGACCTTGAAGATGATGAATCAAATTTGGTGGATCCCATTTTCATAGATCACATACAAACTCATCCCATCCTACCAATAGATTGGAGCATCAAATAAGTCAAAACCATTGAGGCTAAAACTACAATATTACTTAGGACAATTGAAGAATAGGCGATGAAGTAGAAAATAGAGAAACAAAATCCCACTCCTCAATGAACTAAGAGGACTATAGAGTAGGAAAAGAGTATTCAAAGGAGATGTTTGTCACCTCATTAAATGACATCAACAACATAATAGACTACCTCTAGTGGTAGTGGAGAATATGGTGAAGATCCACCAAAAAGGAGAAGCTTGGAAAGGACTTGTGAAGGATCTGCAATGGAGATAACCCAAAAAGAAAAGGATAAGGAAAGGTTAAGTACAATGTTAGAAGAAGTGGGAGAGGAAACTATGTTTATATCTTCATCCCCATCCCAATTAAGTAATTTCTCCTCTTCACCTTCTCCTCACAACTCCCCTCCTCTCAATGTCTCTAAAAATCCATATACACAAGTTGAGATGAACCCACCATCCTCTCATGAGGTAGGAGTTTTTGATACACCTCCTCTCAAGATATCCCTTCAATTTTCTTCTCCAAAGACTAGGAATGTCCCCACACCTCCATATGTTTCATGTTTGGAACAATCTTTAACTAAGAAAATAAAGATTGTTGAGTTGAGTGTTCTTAATAAAGACATTATGTCTCAGTTACTCCAAAGAACACCCTAGGTCAAAAATACTAAAACTACCTCATATTTGTTGAATGATCCATCTTCGGGAAGTATGTATGTTGAGGTTTCTCACCCCTCTAAACAAAAGGATGGTATCCAGATGATTGTAAGGAACTTCAACTTTATAAGGACAAATTTGGGACCTTCTACAAGAGACAAAGATTCTTATAATTTCTAGGTGTGATTGACAGGCTTGTGGAAAGAACAAAGAAGGATAAGCAAATTAAAGATTAATAAAGCAGTAGGTTAATACTTTAACAAATTGTTTAAAATCTCTCATTGATCTATTTTCTTAGCCAACCATCCAAATTGAGGTCACTTTCATCCTATTTTTCCAGTGGGAAAGTGGTGATTGATCAAACTCATGCTTATAAATCCTATGGTAAAGTCACATAGGTTTGGGATAAGGATATCATAGTGAGGGGGACTAAATTCATTACAGATATGAAGATAATTTGCAATTATATTGAGGCGTTAAAGAAATAAATTGATCGCGAAGAATCCATTTAAAAAAAGATTGATAGCGACCTTAAATAAATGATCTATTTAGGATCAAATAAACTAGTGGCCAAGTAGATACTACCTAATCTCGATGATAATAGACATCTCATTGGGAAGAAAATCATTCAGCGGAAGTTTTCATTTCTGAAATAAAATATATTAGAGAAAAATAAATTTCTCAAAGAGTACAATCAGATGAGAGTTGATATTCAAAGAGATCTTTCAATTTTCATTATTCACCTTTGAAAGGAAGATGACTCACAAGATGAAGATGTAGAGACATTGAAGAAATTTTTCAAAGAAGTAATTGAAAACTAGTTTAATAAATAATCTTTTAATGTTGAGAATATGATGAACTTGGGTGGCATTGACTCTGCCTTGTCCCAATTTATTAGACAGACAATGACCTTCTTTGGTAAGGTAGATTTAATTTGAGGGAACAAAGCTCTATGGAGATTGAGAACAAAACATGTGATTACTCCTTAGTAGAGTGAAATGGCTTTGATAGTCAAAGCCTTCTAGGTGTATAAATATAAATGTGCCACGTAGCCAACTGGGTCATCACAAGAAAATAGGAATGATGAGGTCACTAGAAATATGTCACCTCAATAATAGTGTTTAACTTTTATATTATAATATGGACATAATTTATAAAGAGCACTAAAGTATAGAGAATTTTAAGGGATTATTTAACCTCCCATTTTTAGTTATTTTAAGAAACAATTACTCTTGCATATGTATATATTAACCATAATGTTACCTATAACTCTCTCAAAAATTTGGGAGAAAATAGATAGAAAGAAACACATGATTTTATCAATTTGGAAGAAGTTGTATACATGTAAGCATACAATTTTGAATATTTGGAATGAAATGTGTTATAATTTGTGTGTTATAATTGGTTTCATTAGTTATTATGTTCCTATGTGGATGTAAGGATATTTTAAGTATTCAATCTTCTCAAGTTGGGGAATTTCTTTAATTGATAAATTTATTAGTTCATATCTTGTGAAACTCAATTATCTTGTGCTCTGATTAGTTTTCTAGGAAGCTTGGTATTTTGAATGGTGTAAGATTTACTGGCGGCATTAATTATTCTATAGATCTTATTAAATGTTAATACTATTCTGATAAGAAAACTTACTGGTGGTAAACCTTGATATTAAGTTTTCAAATTTTACTAGAGAATATCTGTTATCTAACACTTTTAAATTTTTTCAAGTTGATAAAAGGAATAAATGATTAGATTTCTATTCAGTTGAATCATATAGAAAATCTTTTCAACTATTTGGGTTTGAAGGTAGAAACATCTACATTAAATATTAGAGATTTCAAGTAATGAGTATTTTAATTATTATATTTTCATTTATGAGATTTTATACTTTTTTTATTTGAGAAATTTATTATTTTTAGATAGTGGATAAAATTGATTTGATCACAACTTTTATTTTAGTAAATGGGTTGGTCTAATTTTTGGATATGTTATTTTTCATTTCATAATAGAATTTTTTAAAATATCATCTTTCAATTTTATGCTTATCATTTTTATGAGTAAATGAAGTAGAAAATTTCACTTGAATAATTTCATAGTTTGAGATAGTGGATGGATTTGATTGAATCATAAATTTTATTTTATCATATGAGTTGGTCTAATTTATAGATATTTTATTCATAACCACATACTATAAAATATCTAAATATTACTTCTTAATTTTGTGTTTATAATTTTATATGATTAAATGTAGGGAATTGTTTTACTTGTTTGAGATAGTGGATGGATTTGATTGAATCATACATTTTTTATTCTCATCTAGGTTGATATAAATTTTAGATATATTATTTATAATTGCATTCTAGAAAAACTCTTTAAATATTACTATCCAATTTTGTGGTTATAATTTATATTATTAAAATTAGGAGATTATTTTACATGAACAATTTCATATAGAGAGAAGATATGGTTGGACTATAAATTTTATTTTATCATCTAGGTTGGTCTAATTTTTAAATATATTATTCATAACCACACAATCGAAAAAACCATTAAACATTATTGTTTAGTCTAAGTTTATAATTTTAAATGATTAAATTTAGAAGACTTTTACTTAAGCAATTCATAATTTTGAGATAATAGAGAAATTTAATTTACTTATAACTATTATTTAATATCAAGGTTTACCTAATTTTTGAATATGTTCTTATTAATTAAGTAGTAGCAAAACCTCTTTAATTATTATATTTAAATTTTTGTTTATAATTTTCTATAATTAAAATATTTTACTATTTTACTAGTATTTATCTATCATGAAAACTTTCGTACCTTTTTGTCCATCCTATATTTAAATTTTTATAAAATTAGTTATGGCTTTTATATTTCTTTTATTCTTCTTTATTTTAATATTATAAGTTAGAAGAAAAATACTTTATGTTAAAAAAGTAATGTAACTTTTTCTCATGATTATAATTGTGAAATTATTTCCTTTTTAGTTCCTTCCGAGAACTATAGTGGAGGCTTCATACATTAAACAATGATTAAAATCTTTATATTTAGTCAATCAATCGTTCAGATTTTCTTACATAGATTTATTTTGAACTATGACTCTTAACTAGTTGCAAGGCTTTTAATAAAAAATTTTATTCAAAATATTTTGGTAGTCTCTGATTGGAATTGCAGATGGCTCATAGGTGCATTTGTAGCTTCCATCACAAGAGATTGCATGAATTTTGAGGGAGGCACTGCAGGTTTCAACAATTGACGATTAGGGTGTTTGCATGGAGAGGAGACAGTTGGAGTTGCAGGTGTCACAAACAACAATGACAATAATCTCTCTAAAAATTCTATTATTTACTTGTGACCTTTCCATAAAGATGCACAAACTTCTTATTTGGTACCTATTGTGTTTTACATACAACTTCTTCCCTAAATGTCATGAGGTTGCTATGGGAAAGTAAGATGCCAACAAGCTAGAATAGAGTCACAGATCCCTGTGAATCTCAGTGGGATGGGGTGACCCAAAAATATGGCCACATTTCCTCACTAGAAATCATGAGTGTGT
Organism: Sequoia sempervirens; assembly: GCA_007258455.2. NCBI lineage: Eukaryota > Viridiplantae > Streptophyta > Pinopsida > Cupressales > Cupressaceae > Sequoia > Sequoia sempervirens. The sequence continues at coordinate 215,277 of VDFB02078017.1, forward strand.
GACATTTGTCTTGGTTCCATTTGCATCAAAATTGAAAAAGTGTAAAGAGTAACAATGGTAGTCATAGGTATTTCTTCTATTATCCAGCGAGCAGTTTTCTTTGCAACCACCCTATCAAATCATCTTTCATTGTGAGGTGAGATGACAATTTCTATGCTCTTTTCACTCTTTCTTTTTATACAAGAATCCCAAATTTTGTGCATGGTCATACAAATTTAAATAACCTATGAAATGCATCGAATCAACCTTTATAATTGCATGTTGATTTTCGTGGTCTCTATTTCTTCTTCTGCAATTATATAACATTTTTTATTGGCATTGTGGTTTTGAAAGTAATTTAGATGTTAATGGACTTAAAGATGAAATCATTCAAGTTAGAAGCTGATTGGCTAGTTTTTCAGCTTGCACATGATTGCAAGGGTTTCAAATGGGACATGCCCTTTCTATACTTCAACATTTTGCTTACATGTCTACCAATGCAGTTGCAACTATAACAATACTGGAGGAGGAAGTGGGGATGGAGTTGGTGAGGATTTGAGTGGTGGAAGATTTGAGATTAAGTTTGATGTTGGGAGTCTCTACAACCCACCATTGGCACATATCATACTACAAAGTTCTTGGGCCTTCCCCTAGCTCCAATTCTTAGCATAAGCGTTCTTCCTCAAGCCTTTCATGGACCGAGATACATGCAAGGTACACCCAATTCTATAATAATGGTCATGAAAAGAAAGACAACTATGACATTCTTAAATGTTAAATTAGTTTCTTGGGCTGTTAGAAGCTTATCATTCAGATATACACGATGCTTAGCATTTATCCTTAGTGGGGGAGTATATGATTGGGACTATATTTTCTTAGGTTATTTCCTTGTATTGTTTTTTTTTTTTAACTTGAAGGTTAATGAACCAACACCACTTTCTTCATATATTTTTATATTCTTTATCATATTACAAAAATATGATAATATGGGAAAATATTTTTCCCATAAATCTACAATGGGCCAAGGCCATTTTGGGGATTGAAAAATCTAGCTACTGAAGATGAAATCTTAAGTCATGCAAACAAAATTTTCTTTAAAAAGAGTGAATTTTTAATGAGACCTGATCATATATGTTTTGGGTTCATTGGTAGGTGGAGTTGAACTTCAGGGAAAACTTCTACTCGCAAATGCTATCCCTATACAAACCTCCTCCACTGCAAGTAGAAATAGTTCTTACAAAAGAGGAGGTTGCAAGGAAAATGAGAAATGGGAAAGGGCAGAGATTGAATTCAAAAGGGTGTTGCAAACTACTCATAATTTATAGCCATGTAGTCATTGCAGTCTAAATAAAACCTCTTTTTTTTTTGCTATTATTTTATGTCACTTTTGTAATTCGTTTGTAGGTAGCGATATATTTGGGCAATATCTTGAGACTTCACATGTTGAAGCCTCAAGGATTTAGATACAAGAGTGGTCAATAAATGTTTGTCAATTACCCTATTGTATCACTATTTCAATGGTAATTATATTTTCCCTATGAGCTATGTTCATCTGAACCTTAAAACCATGAGAAGATGAAGGCACCATATTTCATCAATTGTATTATTTTTGAATTTTCTTATAGGCATCTATTATGCCTTGCATAACCACCCCATTTTGTTTTGGTCAAAATGGGTCCCCTTGTGTTTCTTTTTTCCTTGGTGTTCTTATTCAGGTCATAGGAGTTGTTTCTTTTTCTCCTAAGTCCTGGTTTTGTTTATTTTTTGGGTTTAGGTTTCAGAATGGTACTGGAACTTGTTACTTTTAAAGGTTCAAGTTTTGTCTCATGTTTTGGTCTCGATCCCCGTGCTTTGCCTTGTCTTTTTCTTTGTGTGTCAGAGTCATGTTTCAAAATCGAAACTGTTACCTCGCACCCTTCAAGGTGTAAGTTCCTATTTTTGTCTCGATCCCAACTTCCGCTTTTCTCCCTTTTGCATTTTTCTTGTGTCAGAATTGGGTATCGGGCCAGAACCGGAACTAGGAAATTTTCAAAGTTATTGTTCTTGTTTCTGTCCCGATCTTGACTTCTGACTCTCGTTGAGTTTTTCGGGATCAGACTTCGAACCGAGACATGCACTTCAAAATTCTCAAAGTTATTGTGTCATCTCTCGACCCAATTCCAATCCCCACATTCTCTTGTTTGTTTTTTCGGGTTTTAGACCTTGGATTTTTCACGTGAAATTTGCACCTTTTGAAAGTTTGGTGTTGTCTCATGTCCCGATCCCAACTCTTTCTTGCCTTCATTCCTGCAACCTGCATTTATGACTTCCACCTCGATCTTGAGGTCTAAACGACTTGCATTTAATGTCTAACTGTTCACACACACAAATGGGTTTTTATTTTGCTGCTCCTCAATTTCCATCCATTCTAGCTTGAACAGTTTGATGAGGAGGACCAGAGTGATGCCGAGATAAAGGGTTTGAGGAGGTGTTTCAATCTAACCGTGCTGTCAGATACTTGGTTGCGTTTGGAGGTAGGAGTTTTTTCCTTGACTTTTTCCTTTGTTTTTGTTCTTTCTTGCATTTTCATTGCTCTTGTTTTGCAAGTTTTCTTTCTTATTTTCTTTTCTCATTTGTTTCACTTGGTTGTCTACATTTTCCTTTGCACCCTTTGGTGCATTTTTATCACTCTCAAAACCTTTTGTTCGTTGGCCATTTTTTCTTTCCTCGCTTTTGTTTTGGTTTTTTGCTTGCGATATTTTTTGTCTCATTGAGCCCTAGTTTTCTAGGGCTCTTTTGCCGTACCGCCGAGTCAAAACTATGTTTGAATTGGTAAATTTTAAAGTTTTTTATTTTAAATTAAAATATTGATCCCTGACAACAACTCAATCCTAAAGGCATAATTTCATGATATTGTTACATTTATTTTTTCCTTCATTATTGTTCCCATGTTATTCTTGACTCCCGCATATATTTTAGAGTTAGGAATCAAAATTGTACTTAGGGTTTATCATGGTTTGAGTCTAGTTCCTTCACTTGCTTTGATCTCGAACTCTGATATTCTATCAGGATCGGGTATCGGATTGTCACTGCATAATGCTAAGGGTTTTTGACAAAGTACCATTCCATGTTCCAGATCCGGTCCTCGCATTACCATCAGGATTAGGTATCAGATCGATACCTAACCTTTAACATGTCACTAATTACCATGACCTGGTGTTAGCTCGATCCTGACTTATCAACAAACAGTGGCTAAAAACAGAGAAGAAGTCACTGATGAAGTTGCCAACTAATCCTAAGAGATCATACTTTTCTGAGTATATAGTAGACATGACCATAGTACTGGCCAGAGTATTTGGCAAACAAGACTCTCGTGTCTTTGAAAATTGGATGTTTCCATTCATTCAACTAATTCTGGAAGGGAAGCAATTTTTGGATTGGGGATAGATTATTTCAGATAACACTCATAACCAACTATTGAAAGTAATAGAAACCAAGATAGTCTATATCTCTTCATATGTTATTTATTGTGCTGCAAGGATAGGACAGTTTCTTGGGTTGAATGTAGAAGGGTATATGGATGATGGTCTAGATCAAAAGAAGGTTTGGGAATATTATGACCAATTAGAGTTGAAGAAGGACCTTCTATTGTCCCTTCACAAACCAAGGATACTATTCCTACTGTGCCATTAACATCAGGAACAAAAGTTGTTGAAAAGGAGAGGCCCCTTGTGATTGATGTAACATAATTACCTATCTCCTTAGACTTTGAAAGAACTCTGTCTCAGGAAGGAGAAAGACTAGAATGGGAGGAATACTTGGAGAAGGTTGAGGAAGAACCGGGAGAATAAGAAACTGGATGTGAGCCTTGAAGTCTATATAGTGAAGAATTGGAATTGAATGAGGTTCTGACTAAAAAAGAGCAGGGGGAAATAATCAAAAGTTCCCAAAGATTAGCTACTGAACAGTTGGCTCAAGAAGAAGAACAAAGAAAGTAAATTGAAGAGCTAGCTCAAGAAAAAGAAGTTGTTGAGGAACTAAAGAAAGCAGAAGAAGAGGCTCTTGCAAAAGATTTGGAGTTTCAAAAGAAGGATGAACAAGATAAAGCCACAGAGGAAGAAATCCATGTGAAAGAATGGAAACAAAGGTTGAAAGATGAAGAGGAGGCTGCATGGAAAGAGGAAGAAATGAAGAAGATAAAAGAAATTAGAGTTCAAAATGAGAAATAGGAGCAGGAATGGCTATAGAAAGAATGAGAGGATCAACAAAAGGCTTCTTCTTAATGAACTATTTAGGTAATTTCTTCCACACCTCCGTCAGTAACTCCTCTCAGTGTTCAACAAGTGACTACTCAGCCAGTTGCTCCTACTTGGCTCAAGTTAAATTTGGAAAAGAGACAACAAGTGCAAGCTCAACCAATGACATGAGATGATATGGTAGTGGAGATTGACAAAGTGAAGCCAAGGAAGAAATCTCATGCTGTGCATTCCAAAAAATTGACTAATAAGGGAGATTTGATAGCGTAAATTGCTATCCCTATTGCTGATAAGGATGACAGAGAATTGCAGGCTGAGGATTATCAAATAAGCACTATCAACCTGGGAAAACATACAAGAAATCAGAAAATAAACTTGATTGATATTGTTGCCACCACCACCAAGTCAAGGCTAATTAAGGATAAGCAAGCTAAAGATGAGCTTAAGGCTCAAGTTGGAAAGATGAAATATTTTTTGAAGGACTTAATTTTCATCCACTCTTGAGTAGCCCACACCATTAGAGACCCTTGTTTTGATGAGTCGTAAGGAGGTGGATGGGCTGAATGAGATGAAAAGAAGGCTGCTTGGTTTAAAAATTGGTTCAATAATTTTAGGTCTGATATGAATAAGTTGATGGATATCAGGTGTGATATACAATGGGTGATCACACACATCAGTCAGTTGAAGGAAATTATTGCTGCAATAGAGAAGAAATTTGAGGATGCAAAGTTTAAGGCTAACTGGGTCGATGGACTTGATGATAATATGTTGAAGCAGATTTTATAGAATTATAATGAGTATCATGGGATTCCTCATGATGATGACAAGTAAAGGAAACTATTTTAGGTACCTTTTTGAACAACAGTGCTTTCATGACAATTTTTGAGCATATGGATGACTCCAGATAAGTTTTGGTGAGTCAAAGATAAAGCATGGTGATTAGTAGAGGTTAGAGTTGGGACTTAGTCAAATTTTGATTGAAGAAGCATGTGGCATACCTTTTTAGCACCTGTAGTTCCAGTAGAGACAAACATTTGCAGTTAACTGGGCATCCCTATAATTATGGATCTTGATTTTGATACGAGAGATTGGTGCTAATTTTGTCTATAATTTAGAATTCTCTCCTCATTGTAAGGGTTAGCTAATTGAAGTTAGATCGGCTACCTAAGAGAGATTAGATATTGTTTACAATTTTTACAGCTTTTATGCAAGATACTTAAAACACTTTTATAGTTTTAATATAAGTAGTTTTATTTCAAAAGTTTGTTAGTTTAATGATGATGTTGATAAACAATGGTTATTCGTATGCCAGTGCATCTTGCTGCGCATAAATGTTTCTTATTTGATGAAAATCAATAGAAGAATCCGAATCTGAAACCATTTTATTGCATTATCTATGGATGATATTTCTTGATATCTGTTGATCTATTAATTCTAGTAATGAGCTTATGGTGTTTTGTTATTGAAAAGTAAAAAAAAGTGATGATGAATGGTTGTATGCTCTAAATTTGCACTGTGAATGGATGCAATGGTATGTATTGTTTCATAAATTGCGTTGCTCCAAGGTTTTAGTTAATTAGGAAATTTCTCATTACAAGGTTTACACGTCTGAATTCAAAGAAATCTATATTCATGTTTGTTGTTCCAAGCCTTGATCTATGTTTTGTTGTTTATTTAAACCACCAAATGTTAAATTTCTTTGTACCATCTAGTTTGTACTTGTTTACCAATAGGACCCTTGAATATTATGGTTGCATGGACCATTGAATGATAACAATATAGTTGAGAACCAACTATAGAGACCTTGGAAGATAGGTGGTTTTAGATCATTTTTCTTTTTCAGGAGAAATAGAGTAGAAATATTCTGTTTTAACATTGTTGTGTTACTTTTGACCATCAACGACATCTGTTCTCTATAACATCAGCCCCGTGATATGACTACTTGAGTGTTCATATCCACACATTGGGTGACTGGATTCGATAACTTAAAAATGTCTTTGTAGAGGTACACAATTTCTCATGTCTCTTCCTCTTTCAAGCAATAAGTAGTATTTTTCTTTTTTTAAAAGTGGAAGTATCACAACCAATGACTTTTTATTTTCTAGTAGGTATGTGAACCTCCCATGACTGGGAAAAATGACCTGTTGAGAGACGATCATACACAAGGAGAAAACAAGCCGAGGCAACAAAGTCATCAAGCACTACTTATTATAATTTTAATATTTTATTTATTTTTTCATCTAGTGGAAATTTAATGTGGTTTACAAGACTTAGGTTTAGATTATTGCTTGTGTAACAGGTTCCCATAATTTCTCATTGATGGGCCTTATGGAGGACCAACTCAAGATTACAAAATTTATGACGTCTTGCTTCTCGTTGGGCTTGGGATTGGAGCCACTCCATTTATTAGCATCTTCAAGGAAATTTTCAATCACATGAAAGTATCTGATGAAGAAAGAGTAGGTTCCATTTGGATATTCCATTGTGGTTTTGAATAAATCCATTTTTTTTTTCCTATTTTGAATGTGTAATATTTGAAGGGTATGTAGAATATTGGGAGATAGAAGAAAAACCCTTTCAATACAACCCATGCTTGCTTCTACTAGGTCACTAGAGATCAAGGATCATTTGAATGGTTTAAAGGAATAATAAATGAAGCTGCATAAATAGATTAGAAGGTATGAAGCATGTGGATTTTACTTCTGTGCATCTATTTTTGAAACAAAATTGTTGAATGGAGAATGGAATGAATCACTTTCAAGGAATAATTGAGCTACATAACTACTAAAAAATTGCATATGAAGAGGGTGATGCTCTGTCATCATTGATAGCTATGTAGCGGAATCTAAATCATGCCAAGCATGGTGTTGATATTGTATTTGGAACCAGAGTAAGGAAATCATTTTAGAAATATCTACATTCTTACAATGACTGTTGCTTGAAATATCATTATCATGATATTTGATAATTGATTCAATTGATCCTACACAGGTTCACATGCACTTTTCCAAGCCCAATTGGAGAAATATCTTCAAGAGTATTTCTCTGAAGCAAAAAAAATGCCAGAATGGGTATGTTCTTCACCCTGGCCTTATTTCAACCATCAGATGGCTATATATCAAACATTTCTACCAAACCTCACTCTGCTCTTTGGTATTCTCTCAAGGGTTTTCTACCTCAGTCCTATTGCTCTTACTAATGATTGGAGACAACTTTCACTAGATTTCACATGTAAAACTTCCACCAGATTTGACTTACACAAAGAAAACTTATGATGCGTAAGTGATGCAATCATGTCTTAGTTCATGTATTTGTATCTGTATTTTAGGAGAAGCAATTCAAGTAGTTGATTTTGTCCTTACATGTCTAGCATTATTATCCATTCTCTTAAGAGAAAATTTTTCTCTTTTCTTACAACTCTTTTCTTGTATATTTTAACATTAAATCCAAAGGAAAAAAACAAATGTCATACACAAGTATGGAATTATACTTTTCTTCCATTGCTTCCCATGAACTCTGTCTGCTATCTTGCATTTACATTTTATATTAATTTCCACTCAAAACATGTTACATCTAGGAATTTATGTCTAGATTAAAATCCTTATCATTTATTATTTTGGAAAGCTTTCATAACTATATTTGATTTATCTGTTCACACTTTTTCCCACCCTACCTCTCACTCTCCCTTCAATTTCACTAAGATACATTGATATCTAGGTGGTTCTCTAGTCATTTGGACTTGTTATTGTGAATCCTACATTTGTTTGAGATCAAAAACAACTTTGGATGGTATTTCAGTTACTACTAAAGTGATTCTTCTCGTGTTCTTATCTATTTAGATAGTAACATTATTATCAGCATGTGTTTCTCCCCTGAGATCATCTTTCTAGTGTTCAATTTTTTTTTATTTTTATTTTTCAGAAGGTAGTTATTTTCATAACTATCAACTTACTAGTCACCTATAATGGAGGCTTCATACATTAAATGGTGATTAAACTCTTTTTATTAAGCCAATCAATCATTCAGATATTCTTACATAGATTTATTTTGAACCATGAATATTAAGAAGTTGCAAGTTTTCTAATCAAAATTTTCATACAAAATATTTTGGTAGCCTCTGATTGCAATCGTAGATGGCTTGTAGGTGCATTTGTAGCTTCCAATGCAAGATACTACACGAATTTTGAGGGAGGAACTGCATGTTTCAATAGTTGGCGATTAGGGTGTTTGCATGGAGAGGAGACAGTTGGAGTTACAGGCGTCAAAAAGAGCAACGATGGTAAGCTCTCTAAAAATTATATCATTTTCTTGTGATATTTCGATAAAGATGCACAAAATTCTTATTTTTGTGTTTTATATATAAATTTTTCCCTATATGTCACAAGGTTGCTGTGGGAAAGTATGGTTCAAACAAGCTGGAATAGAGTTGCAGATCCCTGTGACTCTCAGTGTGATGGGTGACTTGCACAAATGGCCACATTACCTCACTATAAATCATGAGTGTGTGGCATTTGGCTTGGCTCCATCTATGTCAAAATTGTAAAGGTGTAAAGAGCAACAATGGTGGTCATAGATTTTTCTTCTATTATCTACCGAGCAATTTGCTTTGCAGCCACCCCATCAGACCATTTTTCATTGCGAGGTGAGATGAAAATTTCTATGCTCTTTTCACTCTTTTTTTTTATACAAGAATCCCAAATTTTGTGCACAACCATACAAATTTAAGTAACCTATCAAATGCATCGAATTAGCCTTTATAATTGCATGCCAATTTTTGTGGTCTCTATTTCTTCCTCTATAGTATAATATTTTTTCTTTAGCATTGTGGTTTTGAAAGTAATTTAGATGCTAATAGCCTTAAAGATGAAATCATTTAGGTTAGAAGCCGATTGGCCAGTTTTTTGGATTGCATAGGATTGCAAGGGTTTCAGATGGGACATGCCTTGTCTATACTTCAACATTTTGCTTACATGTCTACCAACGCAGTTGCAACTATAACAATGTTGGAGGAGGAAGTGGGGATGAAGTTGGTGAAAATTTGAGTGGTGGAAGATTTGAGATTAAGTTTGATGTTGGGAGTCTCTACATTCCACCATTGACACATCAAACTACAAAGTTCTTGGGCCTTCCCTTGCCTCCAATTCCTAGAATAAGCATTCATCCTCAAGCCTTTCATGGACTTAGATACAGGAAAGGTACACCAAATTCTATAATAATGGTGATGACAACAAACACAATAGTGACGTTATTAAATGTTAAATTAGTTTCTTGGGTTGTTAGAAGCTTATCATTTAGATATACATGATGCTTATTCTTTAGCTTTAGTGGGGGAGTATATGATTGGGACTATATTTTCTTAGGTTATTTCCTTCTTGTATTGTTTTCTTTTTTTAACTTGAAGATTAATGAACCAACACCACTTTCTTCTTATAATTTTTTATTCTTTATCATATTACAAAAATATAATAATATGGGAAAATATTTTTCCCATAAATATGCAACGCGCCAAGGCCATTTTGCGGATTGAAAAATCCAACTATTGAAGGTGAAATATTAATTCATGCAAAACATTTTCTTTAAAAAGAGTGCATTTTTAATGAGCCTTGATCATATATGTTTTGGGTTCATTGGCAGGTGAAGTTGAACTTCAAGGCAATTCTTCCCACAAATGTTGTCCCTATACAAACCTCCTCCACTGCAAGTAGAAATAGTTCTTACAATAGAGGAGGCTACAGGGAAAATGATAAATGGGAAAGGGCAGATATTGAATTTAGAAGGGTGTTGCAAAATAATCATAATTTATAGCCATGCAGTCACTATAGTCTAAAATAAAACCTCATTTTTTTGTTGGCTATTATTTTATGTCACTTTTGTAATTCATTTGTTGGTAGCGATATATTTGGGCAATGTCTTGACACTTCACATGTCTAAACCTCAAGGGTTCAAATAGAAGAGTGGTAAATAAATGTTTTTCAATTTCCCTACTATATCACTGTTGCAATGGTAATTATATTTTCCCTATGAGCTCTGTTCATTTGAACCTTAGAACCATAAGAAGGTGAAGGAACTATGTTTCATGAACTATATTATTTTTGAATTTTCTTATAGGCATCCATTCTCTATAACATCAGCCCCAGGGGATGACTACTTGAGTGTTCATATCCACATGTTGGGTGACCAGACTCAGGAACTTAAAAATGTCTTTACAGAGGTACACAATTTCTCATGTCTCTTCCTCTTTCAAGCAATAAGTATTATTTTTCTTTTTTAAAAAAGTGGAAGTATCATTACTAATGACTTTTTCTTTTCTAGCAGGTATGTGAACCTCCCATGACTGGGAAAAATGACCTATTGAGATCCAATCATACACAAGCAAAAAAAACCTGAGGTAAAAAAAATCATGAAGCACTACTTATCATTTTAATCTTTTATTTAATTTTTCATCTAGTGGACATTTAATATGGTTTCCAAGACTTAGGGTCAGATTATTGCTTGTGTAACAGGTTCCTAGAATTGCTCATTGGTGGGCCTTATGGAGCACCAACTCAAGATTACAAAAAATATGATGTCTTCCTTATTGTTGGGCTTGGGATTGGAGCCACTCCATTTATTAGCATTTTCAAGGACATTGTTAATCACATGAAAGTATCTGATGAAGAAAGAGTAGGTTCCATTCGGTTATGTCATTGTGGTTTTCAATAAATTCATTATTTTTTTCTTGTTTTGAATGTGTAATATTTGAAGGGTATGTAGAATACTGGGAGACAGAAGAAGAAACCTTTCAATATATCCCATGCTTGATTCTATTGGGCCAGTAGAGATAAGGGATCATTTGAATGATTTAAAGGAATATTGAATGAGGTGGAAGAAATAGATCAAAATGTATGAAGAATGAGTATTTTACTTTTGTGCATCTATTTTTGAAACAAAATTGTTGAATGGAGAATGGACTGAATCACTTTCAAGGAATAATTAAGCTACATAACTATTGCACAAATGCTTATGAAGAGGGTGATGCTTGGTCATTATTGATAGCTATGTAGCAGAATCTAAACCATGTCAAGCATGGTGTTGATATTGTATCTAGAACCAGAGCAAGGAAAACATTTTAGAAATCTCTACACTCTTACATTGACTCAACATGATTGAAATATCATTATCATGATATTTGATAATTGATTCAATTGATTCTACGCAGGTTCACACACACTTTTCCAAGCCCAATTGGAAAAATTTCTTCAAGAGTATTTCTTTGAAGCACAAACATGATTGGAGACAACTTTCACTAGATTTCACATGTTAAACTTCCACCAGATTTGACTTACATAAAGAAAACTTATGATGCGTAAGTGATGCAATCATGTCTTAGTTCATGTATTTCTTTCTGTATTTTAGGAGAAACAATTCAAGTAGTTGAGTTTGTCCTTACATGTCTAGCATTACTATCCATTCTCTTAAGAGAAAATTTTTCTCTTTTCTTACAACTCTTTTCTTGTATATTTAACATTAATTCCAAAGGAAAAAAAAAATGTCATACACAAGTATGGACTTATACTTTTCTTCCATTGCTTGCCATGAACTCTATCTACTATGTTGCATTTATAGTTTATGTTAATTCGCACTCAAAACATGTTACATATAGGAATTTATGTCTAGATTAAACTCCTTATCATTTGTTATTTTGGAAAGCTTTCATAACTATAGTTGATTTGTTTGTTCACCCTTCTGCCCACCTTGCCTTTCGCTCTCCCTCCAATTTCACTAAGGTACATTGATATGTAGGTGGTTCTCTAGTCATTTGGACTGGTTATTGTGAATCCTACATTTGTATAAGATCAAAAACAACTTTGGATGAAATTTTAGTTACTACTAAAGTGATTCATCTTGGGTTCTTATCTATTTAGATAGTAACATTATTATCAACATGTGTTTCTCCCCTAAGATAATCTTTTTGGTGTTCAGATTTTTATTTTTTATTTTTCAAATGGTAGTTATTTTCATAAATATCAATTTACTAGTCACCTATAGTGGAGGATTCATACATTATATGGTGATTAAAATCTTTTTATTCAACCAATCAATCATTCAATTTTTCTTACATAGATTTATTTTGAACTATGACTATTAATAAGTTGCTAGTTTTTAATCAAAAATTTTATGCAAAATATTTTGGTTGTGTTTGATTGGCATTGCATATGGCTCACAGGTGTATTTGCAGCTTCCAATGCAAGAGACCACATGAATTTTGAGGGAGGCACTAGAGGTTTCAACAATTGGTGATTAGGGTGTTTACATGGAGAGGAGACAGTTGGAGTTACAAGTGTCACACACAGTAATGACGGTAAGCTCTTTAAAAATTCTATCATTTTCTTGTGATCTTTTGACAAAGATGCACATACTTCTTATTTGGTACCTATTGTGTTTTACATACAACTTCTACCCTAAATGTCATGAGCTTGCTATGGGAAAGTATGGTACCAACAAGTTGGAATAGAGTTGTAGATCCCTATGACTCAGTGAGATTGGGTTAGCTACACATATGGCTACATTACCTCACAATAAATCGTGAGTGTGTGGCATTTGGATCAACTCCATATGCGTCAAAATTGTAAAGGTGTAAAGAGCAACAATGGCGGTCATAGGTTTTTCTTATGTTATCTAGCAAGCAGTTTGCTTTGCATCTGCCCTATCAGACTGTCTTTCATTGCAAGGTGAGATGAAAATTTCCATTCTCTTTTCACTCTTTCTTTTTATATGAGAATCCTAAATTTTTTGCATGGCCATACAAATTTAAATAACCTATGAAATACATCAAATGTTCCTTTATAATTGCATGTCGATTTTCGTGCTCTCTATTTCTTCCTCTGCAGTATAACATTTTTTGTTTAGCGTTGTGGTTTTGAAAGTAATTTAGATGTTAATGGCCTTAAGTATGAAAACATTTAGGTTAGAAGCCGATTGGCCAATTTTTTGGCTTGCCCAGGATTACAAGGGTTTCAAATGAGACATGACCTGTCTATACTTCAACATTTTGCTTACATGTCTACCAATGTAGTTGCAACTATAACAATGTTGGAGGAGGAAGTGGGGATGGAGTTGGTGAGGATTTGAGTGGTGGAAGATTTGAGATTAATTTTGATGTCGGGAGTCTCTACATTCCATCATTGACACATCAAACTACAAAGTTCTTGTGCCTTCCCCTACCTCCAATTCTTAGCATATGCATTCTTCCTCAAGCTTTTCATGGACCAAGATACAGCCAAGGTACACCCAATTCTATAATAATGGTGATGACAACAAACACAACTGTGACATTCTTAACTATTAACTTAGTTTCTTGGGCTGTTAGAAGCTTATCGTTTAGATATACACAATGCTTTGTCTTTAGTTTTAGTGGGGGAGTATATGATTGTGACTATATTTTCTTACGTTATTTCCTTCTTTTTTTAACTTGAAGGTTAATGAACCAACACCACTTTCTTCTTATATTTTTATATTCTTTATCATATTACAAAAATATGATAATATGGGAAAATATTTTTCCAATAAATATGCAATGGGCCAAGGCCATTTTTGGGATTGAAAAATCTAGCTACTGAAGATGAAATCTTAAGTCATGAAAAAAAAATTGTTTAAAAAGAGTGCATTTTTAATGAGCCCTGATCATATATGTTTTGGGTTCATTGGCAGGTGGAGTTAAACTTTAGGGAAAACTTCTGCCCGCAAATGTTGTCACTATACAAACCTCTTTCATTGCAAGTAGAAATAGTTCTTACAATAGAGGAGGTTGCAGGGAAGATGAGAAATGGGAAATGGTAGAGATTGAATTCAGAAGGGTTTTGCAAACTACACATAATTTATAGCAATGTAGTCACTGTAGTCTAAAATAAAACCTCACTTTTTTGTTGGCTATTATTTTATGTCACATTTGTAATTTGTTTGTAGGTAGCGATATATTCGGGCAATGTCATGACACTACACATGTTGAAGCCTCAAGGGTTCAAATACAAGAGTGGTCAATAAATGTTTGTCAATTGCCCTACTATATCACTGTTCTAGTTGTAATTGTATTTTCCCTATGAGCTTTGTTCATCTAAACCTTAAAACCATGAGAAGATGAAGGCACCATGTTTCATGAACTGTATTATTTTTGAGTTTGCTTATAGGCATCCATTATCTATAACATCAGCCCTAGGAGAGGACTACTTGAGTGTTCATATCCACACATTGGGTTTCTAGACTCAAGAACTTAAAAATGTCTTTACAAAGGTACAAAATTTCTCATGTCTCTTCCTCTTTCAAGTAGTAAGTAGTAGTTTTCCTTTCTAAAAAGTGGAGGTATCATGACTGATGACTTTCACTTTTCCAGCAAGTATGCCAACCTCCCATGATTGGTAAAAATGACCTATTGAGAGCTGATCATACGTAAGGAGAAAAAAACCCGAGGCAAAAAAATTAACAAGCACTAATTATCATTTTAATATTTTATTTATTTTTTCATCTAGTGGATATTTAATATGGTTTCCAAGGCCTAGGGTTAGATTATTTCTTGTGTAATAGGTTCCTAGAATTGCTCATTGATGGGCCTTATGGAGCACCAACTCAAGATTACAAAAATATGACGTCTTGCTTCTCGTTGGGCTTGGGATTAGAGACACTCCATTTATTAGCATCTTCACGGAGGTTGTTAATCACATGAAAGTATATGATGAAGAAAGAGTAGGTTCCATTCGGATATTTCATTGTAGTTTTGAATAAATCCATTGTTTTTTTTCCTATTATGAATGTGTAATATTTGAAGGGTATGTAGAATACTGGGAGACAAAAGTAGAAACCTTTCAATACAACCCATGCTTGCTTCTGTTGGGTCAGTAGAGATTAGGGATCATTTTAATGGTTTAAAGGAATAATGAATGAAGTGGCATAAATAGATCAAAAGGTATGAAGCATGAGGATTTTACTTCAGTGCATCTATTTGTGAAACAAAATTGTTGAATGGAGAATGGAATGAATCACTTTCAAGGAATAATTGAGCTGCATAACTACTACACAAATGCTCATGAAGAGGGTGATGCACGATCACCATTGATAGCTATGTAGTAGACACTAAATCATGACAAGCATGGTGTTGATATTGTATCTAGAACTAGAGTAAGGCAAACATTTTAGAAATCTCTACATTCTTACATTGAATTTTGCTTGAAATATCATTGTCATGATATTTGATAATTGATTGAATTGATCCTACATAGGTTCGCACACACTTTTCCAAGCCCAATTGGAGAAATGTCTTCAAGAATATCTCTTTGAAGCACAAAAATGCTAGAGTGGGCATGTTGTCCTTCAACCTAGCCTTATTTCAACCATCAAATAGCTATATATCAAAGATTTCTACCAAACCTCACTCTGCTCTTTGGTATGCACTCAAGTATTTTCTACCACAGTCTTGTTGCTCTTACTAATGATTGGAGATAGCTTTCATTAGATTTCACATGTAAAACTTCTACCATATTTGACTTCCACAAAGAAAAATTATGATGCGTAATTGATGCAATCATGTCTTAGTTCATGTATTTCTATCTATATTTTAGGAGAAGCAATTCAAGTAGTTGAGTTTTTCCTTACATGTCTAGCATTATTATCCATTCTCTTAAGAGAAATTTTTTATCTTTTCTTACAACTCTCTTCTTGTATATTTTAACATTAATTCCAAAGGAAAACAACAAATGTCATGCACAAGTATGGACTTATAATTTCCTTCCATTGCTTTCCATGAACTATGTTTGCTATGTTGCATTTATAGTTTATGTTGATTCACACTCAAAACATGTTACATCTAGGCATTTATGTTTGGATTCAACTCCTCATCATTTGTTATTTTGGAAAGCTTTCATAACTATAGTCGATTTGTATGTTCACCCTTCTGCCCACCCTGCCTCTCACTCTCCCTCCAATTTCACTAAGGTACACTTATATCTAGGTGGTTCTCTAGTCATTTGGACCTGTTATTGTGAATCCTACATTTTTTTGAGATCATAAACAACTTTGGATGATATTTGAGTTACTACTAAAATGATTCTTCTTGGTTTCTTATCTATTTAGATAGTAACATTATTATCAACATATGTTTCTCCCTTGAGATCATCTTTTTGGTGTTCAATTTTTTATTTTTTTATTTTCAGAAGGTAGTGATTTTCATAACTACCAACTTACTAGTCACCTATAGTGGAGGCTTCATACATTAAATAGTGATTAAACTATTTTTATTCAGCCAATCAATCATTCAAATTTTCTTAAATATATTTATTTTGAACTATGACTATTAACAAGTTGCAAGTTTTTTAATCAAAATTTTTATGCAAAATATTTTCGTTGTCTTTGATTGGCATTGCAGATGGCTTGCAAGTACTTTTGTGGCTTCCAATGTAAGATACCACATGAATTTTGAGGGAGGCACTGCAGGTTTGAATAGTTGGCAATCAGGGTGGTTGCATGGAGAGGAGACAATTGGAGTTACATCCATCACAAACAACGATGGTAAGCTCTATAAAAATTCTATCATTTTCTTTTGATCTTTTGATAAAGATGCATAGGCTTATTATTTGGTACCTATTGTGTTTTACATACAACTGTTTCCCTAAATGTCACGAGGTTGCTATGGTAAAATATGGTGCCAACAAGCTGGAATAGAGTCGCAGATCCCTATGACTCTCAGTGGGATGGGGTGACCTACACAGATGGCTGCATTACCTCACTAGAAATCATGAGCATGTGGCATTTGGCTCAGTTCCATTTGTGTCAAAATTGTAAAGGTGTAAAGAGAAACAATGGCAGTCATAGTTTTTTCTTCTATTATCCAATGAGTAGTTTGCTTTGCAACCACCCCATCAGACCGTCTTTCATTGCGAGGTGAGATGAAAATTTCTATTCTCTTTTCACTCTTTCTTTTTATACAAGAATCCCAAATTTTGTGCACGGCCATACAAATTTAAATAACCTATCAAATGCATCAAATTAGCCTTTATAATTGCATTACGATTTTAGTTGTCTCTATTTCTTCCTCTGCAGTATAATATTTTTTTAGTGTTGTGGTTTTGAAAGTAATTTAGATGTTAATGGCCTTAGAGATGAAAGCATTCAGTTTAGAAGCCGATTGGCTAGTTTTTTGTCTTGTGCAGGATTGCAAGGGTTTCAAATGGGACATGCCCTGTTTATACTTCAACATTTTGCTGACATGTCTACCAACATAGTTGCAACTATAACAATGCTGGAGGAGGAAGTGGGGATGGAGTTGGTGAGGATTTGAGTGGTGGAATATTTGAGATTAAGTTTGATGTTGGGAGTCTCTACATTCCACCATTGGCACATCAAACTACAAAGTTCTTGGGCCTTCCCTTGCCTCCAATTCTTAGCATAAGCATTCTTCCTCAAGCCTAGAATGGACCGAGATATAGGAAAGGTACAACCATTTCTATAATAATGGTGATGACAAAAAACACAATTGTGACATTCTTAAATGTTAAATTAGTTTCTTGGACTGTCAGAAGCTTATCATTTAGATATACACGATCCTTAGTCTTTAGCTTTAGTAGGGGAATATATGATTGGGACTATATTTTCTTAGGTTATTTCCTTCTTGTATTGTTTTCTTTTTTTAACTTTAAGGTTAATGGACCAACACCACTTTCTTCTTATATTTTTATATTCTTTATCATATTACAAAAATATGATAGTATGGGAAAATATGTTTCTCATAAATCTACAATTGGCCAAGGCCATTTTGGGGATTGAAAAATCTAGCTACTGAAGATGAAATATTAAGTCATGCAAAACATTTTCTTTAAAAAGAGTGCATTTTTAATGAGCCTTGATCATATATGTTTTTAGTTCATTGGTAGGTGGAGTTGAAATTTAGGGAAAACTTCTACTCACAAATGTTGTCCCTATACAAACCTCCTCCACTGCAAGTAGAAACAGTTCTTACAATAGAATAGGTTGCATGGAAAATGAGAAATGGGAAAGGGCAGAGATTGAATTCAGAAGGGTGTTGCAAACTACTCATAATTTATAGCCATGCAGTCACTACAGTCTAAAATAATACAGGTCTCATTTTTTTGTTGGCTATTATTTTATGTCACTTTTGTAATTCATTTGTAGGTAGAAATATATCTAGGAAGTGTCTTGACACTTCACATGTCGAAGCCTCAAGGGTTCAGATACAAGAGTGGTCAATAAATGTTTGTCAATTTCCCTACTATATCATTGTTTCAATTGTAATTCTATTTTCCCTATGAGCTCTATTCATCTTAAACTTAAAACCATGATAAGATGAAGGCACTATGTTTCATGAAGTGTATTATTTTTGAATTTTTTTATAGGCATCCATTCTCTATAACATCAGCCCTAGGAGATGACTACTTGAGGCAAAAAAATGACCTGTTGAGAGATGATCATATGCAAGGAGAAAACAACTTGAGGCAAAAAAATCATCAAGCACTACTTATCATTTTAATCTTTTATTTATTTTTTGATCCAGTGGACATTTAATATGGTGTCCAAGACTTAGGGTCAGATTATTGCTTGTGTAACAGGTTCCTAGAATTGCTCATAGATGGGCCTTATGGAGGACCAACTCAAGATTATAGAAAATATGACGTCCTTCTTCTCGTTGGGCTTGGGATTGGAGCCACTCTATTTATTAGCATCTTCAAGGAAATTGTTAATCACATGGAAGTATTTGATGAATAAAGAGTAGGTTCCATTCAGATATGTCATTGTGGTTTTAAATAAATCCTTGTTTTTTTCCTATTATGAATGTGCAATATTTGAACCCTGGTATGTAGAATACTGGGAGACAAAAGAAGAAACCTTTCAATATAGCCCATGCTTGCTTCTACTAGGTCACTAGAGGTCAGGGATCATTTGAATAGTTTAAAGGAATAATGAATGAAGTGGAAAAATAGATTAGAAGGTATGAAGCATGAGAATTTTACTTCTATGCATCTATTTGTGAAACAATTTTTTTGAATGGAGAATGGAATGAATCACTTTCAGGGAATAATTGATCTGAATAACTACTACACAAATGCTTATGAAGAGGGTGATACTTGGTCATCATTGATAGCTATGTATAAAAATCTAAATCATGCCAAGCATGGTGTTGATATTGTATCTGGAGCCAAAGCAAGGAATTTTTTTTAGAAATCTCTACATTCTTACATTGACTGTTGCTTGAAAGATCATTATCATGATATTTGATAATTGATTCAATTGATCCTACACAGGTTCACACACACTTTTCCAAGCCTAATTGGAGAAATGTCTTCAAGAGTATTTCTCTGAAGCACAAAAATGCCAGAGTGGTTATGTTGTTCTTCACATTGGCCTTATTTCAACCTTCAGACGGCTATATATAAAACATTTCTACCAAACCTCACTCTTCTCTTTGGTATGCACTCAAGGGTTTTCTACTGCAGTCTTGTTGCTCTTACTAATGATTGGAGACAACTTTCACTAGATTTCATACGTAAAACTTCCACCAGGTTTGACTTCCATAGAGAAAAATTAGATGCATAAGTGATGCAATCATGTCTTAGTTCATGTATTTTTGTTTGTATTTTAGGAGAAGGAATTCAAGTAGTTGAGTTTGTCCTTACATGTCTAGCATTATTATCATTCTCTTAAGAGAAAAAATTGTTCTTTTCTTACAACTCTTTTCTTGTATGTTTTAACATTAATTCCAAAGGAAAACAACAAATGTCATACACAAGTATGGACTTATACTTTTCTTCCATTGCTTTCCATGAACTTTGTTTGCTATGTTGCATTTACAGTTTATGTTGATTCACACTCAAAACATGTTACATCTAGGAATCTATGTCTGGATTAAAATACTTATCATTTGTTATTTTGGAAAGCTTTCATAACTATATTTGATTTGGCCATTCACCCTTCTACCCACCCTTCCTCTCACTCTCCCTCCAATTTCACTAAGGTACATTGATATCTAGGTGGTTCTCTAGTCATTTGGGCCTGTTATTGTGAATCCTACATTTGTTTGAGATGAGAAACAATTTTGGATGGCATTTTAGTTACTACTAAAGTGATTCTTCTTGGGTTCTTATCTATTTAGATAGTAACATTATTATCAGCACGTGTTTCTCCCTTGAGATCATCTTTTTAGTGTTTAGTTTTTTATTTTTTTTATTTTTTGAAAGGTAGTTTTTTTCATAACTATCAACTTAATAGTCACCTATAGTCCTTTGTATAGATTGTACTTAGATATTTCTATAAGAGTTTTGGACAAAATATTTTTATAGTGCAAATTTCCATGCAAACTGGTCTATATTTTGCACCTTTTATTTTCCTGTCAAGACTATGATTTTCAAGGAGGGAGATAGAAACAATATATTTTATAACCACTATATTTTGCACCTTTTATTTTCTTGTCAAGACTATGATTTTGAAGGAGGGAGATAGAAACAATATATTTTATAACTATTGGAAGATTTCAGATAGATCAAGATGAACAAAGAATATGATTAAGCTTGAACACTGATTCCAAGAGAATAAAATTATAAGTTCTGTTGCATCTCAAGGCTGAAGCTTAAACCTTTTCTAGTGTAAAGAGAAATAATGATTAACAACACAGGTTTTATCACATTTTTATATAAGCAATTTGGTTATCTCTTAAATGATTCATGACTTGAAGACATGAGAGAAACTCAGTATAAACATACAAAGCATAATATTGAATTGTTATACTTTTAGCTTTCTGTTGCAACTTTTGACTATTATATCACATTATCAAAGTTGAAGCATCAACAATCATTTCAGGCTAAAAGGAAGAAAATATATTACAATAATCTAACATACATTCTAAGTTTTTAAAACATTCTCCACCTTACATTTATATTACATTCTGAAAGTGATGAATAACCAAATTAAAATGCGCACATTTATTGTGGTCAACATTTACCTTTCCTAATAATGTACAAACTCAAATGTTTGAATGAAAAATGGACTCAAAATGCTATATTAAACTTAGAAGGGGAATGTTGCACTGGTCAATAATACTGTTCATTTGGTGTAGGTTCAAAAGCGAAAGTCTGAGGCTCTATCCTTATTTGTCAAACTAGCTTCATCACAAGTTCGATTGGCATGGAGTTCAATTGCCATCTAACCTTAATCTCGTTCTTTGCCTGCTTAAATAGTCTTCGAAACAGTATTTCATATATTTTTGTCTTAGAAAGTCAAAAAAAATGTGATGACCAGAATCCAGAATGCATCCCAATACCAACATCAGCTACCTCTGTTTCAATTGTTGCATACCAAATAGAAAAAAAACAGTTCGTGCACACTTTTCCAGGAACCTCGCAACTTTGTAGCTCTTGTTTGTATAAAGAGACTAACTTCTTAAATTTTTTTGAGTTATAGGAAAGATTATGAGATATTTTAATTGTGCTTAGTACTAAATTTTCAAGAAAAAAGGAAATATTTGTAGACTTATAAAATAATTAGAGTAAATAGATGTCTTATATGAACAAGGTTAAATAATTTCATTCAATAATCTTGAACAATAATGTGTTAGAAATGTTCCTCTAAAATTACTCTAATATTTTAGTAGGTTAAGAGGGGATAGAATGAGATATATCAATACATAAAATATTTCTTAACTTATTCTATGTGAAAATATTTATGTGAAATAGTTAGGAATGTATTATATACCCATGCTTTCTTAGTGAATTTATTTCAATAATTCTTAGTTGTACATTTGTATTGTCATATTATCTCTTGAAAACCTTGCTTAGAGGTATAACATTTAGGTTGCTAATAGAGATAATGTATTAATAGTTGCAATACAATTTTTTTTCCTGGGATTATTTTACTAATGATAAAGAATGGAATGAGATTGTTCTTACAATTGTGGTGAATGAATTTTAATCATGTTAGTGATTAATAGAATTCAAAAGGTTGAGAATATCATGCCATTGAATAGTCTATAGAACTACATGTATTTCAAAAGAATATTGACTTTAGGAATTCTAGTAGGCTTTTGTATTGTGTTGGCCTTGGGCCCTATTAAGGTCTATACCCAATAATACAATGCGTTAATATAGATCTATATTTGGTTAGATTTATTCCATTTTAAGGAAAGGTAGAACAACTATGATTTATGAATGAATGACTCTCATTGAATCACACTATGTATAGTTAAAAAGTTAATTTTTGTGTATATTAAACTAATAATAGTTATTAAATTTTATCTCAAAATCTAGTTAATTCAAGAGTAGAAAGATGGTAATGTATGTTGTAAGCTATTTTATTTTAAATATTTTAGAGGTAGATTTGATATTTGTGAGAAATACTAGATTACCCCTATGAATCCTTGCACATCACTTTCAATAGATGGTAAGTTTGCATAGTGTTTCTTGAGACATGTTGAGTTTTAATTGAATGGCTATTGTTATGAATATATATTTTAATTTTAATAACATGGTTAAATATATTTTTTAATCTTGTGATAATAATTAGATTAGTTAAAAGTAAAGTAATTTTTGGATTGCTTGATTTTAAGTTATAAATAGGATTATATAATTGGCATATTCTCTCACCTCGCTTAAATGTAGGATATTGATAATAAAAAAATGAGAACTAATCATTTGATTTAGGCCAAGTTTTATTAAAATAAACTTTGAGAATATTTTAGAATTAATTTTATTATTTTGGATAACCAAGGATTATGCAATTGTTGTATACTTTCACCTCACCAAATAAATAACTTGGTGATCATAAATCCATGTATAATTTATTGGTTAAATACTTGACAAGATATTGATTTAAATATTTTAGATATTAAAATATTAAAGTTTTAATAGTTAGTTGTTAATATAAAAATATAAATTATATTATTGAATACGAAATATAAGTTCACAAAATAGTTCATGGAGTTATTGATCTAAAATGATGTCAATTATTAATTAGTATAGATTCTTGTATATCACTCTAAAGAATGGTAAGTCAAGTTTATTTATTATTTTCATAATATAATTATTTCAATAGAGTAGTTAACTTGTTGATTATATATGTGATCTAGTTATTAGACTCGTTGGACATGATAATAAAATAAATTTGTAATTGATTAGTTTTAAGATGTATTGAGTTAAACTTCCTATGTATTAGGTATTATAACTAATACAAAACAAATACAAATTTTGAATAATAAAATTGAATATTTTTTCTAGGTAGATAATATTTTTTTTATTAAACTTCACGCCAAACACCCCTTTAGGTGTTTGCAAGTAGATGCTTCTCTAGGTTTTCATCTCTACTTCACCTGAGTGGGTGGTAGTCAATGAAGAATTTTCTAGGGGAACTAGACCCTAGAAATGCTTGTGTACCCACTCATATAGTTGTATAAATATAGTTTCAAATAGAATTACATATTTTGGACAACTGATTCTCTAGTATATTTATTCCACGGGTACATGGTATGTTGGTAGTCTAGGAAATAACGAATGTTTCTAATTCTCAAATACAAAGGATATTGTGAGGTTTTGTGACCTATTTTATAGAGTTAAAAATTTGAACCTGATTGGTATAAGAATAAAATATAATAGTCAATGATACTCTAAAGAATCTATAGATTGGATTGCACTTTTACTTAGCCAATTGTCTAAAATTTGAGGAAACTTACAAACTCCTTTAGAATTTTTAACAAATATTTGTGGTCTTGTACTTGGATAGTTATTTAAAACCTAAGTAATGGTACAAGATCTTTTAGAAGTTATAGAAAAATTCGTTATAGTATCTTGGGAACATTATGGTTTTTCTATAAGTGACTTTGGACTTGGTAGGTCACAATGAGTCAAAGTCTCTAGCAAAAGAAAAAATATTTTTATTCTTTTTTTATAGGACCATATGGTCATTCTAGTACCCATTCTATATTGGATGGAGGCATGATTTGTATTGATCCCTTTTTATTGATCATTCTATAAGGATGAGTGAGCCCATGGACAAAATATCCTAGATTGGTTGTTGTTAATTCCTTAGCATTCAGTCAAGACTATAAAATATTAAATAAGTTATAAATAATTACGATTTCTTTATTATGTATAATTAGTATAAAAAAAGATTTAATCTAGTGATTATTATTGAGCCTATCCTATTTGAATAATTTATAGCCTAATGGATGTTCATTATGTATGACTAAAGATAAATCTTGAGTTTTAGAAGAAAAAATATATATGTGAAATTTTGAGGATCAACTTGTGAGATCCTTACAATGAACCCCCCTTTGTCAAAACTGAATTCAATCTCCAAATATTGATGTAGGAGCACTCATAGATGTAGGAGCACTCAGGTGAATTGGCAATCTTATATCGCCCAAAAATAATTTCCCTTCATTTTCCTCATTTTTGGTGTTTTTTGCATTTTGCACTTAGTTCATTTTCAAATCGCTCATTTTACATGTGCATTTAATTCCAACTTTATTTACCTGGTAGTGGTAGCATTATGAAATTTAATTATTATCTTATTTTATATCCAAAGAGATAATACTCTTCAAGAATGTTAAGAGAAGGGAATATGAGGGCGTGTCTCTCATAATAATTAGAATATATCAAATTTAAAAAAAACACACAAAATTGTAGATGTAGGGAAGAAGAATAGTCATTGCTAATGTACTAAAGAGGCATTTTGTTTAATTAGGAAAATTTTGGATGTGAATAGAAAAAAGTCGAATGCAAGAAGGAAGGGGAGAGACTCATGATGCCATAGTAAGGAAGAGACATTCCTTCTTTATGCAGATTTTAATGTGAAAGTATTGGAGCTACATAGAAAGCCAAAGGGAAGATGTGTTTAGTAGAGTTTGAATAAAGCCAAGATTAATTCATATAGGAAATCATGCAGTGATATTAGAGGTAGTAATATGCTATGGGTAGGAAGAAAAGGCTAGTAGTTGATTGCAAGGAAGCCACACCAGATGAGATAGGTGTTAGAAGAGACATTCACATATTTTTTGCAAATAGAAGCCACACCAAGTTGAGATAAGTGCTGAAGGATACCTTGTTGAACACCCAAAATAATGAGAGGGGGGTGAATCAGTATTCCCTAAAATTCAATAACTTAAAAGTGCATTACAAAACATCTCATTAAACTTGCAAAAATAGAAGGAAGCAAGTAAAGCATGCACCACAAAAATCAATAGAAGAACACCAAATTTTACATAGAAAACCCTTGAAAGGGAAAACCATGGTGAGGATTAACTCACAATATATCATAACTAGTTACAATAGATCATAGTTTAAAGGACTCACTATCTAAAGAATCACTATCCAGAAAATAGAAGGGATCGCTACCCAAGGAATGCCACTTCTTCCTAAAATACAAATGAACATACAAAAATAGCTCATTTCTAGAATTTGAACTACTTATAATGCATCTGCTCTATGCTGAAAATAGAGTTCCTTGTTCTACTTAGAAAACTAACTTTACACACTTCATCCTTCACTATCACTCTTATGCACATGCACAAGATTACATCACATTACAACACACATAATCGAAACTATGAATTATCCTTCTCTATGCATATATATCTTTTGCAAAGACTCATATCAATAACTAGGTTGACCTAATTGGATGAAATGTGTGACCCAAAAACCTATCAACACAAAACTCCAACACACATTCCTTTTGAAAGTAGCCAAAGTGTGTTCATCATTAAAATAGGTCAGCATGACCTATAAATACACCCATGATTCCACTCCATACACAATTCAGTTTCACACAACCCCAAAACCCTCAGGTTGGCACCACACAAACAAACTAATAAAGAAACAACTTAATGAACCAACTGTTCATCCAAAACTTGACATGCAGAGCATCAAACAACTTGAAACTTGTAATGCACACATATCTAACATCTCCAAGAACTTCCTAAAATATGCAAAACATAATGCTCATCTATGGTGGAATGTGGAGCATCCCAACATGAACTCTATAACTATAACTTTGTCACAACTTAGTCTAATACTCTATCATTAATAAATTTGCTACGAAGGACATAAAACATAAAAAAATGAATGTGGAATCCTTCAATACATACCATTATTACCTCAAAGCTTCATGATGAGATAATGTAAAGAGAAATAATGCATACCACAAAATTGTTCCTCTGTAACATTAAAAATACACTATTTTAGTCTGGGACTTAGCCAATTTCCAACAACACTTGGTTTTCTCCAAACTATATTCATACTAATACACCATCAATTCTACAATGGCTTGACATCATTGAAAACACCATAGACCATCATGCTCATGTTGCCAATAATATCCTACTTTGTCATTGATGGCAACACACTTCTCTGCTTCACTCACCCTTTGAAAACAAGGGTAAAGGGTAGTAAATCCATATTAATCCCGTTACTGATATATTTGCAAGATAATAGCTCCCTTGACTATGTTATCCATCACCAAAAGAAAAAAAATGTACCACACACTATCTACTAACTTTGGAAATGTACATTGAGATCAAAAATTTTCTATACAATTATAAAAGAAATATACACCTTAATCGAATGATGTTTCCTTTAATTTTGTAAGGTGTGCCTCCCAATCCTTCTTAGCGACCTCCAATCCTTCTTACCACAAGCAAGCATGTAGCTTTGGTTTTCAAACTATACATAGAGGTCTTCTCCTTCTTCTAGATAGCTAGGCACTATTGTCTTTTGCACAACCTTTTCTATATTGGCCAAAGCTCTAGTTAAAGATGTAAGCCTTAGACTTACCATATCTTAGATTTGATTGTATTATTTTATATTTTTCTCTTTTTGTTCCTACAGTAAAAAGAATTGAGTGTGTAGATTTTCAATGATCACTCTAGTTGTTCCATCTCCATCATCCACTAGATCGTACACACCTGAGGCCTAAGCAATTTGGGACTCATTGAGTCCATCTGATCCTTAAATTTTTTTGTAGATAATGGCCATTTCAAATAGAATTGGAACAATAGTTTGGCTTCCTCCAAATTTTTTTGAATATCCTCTGAGTTGCCTTACAACTTGGTATGTGCAGTAGCACATTTATTTGAGGCATTACTTAGCCTCTTATCATTCGATTTCTTTGCCACTTTGTTCTTATTCTTCTCTTCAAGACCTACAGAGTACTCTTTAAAAGAATCTAGCAGAAAATTCAACTGTTGTACACCTGTCAAGGAAGTATCAATGGATACTCCGAGAAGGATTTCTTGCAAAACCTTGATAGCCTCATCAACTAACTCTATGCCTTTCTGGTGAGTTTTTAGTATCTCCTTTCTTGTGGAGGCATGAAAAACATCACCAAGCTGCAAATTATGAAGGGGGGGAATCTTTTCCATGTCCACTTGACCTTGTTGCATTGGGATTTACAATAGTTATGCAGACACCACTAGTTGGAATTGTATTTGCATATCCAAAAGATCTTTGAATGAATCTTCGAAAAGTGTAGAGGATTCATGTCCTATTTTTGTGCTTTCTTCTATATGTTTAACTTTCTTCTCCTTCTCTCCACTATCAGAACACTTTTTTGCAAGCTTTTCAACTTTTGAAGGAGACATAGTTTGTTCCTTTTGAGTTTTAGTCTTCTCTAGGACTCCTTGCTCATCCTCTTTGCTTTGTTCTATAGTTGTTTTCCCATCCGAAGGGGTGTTATCTATAAAAATTTCTTCTTGCACATGCTAATGCTCATGTTGCTCTATGATAGGTTCATTTCTTTTTGGGAGGGATGAGTCTTGCTGCATTTCATCTTCATCACCCATAAAGGTTCCTAATTATTTAAGAAGTATTTTAGTTGATTTTATGGTTTCTTCCCTTAATTTCTCTATATCATCCTTATCTTTTCCCATAAGAGTATTTACTATGATTTATCCTAAATTATTGAACTTAAAATTGAGACAACTTAACTTTTTCCTCATGAGATAATGAGGAACCAATCTTCTCCAAGGAAAAATATTTCATGTTTGCATCTTCTGCAACTGCCTCTTGTCTTCTTACACTCAATACTTATTTTAGTTCATCTGACAACATATCCACTATATCACCTAGGTCAGCATTAAATGTCACCATGTATTTGATAATGGCCTCTTCAATTGTTGGCTTATCTACATCATTGGCATCCAGATACATTCTAGCTATATCCTTCATGATTCCAAACTCTGCAATAGTTATTAGCACTGAACAGTGCATCAAGCTTCATAGGACTATGCTCATGGGCAAGAGGGGTCTTCTCTTTCTCCTTTCCATTCTTTGTATTGGTCTCTTCTTGAGAGACTTTTTATTTCCTCTTGCAGACCAATTTTACTTCTTCCTCTTCCTCTTCTTCTTCTTCATTGACATACTTATAGGTGCTACCACAATAATGGGTTACACTTTCTAGGACATCCTAATTTTTGCTGAAATCACATATTTTTAGAAAATATAATGATTTAAGCCTTGAAAGGTTCTATTTAAAGGATTTTAATTGAAGAGGGTTTAATCAAACCCCCTTAGATCAAACCCTCTTGGATAGAACCCCGCTAGTTTTAAACCATACCTATAATGGAGTCTCCTCTACACCTATCAAAATGTTGATAAAAAACCATTTTTGAATTACCTTTTGGGGGATCAAATGAATTCATTTAGAATTTAAGTTTTGTAAGTATGGAGTCCTTATTATAAGCTTCCCAAAAAGTATAATTTTAAATACATTTAATTTGATTATTATATTTATTTTTTATTTCTTGTGAATGTAGGTTTTTTAATGAACATCAAGGTCTTTGTTTCACACATACAAAAAACATAGGAAAATAAAAAAAATTTCTAAAAAATACATGTCCTCTAGGTATTGATATCCTTATTCCAAAAAAACATTAAATTAAATTTTGATGTAGTGCCCCTCATACTATCATCTATTAGACTAATAGTTGTTCTATTAGGTCAGACGGTATGACACTTTGATGATGTTAGATTTATTGCTTTGTTGATACTGGATGACACTTGATGTTCTAGTTACTATTTGAGTTTATCCATATGCTATGAAAATTTAATGAAATTATCAGTTTATGTGGATTAATTTAATTATGAGAATGATGTGTTTATCTGATTATGGTTACTATGCATTTATCTAGTGATTGTTTGATGTTGTCTACTATGCAACTGATTGTTGTACATTGATGTGGTCATTTGGTTGGCATGTCTTGGTGAGAGGAACAATGTTGCATTACTCCTTTGTGAGTACCCTACTACACTGCGACTTCTTCTCACAATGTGTTTGACTGTTGAAATACATATAAATGTTGTTTGACTGTTTTGTTTGATGCAGGTTACAGGTACCAAACATTGACTCCACCTGAATTGCTAGGTTTGAGTGTGCCTTAAACCCAATGGAAAATTGTTGAAAATGGAGATAACGAAAGGTCCCATACACTTGCCATCATCTTCAATGAGGATGAGTACCCAGTTGGTCACCCCATCAGTCTTGTTTGCATTTGGGGTCAGTTGTTCTCATTTTGACCTTGTTTACACTTATGTGATTATTGTTGATAGTTAAATTAAAATTGTTAATTATGTTGCTGGATTAATGGTTGAATTAAATAAATTATTAAATAAATCATTAGGATAAATAGATATATATGTTGATTTTGGTTAATTAATTTATTAGATTAAATCATTAAGGTATAAAGTATTTCAAAAATAAAATATAAGGATATTAATTATTAATGTTGAGTTTTAATAAATTAACTTGTGGGAAAATATGAATATGAAATAAAATATTATAAAATAAAATATTAAATGGAATGAGATAATGGCTAAACTATAAAAAAAATTAAAAAGATAGAAAAAGAGTCGTTCGGAGCACATGTGAGACTCTGAACTGCTTGCCATTTGGAAACTTGTTATTTTACAAAAAAATTATTTGATCTTTAGGTTCAAAAATCTTATAGCTCCTTTTTGGGGGAAAAATAATAAATAACTAAATTGTTTTGGTGTGAAGGGGGGATGGATTTTTGGGGCTTTTGAATAGAGAACTTTGCCTTGAAGAATTTTTTCTAGAATAGTTGCATTCTCTGAATTGTTTTTTTTTTTTTTAAAGTATTGATTTGGGAAAAAAGTGGATCGTTATTGAATTGTTGGAAGAAGTGAATCGTTGTGAATGTAGCAGTTGATCTCAACACTTTTCTTCCATTTCAATAGCATTAGGTTCCAGGTTGGTTTATATTTTGTTTTCCTTGAATTTGCTTCTCCATTTAACACAAACAAACTCTTGCCTGTAATACCCCTCCATTTTGTGTTTTGGTTGGACAGTGTGTCCTTGTTTGCTTTGATGTGTTTTTTAGTTAGTGAGATGTTGTATCATGTGTGTGCGATTTGATAGATAATTATAGAGTGATAGTTTATTGGTGTGATGTGATGTATCTTATCCGATGCTTTATTTGACATGTTTTAAATTGGTGTAAGGATGATTAGTTATTGTAACAAGTTATTGTGTATGTGATATTTTGGTGTGATGGAATTTTACTCTGATGTTATCATTATGGCATGTTTTGAATTAGCGTAGCAGTTATTTAATTAAAAATTCCTTATGCTTTTATTATATTGTTGATGTTAGACTCGTCAGTTAAAAAGTCTGTATTGGTGAAGGGGATGAGATTGTATCACTCGCTTGCGAGTGCCCTACGATTCTGAGATTTCCCCCTTTACGACGTGTTTTATTATATGCATGTTTGATATGCTCTTTGTTTGCAGGTTGACAGGTATAGGACATCGACTCCACCTGATTTTACAGGTTTGAGCATGTCCATTGATCAATGGTAATTGATTGGGAGATAGTAGCTAGGTTCTCTGTGCCAAGTCGTCACCCTAGTCATAGTTTGTCGTCGGGTCGTAGTGGAGTGTAGTTGTTATATGTTGTCCCTTTCACCTTGGTTTTATTTAAATTCAAGATATAAAAGTAAGTAAATGGCTTTTGTAGTTAAGTTGTTGTTTAAATAAATCTGGCTAGATCGTTAAAAATGTTATTTAATTTATTAAATAATTTAATGTAATTAATAAAATAATTTAATCTCAGATTAGATTTATTTTATTGATTAATTAAATTAATTGTGTTGAATTGATTAAGTTATTTTTTTGAATTAAAAGTGTTAGTTTATTTTTGGAAAGAAAGTTTTAAAAGTTTAAATTCTTTTGTTTGAAAAGAAAATTTTAAACGTAGTAAATTCTATTTGGAAATTGGAATTTTGTTCTAAGTTATTTAAAATTCAAATATCTTCAAAAATGCAATAACTTTGGGTGGAAAAGATATTTTAGAAGAGTTGACTCAATTTGGGGAGGATTTGGAGAAGCCATGAAATTTCATTTTGAATTGGAATTTGAGTTTGGGGGAGATAATATATTTCATTTGGGTTTTATTTTCAGTTCTTGTTTTTCTTTGGATGGAGAGATTTGGTTGCAAAAAGAAAAGAGGGTTTTGGGTTTTGGATTCAATCTTGGTTTGAAGGTGGAGATCTTGGGATGGAATGGTGGAGGAGTGGAATATACAGAAGAACTCAACATCAATTTGTTCTTCAAGTTCATGATCACATGTTTTATTCTGGTTTTAATTGTTTTGAAGTTTTGAAATTTTGGTTTCAATTTGAATGCAAGTTTAGAAAACAAATCTGGAAACCTCTTTGAAATCATGGAAGAAGAGAAAACAAGGAAATAATCTAACATAAGAAAATAAAAAGGAACACAAGAAGATCTTGAAAAATCTCTGTTTGAAGTTGAAAACCTTCAAAATTTGTGCACATGAAATTGTGGTTAAAAGAATCTCTTCCATTGTGGGTTTCTATAGAAAATTTACCCAATTTGTTTGAAAATTGGAAAATGGATATATATATATATATATATATATATATAGTATTTGTGTTTTGGGTTTTCATTCTGGAAATTCTTTGTTTTTTTTTTAAATTTTTTGTGAAAGAGAAATTTTCTAAGTGTAGGGGAATTTCGTGGGTTTTATTTTTATTTTATTTTATAGAAAAAAAGAAGAAGAAAATTTATGTGGGGAGGCAGGGGAAGCCAATCCCCTACCGCCACCCAGCCTTAGGGGAGGCAGGCTGTGTGTGAAGCACATCGACTGCCACCCAAAGGGAGGTGGACTGTGTGCCTAGGCCACCGCCCCAAAGGGAGGCGGACTGTGTGCCTAGCACACAGGTCGCTGCCCATGAGGGAGGCAAGCTGTGTGCATAACACACACACTGCCGCCCTTGAGGGAGGCGGGTTGTGTGCATAGCACACAGGCCGCCGCCCTTAGGAGGCCTACCTGCGTGCCCTAAATTGGGGGTTTGACTTTACTTTACTTTTTTTTATTATTATTATATATTTTATATATTATATAATATATATTATTTATATATTAGTTATAATATATATATATATATATATATAATATGTTATATATATATATATAGTATGTTATATAAATATATATATATATATATATATTAATGTGTTTAAATTGTGATTTTATTGTATATTTTAATAATTGGGAGTTAATTAAATCATTGAATTTGAAATTTTAATAGGTTGATTTTAAATATATGTTTAAATAATAATTATATATTCGTATATACATTAAGTATATATTTATATAGATATTTAATATATAGTTATATTTGAATATAATTATTTTAAAAGGATTATTTTATTATAATGGATGAAAATGGATTTGGTAACGAAATGATTTATTTAAAATATTGTTTTGATCCTTTTGTGTAATTGAGAAAATGAAATAAACTTATTAGTTATAATATTTCATAAGTTACCAATGAAATTTGATTGATTTTCGAGTATGCGCAATTATTGATTAATTATTTAATTGATTACTTGTGCTATGCCATTACTTTGCTTGGATTTAGAATATCCTTATGATGGGTTATTGAATCACCTGAGATGTTTCATAGGTGATGTTTAACGTTAAAACTTTTATATTAAATTTAATTATTGGGATTTGGAACTCCTTAAATGATATTTATTTTTATCAAGTTTAAATAAAGAATAATATTTTAGTATTATGGAACATGTGAAAATTAATTAGTATAATTGTGTTTGAGTTGGAAAGTGTATGCAAGTTTCGATTTTAGAATTGTACTTTGGGAATTAAGGTAAGTGCAATGATTAAATATTGGTTAAGGGTTAGGGTTGTAATTGAAACGAATATGGTTAATATGTTTACAATGACTTGTTTGATTTGATGGAATCTTGAAGTTCTTGTAAAGGATATGTTAAATGTCAGGATTATGTACGCGGTTAAGTCATATGGATTACAATTAGAAGCAATATTGATGATAGTAAAGAAGTAAAGAAAAGGGTTATTTTATTACGATTTTGTTATAGTGGGTAGAATGTTATTTAAAAGTTCTTGTATTCCATTGCCTTAAATGATAAATGGGGAATGTTGTTTGTAAACCAGATTGCAAGGAATAGATAAGGTTCATAAAAAAAATTATATTGTTTAGAACTTATATGAATAGTTAATGGATTAAGTATATGATGTATATGTGTACTTTGGTCCCTGTTTTATGAGAAAAGATTGTTATGTCAAAATACATTATTAGTTATTTAAAGAATGTGTATCTGTATGATTGTTGGTTTAAGCAGTTTCATATTGGTATTGTATGGGCAATATTGTTACGATTGTAAATTTATAAGAGTTCCTTTGGTAATTCTGAGTTTTGCTTCCTGAGGCTAGGGAACTCTTTGATTAAGTTGTTTGTTCTATTTGGAGTGATTTGTTTATGTAAGTCTTCCAAATGGGGTTTCATTTATTTGTATGGGTTGTCGTTATGTAGTCAACTGTTGTACTGCCTTGGGTAGGGCGTTTGGTTGTATCCTATGGTTTTACCCAGTTTTCACAAATGGGGATAGTTTGTGCCTCCTTTGTATTAGGAGTGGTTTAAGTGGTTTGTGCCTCTTTTGGAAGGACTGGAGTATGTCTTTTGTTGCCTCTAGTGTTTGGAGAGAGTTTTGACTTTTGTTTCCTCCTGTGTTGGAGTGGATTTTCATTTCATGTTCCTCCTAGAGTTGGAGTGGTTTTATCTTGTTGGTTTGCACTTGGGATTCCCTTGGTGATTGGTTGGTTTAGTATGTTGTCAAGTAGAAGAGTGGATTCTATTAGGGGCCAGAGCCCAAAGAGGTAAATTGGGAAACCTTCAAAAGTGGTTTAATCAAGTGATAACTAAATTAATGTACTTAGAAGTTAAGTAGTATTTCACACTAATTAAGAGAATTGAGCCTCGCTCATGGATGCAAGAGCTTGTATAGACTTAGGATGAGACAGGAAGGCCTGGAATGGCAATGTCATCTATCTTGTCTTTACGAGAGGTATTTGATTCCACATGAGTGAGTATGGGTGCCGGGATTCGGTAGAGGCCACCAGGATAACCCATGGTGGGGGCCGGAGCCTAGGAAGATTCCCAGAGGAGATCCCATGATGAGCTGTGTGATGACACTCTTTCTACGACAAAAGTTGGTATCTGGTTTTATGAGTTTGGTCTTCTTATCATACTTGATCTGTTTTATTTTTGGAAGCAATGTGACCTATGTCAGTGTTGATGGAGTTGTACTTGTGTTATCCTTATGGTTGTATGGTTCAAGTGATTGGTTGTGCTAGTATGAGTTATCTTGTGTCTAGAGGTTGATGGTCTTGTATAGGATTCCTTGTTACTATATCCTAGCACGGGGGGTGAGCCTTCGGGTATCACATGGTTGGGTGGAATGTGCACCTTAATCCATTGGGTCGGATTTTTGTTTGTGTGGACAAGATTTCTAGTTGGAGAGCTCGTGGGATCCAGTTCTTCCTTGCTTTAGTTCTTTTCAGTTATTATTGTAATTTTATTACCCCTCTTTGTATCGAGGTGGAAGATGTAATTTGTAACCTTGTATATTGAAAGTATCTCATTCGGGGAATGAGTGTTGTAATCATATTGTAAAGATTATTATTGGGAACATGTGATATTTCTTATGCCTTTGTTGTAATCTTATATGTATGGAAGGTATGCGTATTTAATTTGTTAAGTAATTAAATGTTATGTTTTTAATTCATGTTTCTTGATTGGGTTTTAAGTAATCTCAGTCTCGTAACCTTAGAGGTTGTTGGCAATGGATAGTGATCTTGCATGTTATTTGTTCTTAAACAAAAAAAATAGTACGTTTGAGTAGTAAATTGCAACTTCCTCTAGGGTTGCGTGGCGGGGCATTACATTGCCTGTGTTGTAGCTTGAAAATGTGATTTCTATTATTTTAATTCCATTTGAAATAAATAAAAATATGGGTTTGACTGTGTGCTGATGAGATCTTATCATTTTCTTATGCCTGTCATTTGCATTTATTTGAAAGCTTTGGAATTCGGCTTACATTTGCACTTTACAATAGAGTTCGATACCATTATACCATTTTCCATTTGCATTTGCTTGAAAGTTTCTTTGAGCCTTTAAGATAAATTCATTTTGTGCATATTCGATAGCTAAGGTTGATTACAGTTGCTTGGAAATTTCTGAAGTTCCTCACCATCCATTTGTCTCCTTTCATTCCCTAGATTCATTTGGTCTTATTTGAAATGGTGCTACGATTTTATTTATGCGCCTCATAATCCATAATGATTATTTTAAAATCTATGTAATGGATACAATCTTGGCTTGCAAGTCACCTTTAAAATATGAGTTTAGTATTCGATATCCTCCTGTAAGTTTAATTATCTACAAAATATATAATATTCAATTTCACGTTATATATATATCGATTGGTATTTCTCTTTTCGCTGCGTCTTGTATTGGAATCGCTTTGGGAGATCGACTATGCCTTTCCTTCTTGTGTTGCTGTAGACTACCATTGCATCTGGTGTGTCTCATCTTGGCTGCAAAAACTTCCTTGATTGCTATTTTATTTGAACTTACCCTAGCGCGACCTATCTCTCTTTCTTAGTGGCACCATGAGACAGAGCGTGCTTCTCTTCACTTACTCCACCACTTTGTAGTTTTTGGTCTGCTAATTTTGAGTTGATATATCTGACCAAATCACTTCCATGACATTCAAAATTGTTGAATCTATGCTTGGACATTGTTGGTTTCAGCTCATGAGGGTTTGATGCTCACATTTGATTGATTCCTTGTTGTGTTTATATAATGTTGGTGTT
Source organism: Sequoia sempervirens (assembly GCA_007258455.2). Taxonomy (NCBI): domain Eukaryota; kingdom Viridiplantae; phylum Streptophyta; class Pinopsida; order Cupressales; family Cupressaceae; genus Sequoia; species Sequoia sempervirens. The sequence goes on from VDFB02078017.1 coordinate 251,684, forward strand.
TGAAGTATATATATTGTTGTCATTCGAATTATGTTAATAGAAAACTCTTATGCTTGCTATTTTTGCATAGTTTGTTTCTTCCATTGGAGTTGAACTTGGTTTTGGTGGGTCATCATGCTTTTATCCCAACCTTTTACATAATTTCGATATTGAATATCTACATTTCCTTTTTTTTGTTTTGTATAAGTTGTATGCTGTGAGACATAGGTTTCTTTTGTTGTGGTTCTTTTGTTGTTGCATCCAATAGCTGTATGTGGCATTTCCCTAGTATGGTGTTGCGTCCTTGTATACTATTCTTGCTATTACATAGAATTTGGATGATTTTTTTTTGATGGCTTGATTATATACATATATGTATAAAATCTACATACATATATACATATATGTATATTTTTATATGTATGTGTATTTATGTGATTATCCATTGAAGCCTGAATTATTATTAAAAAAAAAGGGAATAATAAGAATGATTCATTTTATATATATAGATGGATGTAAATAAATATATATTATGGTATAAGTTGAAGTATAATATATACATTTATATTGGTATTGATAACATTGCAACTTGAGTGTTTCTTTTATGTGAGTAAAGTTAATGAGTTACTTAACCTTAGATGTTAGGATCCTTTGTAAATCTTAAAAGAGTATTTTATTTGTTCTTTATCTAATTTCCTGTAGGATTTAGAGAGTAATTCTTCCTTGATCTTACCATTATGAAACATGGTTATCTGTGAATAACATCTAAAGAGTAGATTGATGGGTTAGATAATTTATTAAGAGAAGATTTCATTTAGAGAATAAAAAAAAATTCTATATCCTTGTTATAAATAGATATCAAGTCATTGAAATAATAAATAATGGTTCAAAAGGAAGTTAAAGAATTTAAATATGAAATTGAGCTATTTTACGACATTGGATTAGTGTATAAATTATAGTTTGCAATTTATCGAAGCATATTATATATCAATTGGGGACTTCATAGAGAGATAAATAGATAGGTGTTCATATATGTGTATATATACATATATCTACAAATATTATCATATGTATTAGTGAATTGTGGAAGAGTGTGTGTTTGAACATAGAAATAAAATGATATAGTTAAGGTATTAAATTAATTTGAGTTAAAAGTGTAGATCACATAGTTTTCGAATGGTTATTTAAGAGTCTTGTTAATTAATGAATATGTTTTAAAAGGTCCATTTCATTGTTCTAGAAGAGTATAGAAATATAGACTTCCTATCACATCATTTGAATGGTAATTTGGGAATCTCGTTTATTTACTAAATTTTTTTACATCTAACGTTGTTACTTTCTATAGAGTATTTCTATTTATTATGTGTGTTGAAATCTTATCATTTTTGGAGTATTGGTTTAACCTCAATGTCTATAGCATTCTTTGTTTATGTGATTATTGGGAGGTCCCTTAGGGTGTACCAATGATAATATTTCATTTATCCTTGTTAGAAGTATCTTATGATTTGAGACCCTAGATGATTAACATTGCTATCAACCACACCAGTGTTGGTTCAATGATCCAATTAAGTGAGCTATGCGGCTAAGTAAAGTGATTAATAAGGGAGTTGAGTTGATGCTTTAATTTAAGGGATAACTGCTTGGATTAAATGGGATGATTAATTGATTGTTTTAGACAATTTTTCTTGTTAAATGAAACGAGCAATATAAGATGTGGAAGTTAAGTCATTCATGATTGCATTGTTGGTTGTATGTTTGTTTTTGAATAATGCTTTTGATTAGTGGTACTAGGATGTTTTTGGTTATTATTCAAAAGTGGGAGTTCTTTTGTGCTAAGTGGTTAAGGAAGTTTTCTAGAGGCCTGGGGAAGTTTTTGCATGTTGGGTTTAATGCTTGTTACTTTTTGAAAGGGTTGATCTTGAATTTGATTTGTGTACATGAGGGTCTTTAGCCTTGCACTACTTTCACTTCCTTGTGATTGGAATTTGTGTGCGAGATGGTTCATGCCTCGCCCTATGTGTGTGTTCATTTGGTTTTTGCAATTTGGGCAAGATAGATTTACCTTTCTTGATGTGTTGGGTCTCCTAGTTTCTAGTAGGGAGAGTGGCTCTCAAGTGGGGGCCAGGGCCCACAAGTGGATGCCAAGATAACCCCTTGAGACTTGGACTAAACAAGTGATAACATTTAATTAATCTTGGGTTGGGATTTTACACACATTAATAAGATAATTATTGTTGCCCCACTCATAGCCTAGAGTGCTAGTACATGATCAGGATGAGTTGGGAAGGCCATTGGAGGTGTCGGGGCCAAGGTGGCTACCAGGAGATCCTTGTTGGCATGACTAGACATCCTTGTCCCCATGAAAGGATGATGTAGTTCTGCATGGGTATCACTTGGGGGCTAGGGTTTGGAGTTACTAGAGAGGTCAGACTATTAGGATAACCTGTGATGATACCATGTGATGACACTCTTCCTTATTGTAGTCTAGCATTCCCTAGTTTTGTGTTTCCCCTTTGTTGTTGGCGTGCCTTTGGAAGTGGTGTCTCTTTTATGTTATGTTATGTTGTACTTTGTTGTTTTGGAACCATAATTTGTCCTTTTGTGTTAAGCCTTTTGTCTTCTTGAATATTTTGTGGTGGGACCTTAATGTTATCTCCTAGCATGGGGGGTGGACCTTAGGGTTCCACATGGTCAGGTGGATTGTGCTTTTTCCTCCATTGGATTTCCTAACCATTGTTCGTGAGCATGGAGGATGTATATTATGTAGCAAATTTTAGATCTTGTACCAGTTCAAGAGATAGTTTCTTATGTTATGTATTGAACCTGTATATCATATGTATCATGTAATGTAATCTTGATGTATTCTTCTCGTTGTATTCAAGGAAGCAATGATGTAAGCTTGTAACAATGTAATGATGTACTCCCATGTAATGGAGAATGTATATGTACTTTCTAGTTCTTTATAAATGATCTTTTATGGTTATTTATCTGATGTTATAATATGGTATTGTTTGTAGTTATCCCTTTAGTGCAGTGGATTTAGGATGAACTCTTGTTATTAATTATTTCATGATGTAAGTTTAGATCTTGTTAATAGAATGTTGGTAATGCAGTCAAAGAACCTTTGAGGACATAGTTTAGCTTATATGTTATGTTTAAAGATGATTTACATTTCTTTTTATTGCACTTTAAAAAAAAAATGTGCCATAATTTGTAGTTAGTTGTGTTGTCCTCTGGGTTCTTTGGCGGGGCGTTACATCTGATACATACAAAAAAGTTATGCTCTTTATAGTACACCTACGTCTAAATTGTAATTGGTTTGACTTCAAAAATTAATTAAAAAATAATATTCAATAAAATATTATGAAACCAAATGCATCCTCTAGATATTATAGTTACAAATCTAAATTTGAAAAAAAATAAAAATTATCCTTCATATCTAAAAATTATGTGGTTTATAGTACACATCACTCTTTAAAAATGGTGTTTACTATTAAAAACTAGTTATCAAAGGAGATGGAAAAATAAATGCAATTTGATTCCAAAATTAAAAAAAAAACCATATTTAGAATCTACAGATAAAGTGTCACAATCACTAGTTTGCATCATCTTCAAACTCCTCACGGTTTAGCAGTTATCCAAAAGGGAAGATTTAGTTCAAAATATTCATTTCAATGTCAAGTTTGGCCAAAAAGTGTAACCCACTATTGTGGGATCACCCTTATCCCTTTTTTCTCTTTCTTTCTTTCTTTATTTCTTCTCTTTGGAGCCTTTTTTTGCTCAAGGATGCTAGAGGTGTTTATCTTCTTAGAGCCACAAGTTGATTTTGTTTTGGAAGACTTTGAAACATTAGGTGTGGAGGCTAAGGTCCTATCTAACCTTCTTGTTCTTGGTACAGTCTACAGAGGAACATATGTGCCTTTGGACTCTAGTGAAGGGTTCATAGGGGTACCAAAATCCCTTTCCAACTCAGATTTCATCTATCCAACCTTTTCTTCAATATCCTTTTTTTTATTTTCCAGGTTCTCTTTCTTTGTTATCTCCTCATATGTACCAAACCTACCTATTGTTGGATCTTTGGGTTTTCTCAATACAACCTTTGCAAAGAAAATCCAATTGAATTTAACTACCTCATAAGGAAGCTCTAGAACCCAAACAGTTCTGGGTTCAATTGCTTGCATGTAGTAGTTATCTCTGCTAACCATAAATGTTATTTCATTCTTATACTTTTTCACAACCTTATCATGAATTCTTACTTTCTTGCATTTGTGCTTGAAATGGTTTGAAAAATCCCCACAACATTGAATCACAAGACTTAATATTTAGAAATCTCCTCAAATGATCCCTAATTTGAACAACTACAAGTATATTATTTGTATTGTAGAAAAAAGGTAACTTTCTTGATTTGGGGATTAATTGATGATAAATTGGACTTAATGAGGCCTTGATTCAGTGTTGTGAGGTGTTTTTCACATCCACACTTGGTCTTGGACCCTTTCAAATGCATTTAACGGTGTCTTGTAAAGGTGTTGTAAAAGACTTTCATGCTTTTCTAGACTTAATGAACCCATTTTCCCTTAAATCAACATTATGAAATGTATTTAATGAAGGCTTGTAAAATAAACTTAATGATTATCTAGTGTTGTAATGTGTCTTACACATTCACATTGGATGTTGTGCCTTCCTAGGCTGAGTGGACCTCATTTTAGTGTTGTAAAGTGTATTTAATTACACTTTCACATTGAATTATGTGTCCCAAGTCCTAATTGACCTTTACATCATCATTAATAGGCACCTATTACCCAATATTATGTATACTGGGGCATAAATTGATCAAATAACTAACAAAGTCATCATATAAACCTTATTTCCTTACTTCCTAGCATCCTAGCTAGAAAATGGGCTCCACTGGGACTAATTCACCACTTGTGGTGAATGAGTCCCTGCCAGGTGGGATTGATTCACCCAAGGTAGCAAATGAGTCCCATTTGGACCATTTTTGACTTTTGGGTAGGAAGTTTTGGAATTTAAGCTGTATTTTTCTTAATGTCAGCCTTGGGGATCCAATTTACGAGTGAATAAGGTGAATTTCCTATAAAATCAAGTCCCTAAGCCCTAACTCATAATCTCATAACTCATTCACACATCTCTTATCACTCATTCATCATCCATCTTCTCTTTCAAGTCAAGCAAGTTAGGGTTTCATCATTGCAAGTCAACAAGATAGCTTCCTAAGACATTCAAGGGAAAATTCTTCATGTTTTGCTACAAAAATTCAAGATAAATCATCATGTAAAGGTAATAACCCCATTATTGCATGCTTCATTACATTCTTTCTCCATTTTGGTTTAATTACCTAAAAGGGATTTGACCAAGGCAAACCCCATGCCCTAACATTCAACATTTCTCTCTCTTGTCTTGTGTATTTATAGATTTAGGCATCTTGGAGGCTTAGAAATTATTGAGGATTGCATTCCAAAGTTGTTCAAGTCATCTCTTCATTGCATGAGTCAAAATAACCTCAAAAAGTCACTTTCAAGCCCGAATTTGACAGTTTCAGAACTAGACACCTGGAGAAGTAGTTAGTCTAGACCAAAATCTCTTGTTTCCATCTTTGAATATTCAAAAATTAAAAAGTGGACTCATTTTCCATGGGTGTTGAATGAGTCCCACTTGTAGGCCTGATTTTGGTTTTCTACATTTTTGGATACCCATTTGTCTGAAACGGGCTTCAAAATAGTTTCACAAAACTGGGACTAATTCATCCAGAATGGTGAATGAGTCCCACCAGGCCTAAAAATCAAGATCAACAGCATTTTACAAGTCATTTCAATTCTTGAACAAGTTTATAGGTTCACCTCTTTAGTTTCATTCATTTCTGTTTTAGTTTCATTCATTTCTGTTGTAGTTTACTTTCATTTCTAGGTGTTTTTGCATTACACAATGTGCTTTCCAACAAGTTACATTTCAATAGTTTCCATTTGATAATCAATACCTTTCATTAGTTTTATGCATTTAAATTAGTTTATTTAGACATATTGCATACATATCTTTGAATGTGAACGTTGCATTTTGGCCCATCTTTCTCCTTTTACGTGAAAAACCCTAGAATTGCTTGAAGATGCCAAAATATTTGTTTACATTATGTTGCCATACTACATTCTTTACACTGGGAAACTCATTGAGAAAGTAAAACATTAATCAAGTGATGAGAGTACCATACTAGAAAGGGTACCTTTTATCCTTTTTCCTTTGCAAATTTTCCAACAACTATAATCGCAAGAGCTCACATAGACCAAAGTCCTTACCCTCTTTCACCATTTGATGTGTCGTGTGAATGGTGGTGGTGGTAGCAGAGCCTTATCTGTTTGTGTAGAATATACTGTGGGAAATCATCATTGAGGCATATTTGACCACTAGATCCTTGATGTTGTCCACTATTAGAGCATGTTTGTCAAACTTGGCTTCGATAAGCTTCATCACCACTTCATTCTTTATGACCTTCATTGTTAGGATAGGTCTTGTGGAGCTCAAACAAGTAACAACCCTTATTACTTCTTTGTTAATTATATGTGACATGTCCAACCACATAAATTCAATGTGAATTTTTCTTAGAACAAATTTCACCCAATAATCCTCAAAACAAAAGTTTGGAAACTCTGTCCATACATCCAACTTCTTCTTTGATAAGCTAACATACTTTGGTTTCAATTGGAAATCATCTCCATTTAGCTCTTTTTCATTAAAATATGACAACTTTGATTGATTATATTCATCTATCTTCGAATGAATATAAATTTTCACATCTTTTATGCATAACATATTTATAGGAACCCTAGAAAATGCACCTTCCTTATCATTTTCCATTGATTTGTGCGGGTGCTTCTTAAACTTAGGTCTTGGCCTCTCAGCCACATCAACAACTTGAGGAGTAAACATTGTGAGCTACTTTGAATTATGGTTTGTAAGAGATTGTAAATACCTTGTGGAATATCATCGGTATGGTTTCATTTAACACACAAAATTGCTTTAGATTACATCTGCATTGCTCTCCTCTTTTAATTGTTCGAACACAAATGTCATTTGAGTATGCAAAATGAAATATACACTTTATCTGTGACCTAAAATGTGCATTAAATGTAGCAATGAAAGGTTAGGTCAAAACTATCAAGCTTTCTCTAAATCATCACATGCACTTCTAAACACTCCACAAATGTCTGCATCAAGAGATTTCTCACCGAAGATTTCATCAATGGATCAAGCATATCAACCTTCTCATGCACTAGTATGTTGAAGACATCATCACCTCATATTTGGTAGGGGTTTAGAAAGTTTTTGGTTAAAAACCCCCTTGATCCAATGATTCCTATATAGTTTTCAGAGGAAACATCTATACCAGGGTTTGGTGTAGATTCATTCTTCACATCATTCTCTTTTGTTTTCTTCCATATCTTATTCATCTTCTTCTTTTCTTCAACTGGATCAATCTTCTTTTGTGAAGCAAAGGGTTTCACATTCTTTCCTCTGCAAAACTTAGGTATGTGTCTTGGTTCATTATATTTGTAGCATATGGCACCTTGCAGAGAAAATTTTCTTCATGCCATTTTAGATTTGTATTCAAAAGCCTTATGCCCAAACTCATTGCATGAGTAACAATAACCATGAAATGATTGAGACACCATGCCATAACCATTCATCATCTATATTTTATATTCTCTAGCCTTATGAACAAATCTATTACATGCATAGCATTGATCGGAAAATGATTAAAAATTCTAATTCATCTTGCTTTTACATTAAACAACTCTATGCCCAAATTTATTGAAAGAATAACAGTGACCATTAAAAGATGGGTACCTTTGTGCAACTAGTTGTCTGAGAGGAGGTCCCTTGAAATATTTCTTCTGGTTCTAAACATGTTTGATATTTCTCTTCTTATCTCTAATCTACCTTTGTCCATTATTCTTCTTTTCAATATTGTTTGGAGTTTGATTCTCCTTTGAGCTTTCTCCTTTCTCAAACCCTAATCCTTCTTTGTTCTTATGAGATTTTTGAATAGAAAGCATATCATAAAGCAAGGTGGAACTTTTCTTGAATTTGTCTTCTTGACTCTTTTATTTCCCCAAATATTTCCCCATAGACATAATCTCTTTTTCAAGTTTTGAGCATTCTGCAGGCTTGTCTTTCAATTTGGAATTCAAATAGTCTTCAACTCTTTTTTCTTCTTCAATCTACACTTTTAGATTAGTGATTGTCTCATTTGATTGTTTTATTTTCTCATTTATTTCCTTGAGTTGATCTTTAACTTTCTTGACTTGATTCCTCAACTTCTTGATACACTCATAAGCTTCCTTAAGATTTTCTTTCATATCTCTATTCTCCCATTCTACTTTATCTAGGTCATCAAGAGTAGATCTAAGTTCTCCTTCCATATCAAATTCATAGTCTACTTCCGTAAATACTTCTATAATAAGTTCTTGCAGGGTGATAGGATACTTCCTAGTTGCCATGTGTTCAATATCCAAGATCTACCTCAACTGTTAGGAAAATTTGAAGGAACCTTTCTCTTATACCAACTATTGAATACCCAAAATACTGAGAGGGGGGTGAATCAATATTCCTTAAAATTCAATAACTTAAAATTGAATTAAAAAACATCTCATTAAACTTGTAGAAATGGAAAGAAAAAAGTAAAGCATGCACCACAACAATCAATAGAAGAACACTAGATTTTACATAGAAAACCTTTGAAACAGAAAAACCATGGTGAGGATTAACTCGCAATATATCATAACTAGTTATAATAGATCACAATTTAAAGGAATCACTATTCGAAAAATAGGAGGGCTCACTGTAGATCACTTCTTCCTAAATTACAAATGAACATACAAAAATGGATCACTGCCAAAATTTGAACTGCTTACAATGCATCTGCTCTATGCTAAAAATACAGTTCATTGTTCTACTTAGAAAACTGAATTTACACACTTCATCCTTCACTATCACTCTTATGTGCATGCACAATATTACATCACATTACAACACACATATTTTACACTATGAATTGTCCTTATCTACGCATATATATCTTCTATAAACACTCATATCAACAACTAGGTCAGCCTAATTGGATGAAACATGTGACCCCAAAACTTGTTGGCACAAAACTCCAACACACATGCCTTGAAAAAGTAACCAAAGAATATTCTCCATCAAAATAAGTTGGCATGAACTATAAATAGTTTCATGATTCCACTCCATACATAATTCAGTCTCGCACAACCCCAAAACCCTTAGGTCGGCACCACACAAACAAATTGATAAAGCAACAACTTAATGAACCAACTATTCATCCAAAAATTTACATTCAAAGAACCAAACCACTTGAAACTCATAATACACATACATCTAACATCTCTAATCACATCTTGAAATCTACAAAACATAATGATCATCTGTGGTGGAATGTGAAGCATCCCAACATGAACTTTGTAATTGTAACTCTGTCAAAACTTAGTCTGATACTTTGTCATTAATAAATTCTACTATGGAGGACATAAAACCTTGAAAATTTGGATATGGACTTCTTCAATACATACCATTATTACCTCAAAATCCCATTATGAGATAATGCAAAGTGGAATAATGTGAATCACAAAATTGTTCCTTTGTAACATTGAAAATACAATATTTTAGTCTAGGATGTAGCCAATTTCCAACACTTGGCTTTCTCTAGACTATATTAATACTAATACATCATCAATTATACAATGGGTTGACATCAATGAAAGTACCATACACCATCATGTTCATGTTGCCAACATACCCAGCCACACAAATTAAAGGGTGAAAGGTCGTTGCCAATATGTAAATGAATTCAATTTTTTGCTAAAAGATTGTATATGTCCAATGCAGAGTGTAGTTATATTTAAATTGTTAGTATAAGGGATAATAAATTGAGATTAATAATTGTATGTTTAATCGATTCAATTGGAAATATATATTAAATATAGACAATGTTAATTTGAAGCAATCTTCCTATAACATTTGAACGGATTGCATTTTGAGCTTGCGTTCCTAGTTTAATTATAAATCTGATTTATTAATTGACAAATTAAGTTGTCAATTTAATATTGTAACAAATATTTGTGTGTGTCTACACCAAATGGTATCAAAGTGGGTGGTCTTAAGCATGTGACAAAACACCAACTATGAGGTAGTCTACACTAGGACTTGTGGGTGAGGGATTTGAGAGGAGTGTTGTGGAGAGAAGAGTGGAGTGTGAGGACTATTATTCAAAAAATTTCCAAGATGCCACCTTGAATAAGAATGCCCTGAATAGAGGAGGTACTTAAAAAATTTCATGAAATGATAAGAGATGATATCAAAAATGATATAAGAAATGAGGTGAGGAAAGCTACTGGAAATACAAGAGACCCTATGAGTGAAGAAGGAGGTGAATTGGAAGAGCAAGGAAAAGAGGACAAAAAACAAGAGGATGTTGGATAGGAAATATTTTTGAGAGCTCTTTTGAGAATCGTGAAGAGAAATAAAATGGATGTTAAATTTTTTTGGGATATTAAATTTGAAAGAGTTAATTGACTAGATACCTGAGAGCTGGACGATTATTTTAAATAGGAATAAATTAGAGATCCTCAAAGGGTAAAGTTAGCTCAAACAAAATTAAAAGGGAATAATATGTTATGGTGGAGAGAATTGCAAAGAGTGTAGTGCCCTCCGTTTCGGTCGTCGTTGATGTTAAGTAAGTTGTTGTTGGTAATGTCATGATGATGTGGTGATTTTATTATTTAATTTAATTTTAAGGTTATGAGGTAACATTAATAATATGTTTGGATTTGATTAATAAAATTAATTTAATTATAAGGTTACGTGTTTCATTTGGAATTAAATAAATAATTAGATTCAATAATAAAAGTCAATTTAATTATCGTTGGGAGTTAGTTATTTAAAATAATCAGATTAAATGAGGAAAGGTAATTATCATTTAATGATTAAATTCAATTAATAAATTTAAAAGTGATAAAATATTAAAGAGGATTAAATATTAAAATTAAACTTAAGTTTAAATAAATTACGGTAAAAATATTTATTCAATTATATTTTAATTAAAAGTTAAATATTTATGAAAATTTGTTTTAGTTAAAATTTAGAGTTAAGTGGAAGTAATTTAAAACAAAAGAAGTTATTGGTTGAAATTAAATAAATAAATATATAAAGTAATGATTAATTAAAGTGGGTAAATAAAAATTAGTTATTTTTTTTGAAAATCTTTTACGGAGGAGAAAGAGGAGTTAGGGCGGTTGAACGGAGAATTTGGTATTTTCTTTAAGAGGAGGCAAGAAAAAAATTTAGGGGAATTCTACACTGACCAAGGGTTTGAAGATGCGGCAAAAGTTTTAGGCGTAATTGCTGGCTGATCCATCCTTCAACCTCAATAAATTACTGCTCTTGTCTGGAAGGGATCGAGGAAAGGTATTTTTTTCATTGTTGATCAATAAAAATAAGTTGCGGATATTTTGGAGTGGTTTTTTTTCCAGCTGGAGTTTTTCACGTAAATTGGTGTTGTTCTCTTTTTACCTCTGTGACCTATCTTTTTACCTTGTGCAAATTATTTTATGAATAATTTTAGGACTTCATAAATATTCTATTTAAACTAGAGGCTTGATGAGTTTTCATTAAAGTAGATTATTCTTTTGATTTAAAGCAAAGCTTGAAATAAATAATAAGTGCATTTGTGGATGTTATTCTGTCAATTGAATGTAAAGATTTTAGTGTGTAATCATTGAATTTGTACAGATTGTTTCCATATAATTTCTTTAATAAAATTTTTGTTGAAGCGGTTCAGAGATTGGCTGTAAACAATTCAACATGGAATCCTTCCAACACAGATAATTCAATTTTTGCATATCCCCTCTGCCTGCACACGAGCATCCTACCATTACAAGGTGCACATTATAATTATTATTTTTATATACGTATAATCTAGTAAAAGCTTTATTGTATGTGCTTTTAATACCAACCCTAGTTCGTAATTGTGTAGAAACCCTAGTGATTTGTAAACTAGTGCCACCAAGTAGAACAGTTAATAAAATCAACATAAATTTATGTTTACAGAAATTGATGTCAAAACAGAAGAAAATAAAATAAAATAAATTTAAATAAAATTTGAGTAATAATGATAATAATTACCATCCATTGAGAGTCATAGTTAAGTTGTGATATAAAGAAAATAAAACTAACTTAACAAGTTAAAGATTAATCTAATTTTAACCTATAAAGATTTATTGTTTTAATAAATCTAATATTATTTCTCCTGCGCATAAGTCACGTATTTGCACCTCACCTTTCTTTCGCCCTTAGTCTTGCGGATAACATTTGTGATTTAATAATAATGCAAGTAGATGGCGATATTACCAAATTCCAAAAATTCACTTCTCATATAAATGGCCTCTCACATTGTTGCAACCGTAACCATCTCAAACTTGGAGAAAGCTTGGTTCGTGTGTCTTCTCTGATGCCGTCCATGAGCAGATTGTTCAAGCGAATAAATTGAGGACCAATGAGCAGATTATTTAATTCTCTTGGTCTGCGCAATGTTTCTAGCCTTTCCAGTTACCTCCGTTCAGTCGAAGCTGAGAGAAATTGATGTTATTGGATACAGTGTTTAGATGAGCTCCTTCACATAGTCTAGTAATCTAAATTTTTAAAATCTCCCCAAAACTATAGGAAAAATTATCACAGCTGCAACGTTGGACTTGCAAAAGTGTAGTAAATTAAATAGTTCCTCTGAAACCCTTGGCAGCCTGTCACTGTTACAGCAATTAGAGTTGAAACATTGTACATAATTAAATAGCCTCTCTGATTTCTTTGTCAACCTGTCTGAGTTATGGCATTTGAATTCCCAACTGCATATATGAGTGACTTTTTATTTATTTTGAATTTATACCTTTTTGATTATTATTCTTTTATATGCGTATGGTTATATAAACAAGTATAGATACATAATTAGGTTAAAAGATTTGAGTGAAGGTAGTCTTTTATATTTAGAATTTATGAGGATATTTCAATATATAAGTAGATTTGTATGATGAGTATTATTCAAAAGAAAATGGTTCGTATTTATATAATATGTTTATAAAACATGAATAATTTCTTTAATTGTTTTGTTTATGATTTTATCGTGGTGTAAAAGTAAAATATGAATCGAGTGTAATTTTATTTTATGGTAAGTGAAGTAATAAAAGGTGATAAAGAATTTTAAATTAGATAGTTGATTTGTAAATAAAGTATTGAATTTGCTTTAGAAAATAAAAGAATTGGGTAAATAATTAAAGTGAAAATGGTTATTTCGCTAGGTTGTTTAGTAAAATATTATTTAACAAAGGATTTTAACCGAATAAACATTATTGAAATAGGTATTTAATTTTGTTGTAGATAAATGAACTGTGTTTAGTTAAAGTAAATCGATTTATATAGTTAATTAAGTTTTAGGGTTCACTAAAGGAGATAAGTGATCCTACATTTACCAAGTTTCTTTTACTGGAAGGTTAAATGATAAAGTTATTTTTATGTGAGGATAAATCCCAGGTTCATAGGTTAATTAATTTAAATGATACTGATTAAAATGTTAAATGGTTTTAATTACTTTTTTTGTTATCTAATGAGTCTTGTGAATAATAATTATTTATCAAACTACTTTGTGAAATAATTTATTAGTGCCATCACCAAAGTATTATAATAAAGTTGTAAATTATAGAATTGTCATCTTAGTATTATATTTTAAAGTTATAATTAGAATTCGTATTAAACTTGATGGAATTATTCCTTAAGACTTTGTGATTAATGTGTTTATGTTCAGAAAATGATTTATTTATAGGAGTTAGAAAATTAGAATTATTAGGTAGTTAAGTTAGGTATTATGTTATTGAGTAGGTTAGTAAAGTGATTAGAGAGAGAGTTTCCTTATGTTAATAATTTGGGTAACATTGATAGATTAGTTTATTCTCAATTTGATTAGTTTCAAGTGGGATAGTTAACTTAGAAATAATGAAAAGTAGAGTTTTGTATGTAGATAATATTGGCGATAAGGATTATTTCTGTTTAGGTGGGAGAATTGATTTATAAGATAAATGGAAGTAAATAAATTTGAAAACTTTAAATAGTTGGGTATTACGACAAAGGCTAGTGAATGATTGTTGATTCGATAAATGTTTTGATTAATTATATTTAGTTAAACAAAGGGTTTATGTAAATGAATAAAATTAGATGATCTTTTCTAAGTCAATTTCCCTCATATTCTTTTAATAGTTGTTTTGTGGGATTTCTATAAGAACAGTTCTAGAAAATACTTGTGATTGATATTAGGATCAAATTGTTGGTTTGAGTGGGTTGATCTTCAAAAGGAGATTGTTGTTATAATGTGTAAATGGGAATATAATTGTGTTTGAAAGAGTATACTTGTGAATAGTGTCTTACGACTTAAACCATTAGATTTTATTTTCACTTCGCAATATTGTGCTATCCTTAAATGTTGGAAATGATTGATCTTTAAACTAATGTTCTTTTTGTTTCAAGTTACTTCTTATTGAATGAATGGATATATTATTGGAATGTGTGGTTTTATGGATTCTTTCGATGTGACTTTTCGTGAGTTGATTTTGAGTTGGAATTTTCTCTCAATTAATGTATGATGTTATTCGTTGGGAACCCATATGTTTTCTTTTTGTGCTTTACCCTAAGTAGTAAATCGGTTAATGTTATCTTGGTCATGATTGGTGGTTCTGCTTGAGTTGTTAATGAGTCAAATGGAAAAGCTCTTTGATTTATGGGTATTCCGAGAGGAGAAAATAGAGGTTTCCCTTGGATGTCCGATTTAGTTTGTATTGAAGTTGTTGATGTTGTTTAAGGGAGTTGTTGATCTTATTTTGATGTATTCTCTCATCATAATTGAATTGAAAATAGTTCTTCAAGGTTTTGCTTTTATTGTTGTCAGATTTTCATGGGGAAACCCTAGTGTAACTTTATGAGAATCTTCCAGAGGTTTATTTTACTATTGGTTAGTGTTCCTCCTTTTATGTGCCCTTGTTGTGGCAAGTGTTATGGTTTCATGTTTTTTTTGAAAAGGGTTGTACATGAATCGTTGAGATTTTGATTATGTATTTATGGCAAGATGGGTGATGCCTTGCATGCTTCTCTGTTGTGATCTACTGTACTTGTTATGTTGTACAACCCTTGGATTTGGTTTTTTATGTTTTGAGTGTCTAGAGTGGGAGTGGCTCTAAGTGGGTGGTCGGCGCACAAAGGGGCACCAGGATAGCCCTCGTTAGAGTGAAATTAATAAGTGATAATTTAAATAATTAACTAGGGGGTGGGTAAAATCACATTAAAAAGATAATTGATGCCTCATCCGCCTTTTTAGTGCTACCGCAGACTAAAGGGGATTGAGAAGGCCGTGGTTGGCATGTTCGTTGCCTTGTCTTCGCGAAGGGTAACGGATCCGCATGAGCAACCCTATGGAGCGGCGCCTTGAAATAGGTAGTCTGGATAACCATAGATGGAGGCGGCTCCTAGCGCTCGGTTTTGTCTGGATAATTCGTCAGTAGACGGAGGCGGCGCCTTGCGTTAGTGGTAGTCTGGATAATCCATGTAAGCCATGCGATGACACTCTCCTCTAACACTCCTTATTATGTTGTTTCTTTGGAAATCCTCTGGAAGTGGTTCTTTGTCTTGTATTGATGAAATATAGTTGTTTGTAATGATTTATGGTTTTACCCTATTTTATCTTTGGTGTACTTTGTGGTCTTGTATGATCTCATTGATATTTGACTTATGACCTTGTACTCTTATGGTACTGTGATATGATGTTATTGTATTGTATCATTGCGATTCAGAATTGTGATTGGAAGTGTTTTATGATCTTCCTTTGGTTCCTTGTTTACTGGCTATTGCCTTGAATTATGTGATGAGATTTATGACTCTTGGATGAGGTTGATTGTGTCATTGTAATTCCTGAGTTTTGATGATACTTTTGTATGACGCTGAGTCTTGTGGTTCTCTGTTGGATGTTCTTGGTTGAGGTCTCTTTCTTGTTAGCTCCTAGCACGGGGGGTGGGTCTTCGGACTCACGTGGTCGGGTGGAACGTGCTAAGCACCCCATTGGGTCCCCAGTCGAGGATCGAGAGGTGCGGATTGGTGCCGTTGCAGCGACTTCAGAGTTGTATCTGTCTTGAAGCCAGTTTTGATACTTGTATTTCTCTAACTATTTGTATCATGTTATCTTGTTGTATGGTTTCCGTTCATGATTGGAAACACTTTTGTATCATTGTACTTCTTAAACATTGTACTGTAATGAAATGTTAAACTTGGTGTGGGTATTGACCATGGTAGTTGTTATTTAATGTGTTAGGATCATGCATATGAGGTATTTGCGTATTCAGATGGTTTCTTATCATTGATCATCATGTATGTGTTATATTTGTTATTGTTTACTTTATATCTTTGGATTCTATTCTTTATTGATGTTGTATGGATCTAAGTCGCGTAATGACTCTTCGTGTACCCCAAGGGATGTATGTGTTAATGAATCTATTTAAATGAAATTCATGTTATGACTTGATGTGTATTACATGTATGTTATGTGCATTTAAAAAAAAATTGTGATGTAATTATTGTGTTTTTTTGTCCTTTGGGGTTCGCACGGCGGGGCGTTACAAAGAGCATGGGTAATGAATGGAGATCCTAGAATAAACGGGTGGAATCAGATGGTGACCAGGTTGAAGAACACATTTATTCCTAGGGATTATGAAATGGATTTATTCAAAAGGTTGTAGAATCTAAAGAAGAGAGAGATGAGTGTAATGGATTACATGAAGGATTTCTACAAGCTGACCATTCAATCAAGGAGACATGAAATTGATAGGGATAAGAAAACCCGATATGTGAATGGTTTACAATTTAATATTTGAGATGAAATGATTATGCAAAATATTACCCTGGTGGAAGAAGCATACCAATATGCATTGAAGGCTAAGGAAAAGCTAATGAGAAGGAAAACGAATAATTCTAGAAGTTGTGGAATAATTACAATATAAAAAGGATAAGCAATCAACAAAAAAGGCAAGCATATTGAAGAGGAAGTAAATCCTAAATGGAGTAAGTGGGGAAAAGAACAAAAGAAAAATAGTTTCTAGAAAGAGGACATGGTAGCAATATTAGAGAGTTCCTCAGTAAATGTTTCCAAAGTAGAGAAGTTGATAATTATGCTTATGAGTGTCTACAAATACAAGAAGGTAACAAGAGGGGTGTAGTAAGAAACCACTTGACACAAGAGGATGAAGAAAGTGATGCATCTCTGAAAGGTGAAGAACCTGAAGAAGGTGAATCTCTCATGATGAGGAGAGTGTTGGCAAATCTGAAGGTGGTTAATGAGGAACCATACCAAAGAAGGTGTCTCTTTCGAATTGTGTGCAAGGTTGGAGGTAAGTGTTGCAAAGTTATAGTAGGTAGTGGTAGTATGGATAGCCTATTTCCAAAGGAGATGGTAGAAAATATAGGTTTGAAAAGGTGTAAGCACCCTAGTCCATACAAATTTTCTTGGTTACAAAGGAATATGAGATGACTATGAGTGAGGAGTGTTTGGTTAATTTTTAGATTGGGTCTTATAAGAATGAAGTGTTTTGTGATGTAATGCTTATGAGTGCTAGTCATGTGTTGTTGGGAAGGCCATGGAAATTTGACAAGGAGACCATTTATGATGGTAGGAAAAATGTATACACCATCTGGAACAAAGGACAAAAGTATGTCTCAAAATATATGAAGGAGAAGGAGAAGCAAGTAAACAAGTCAAACTCCATTGTTTGTTGTGGTGTTGGAATACAATGTATAGAGGAAAAGGAAAAAAATAACTATGTTGATGTACAAACCTTCAAGGGGAAAGTTTCAAGAGAAGAAGGCATATTTGATTTATTGCAGCAGTGTAGTAAAGGGAAGGGAAACAAAAACCAAAAAGTATGTGATAGTCATAAAAGGGGCTTAAGTATTAAAGTTAATGAAAAAAAAAAGAGTGGAAGAGGGAAGGCTCCCATGGACAAGGAGAAAATTTGTATGAATAACGAGCCTGGGATAACCATTCCAAGCTCACCCAAATGTTCCTGAGTTTTCCAAGTCATGGAACATTTCACTTACCTAGTGTGTCTAGTGCAGGAGTACCTAGGCGAATAGACAATCCTATATCGCCTAAAAATATTTTCCTTACTTTTGGTGTTTTTTACATTTTGCACTTAGTTCACTTTCAAATCACTCATTTTACATGTACATTTAATTCCAACTTCATTTACTTGGTAGTGGTAGCATTATGAAATTTAATTATTATCTTATTTGATATCCAAATAGATAATACTCTTCAAGAATGTTAAGCAAATGGAATATGAGGGGGTGTCTCTCATAATAATGATAAAATATATCATTATTATTATATAATGATATAATATAGCATTATGAAATTTAATTATTATCGTATTTGATATCCAAATAGATAATACTCTTCAAGAATGTTAAGCAAATGGAATATGAGGGGGTGTCTCTCATAATTAAAAAACACACAAAATTGTAAACAGAGGGAAGAAGAATAGTCATTGTCAATGTAATGAAGAGACATTTTTTTTAATTAGGAAAAATTTGGATGTGAATGGAAAAAAATTGAATGAACGAAGGCAGGGAAGAGGCTTGTAATGCTAGAGTAAGGAAGAGACATTCCTTCTTAATGAAGATTTTAATGTGAAAGTATTGGGGTCGCATAGAAAGGCTAAGGGAAGATGTGCTAAGAAAAGTTTGAATAAAGCCAAGATTAATTCATATAGGAAATCATACGATGAGATTAGAGGTCGTAACAGGTCATGGGTAGGAAAAAAAGGGTAGTAGTTGATTGCAAGAAGTCATTCCAGTTGAGATAGGTGTTGGAAGAGATAGTGACACATTTGTTTGCAAACAAAAGTTGCACCAAGTTGAGATAAGTGTTGAAGGATACCTAGCCACAAAAATTAAGGGGGGAAATGTGTTGAACATTCAAAATAGTAAGAGGGGGGTGAATCAATATTCTATAACTTTTTGAACACAACATATTCAATCACCAAACCATGTTAATTGGAATAAGAAATGAAAGCATGAACCATCCACAAAGCCACAAAACACATGAACACTATGATTTTTATGTGGAAAACCCTAAATGGTAAAAACCATGGTGAGGATAATCTCACAATATATTATATCCAGATGTAGTATATTACAGGGGCTCACTGCTAGGACACACTGTCCTTATATGGCTCATAGCTAGCATTAAGTGAAGCACAAAAATGGCTCACTACCAAAGTATGAACTGATACAAAGTTCACCTCTCTTGTGTTGTATTTCAATTCCTTTGAAGCTTTGAATATGAAGTACTACTCTGCTTAGCAGTCACTCAACAAATTTGTTCTGATTATGAACTCTTACCACTAAATTCACATGTTTGCATCATATAACACCACTTGCATCTGATATGTCATTTTTTCTCATCCAAAACACTACTTCTCAATTCTAAAATGTCTCATATATAACACAAATACATCTGCACACATCAATTAGTTCAGCCTAATTAGATGTAAACAAAATAATCTAAACTAGCTTTTTTGGTACCACACAAGATTCAAAATCATCTTCATGCCCAAGAAAAATGTGCAATACTTAATTTAAGTCAACATGGATCCAAGATAGATCCAACTAACATCTGCAATGTATATTTAATGTTCTCAACACATATAATGTATTAGGTCAGCTAGAAATAGGACCTAATCACAAAAACTTCCAATCATACACACGCTTCCCAACATACATACCTTCCAGATTCAACATTTCTTCAATTTCTCATTTCACCAACATTAGTGAGATTAACTTTAGAACCACAACATCAAAATATTCTTCTCAAGAAAATGTGGAATCTCCCATGCTGGTATACTGAACAGAAAGATGACAATGATATACAGAGTTGAACTTTGTCATCGATATCTTCCAATACACTTTACAAAATTTCTCAAGATCTTGAATATAGCTGTATGAGCCTACCATAATGATATGGTTAAAAGAAAAGAGTTATACCTATTCTTGCAATGGAGTGCAAACCCAAAAATTGACGCATTAAACCACAACACCATCAACAGAGAACACTTAGCCAAATTTTTGATAGATCAACTTTTTAGTATAGTTAGTATTTATACAAATGACGCAAAAAATGCTCCCCCACAATGTTGACATAAATGACAACATTGGGCCAATAAAATCAATCGATGTATGTACACTTCATGCTCATGTGTCCAAGTAGCATCAACAATGACATACTTCCAAACTTCCAACAAAAGGTTGCTTCCAGTATGGGAATGCATTCAATTTGTTGTTGAATGATTGCATATGTCTAATATAAAGTGTATTTATATTTAAATTATCAGTATAAGGGATAGTAAATTGAGATTAATAATTGTATGTTCAATCAATTCTTGATTGGAAATATATATAGAATAAAGACAATGTTAATTTGAAGCAATCTTCTTGTAGAATTTGAATGGACTATATTTTGAGCTTGCTTTCTTGATTTAATTATAAATCTGATTTATTGATTGACAAATGAAGTTGTCAATTTAATATTATAACGGAGATTTGTGTACATCTACACCAAATACTAATAGCTTCCAAATTGATGACCCTAAAGGATAACAAACACATGCATGCCATAAACCAACATTGCAACAAGAATATAGCTGACCATTATCATAGTGGAAAAAATACCTCTTATCCAACCTCCATGACTACCACTACCTTATTTCTTGTGGCTGAAACATAATCATAATAACCCTCTCATTACTTTCTAATGTATTTCCTTCTATCCAATTTGAAAAAAACATGTACATATGTACACAAGATAATTACTCTTAGGTATAGAAATGAGAGATCAACTTATGTTTGTTAATTTTATGTATTTTTTATTTTAATTTCAAAAAATTAAAGAATATGTCACTTCAAGGGAACATTCTGGATAGACTAAAAAATACTCTAGAGTATTATATAAATTTAGGTATAAAATTCTTAGATATCATAGTTGAAGAGGTAACATGAAAGGATAAATATATTTTTTATTTTTATATTATCACGATTATAATCATTGATATGCTAACATGAGCATAATCATATTTGTAGACACTGAAAAATGTCCTAAGTCTACGAGCGTCATTTTCTTGATCTTCGTCCTTTGATAATTAAATAATTTTAATTATTCAATTATTCCTAACCATATTCCTCTATTGATTAAATAATTTCTAATTATTTAATTAAGTCACTTTCTAGTCTTTATTCTATCTTGATCAATTAAATAAATTAAATGCATCACTAATTCCCCTTTTTCTTCAAATAATTAAATAAATTATTATTTATTTAATTATTTTTTTATCACCTTTTGTCTATAGTTAAATAATCATCATTAATTATTTATCTATTCATGGGTCTTTCAATTCTTCTATAGTTAAATAATTATCAAAATTATTTAACTATCCCTCATCATTCTCCTCATTAAATAATTAATCTAACTTAATTATTTAATGTCTATTATAATCGGCTATGGATTCCAAGACCTAGAGGCCAAATGGAAAATGTGACAAGAATAAATTGTATTCTTATCAATATGATTCAATGATATGAGATGATGTATAATGATAGATACCCCTTGGTTATATAGCCAATGTGAGATACAAGATGTCATAGGATTATGACAAGTGTCTTAATCATATGACATGAGACAACTAATCACACTTACCTAGGTTCACATGTGTTACAAGTCAAAAGATAAGATAACAACTAATGAAAACTAACACCTTCTAAAAAGATTCCTTCCTAGGACCTAGGTAAACTTAACATGTGTAAATAAGTCCCCTAGTAATGAATGAACTAGGTACAAGACTTTTTTTGCACCAACAATGTCCTTTTTTCCATTTTCCTCCCATTTAATTAAAATGGTTGAATAATCATTTTAATTAAATGCTCATTTTTCATTTTCCTCAAATAAATTATTTGAATGAATTATTTACCCTCCACTTGTCCATTTCCTTCATTTTCCTTTTTCGAATAAGTTGTCTATGTCTTCTTTTTGGTCAAAGATGCCTTGTTCATTAATCTCTATCATGGCCTTTATTTCTATCATAGTCGTCAGTGTCATAACTATCATAATCCTCCCATGAATAGCATATTCTTGGTGCATCAATTTTGGATCGTTGATCTTGGCATCTTTCTAGAAGCTCGATCTTGACCATCCATTTCGTAACCTCCCTCTCATGAATCCTCATCTGTTGATCTTGGAATATTTCTGGAAGATCGATCTCGATCATCCATTCGAATGATTTTCTATAAAACTAGCCTTCCTCCTCCATTTTGACCTTAACAACCATTTTGTCTCTAACTTTCTACTTACAATTTGCAAGTATTTGCACAAGTCTAATTCAAAATTTGAGGGAAAATATTGCAAAAGAAGAAATAGGAGAGGAAGAGAAGTGATTCAAGATACAAGCATCAAGAGTGTTTTGATTTAATGTTTTATTTTCCTTATGTTTTCATTGTTTTCTCTTGTTTAGATGTGGTTCATGGCTTAGAGGTGTTGGCTATCACTTTATCTAAGCTAGGAATGATCTAACCCCATCTTACAATATTAAATTAAAGATAATGAGAATAAAAAATAGCAAGATATGATTGAAAATCAATAAGTATTATAATACCCAATGTGTGATTATACGCCAAGCAAAGATACTAAAACTATAATAATTAAATAATTATTTATATATATTCAATCAAACACAACAATTGATGAACAAATATATGCAATGAATGTACACATTACCTATTATACGTACAATTGTGTGTGCACTCTCAAAACCATTGTACTTTGACCTCCTATCCCCAATTTGTTTCCTTCTTCCAGATGATGCTCCCCCTCTTCAAATGAGATGGTGAATCTATCCCTATAGCCACCTCATATCCACAACATAGTAATTAGTCCATAAAATTTATTGAAGTCATAATCATCAATTAGAAATAATCTATACATCATGTAGTTAATATACTAATCAATGTATCATATCATCAATATTATTTAAATAATCTTTAAGGATCAAAAAACATAGTCAAGATGATGTAATCAAATTGAAGAAGTATAAAAAAGATATAATCAAGAAAAAATTCATAGGTATATCACTAATATTATTACAACAAAGGAAACACATCTATCCATGCATCTAATGAGCTAGTCAATTACTCAAAAAGATTAATTTAAGTTATGTATCCAAAGTAAGCTATGACAAGGAACTTTTCCATTGGCGCATTAACACAAATCAACATCTAAATATTCATTGTATAACATTTATATGGTTGAGATATGTTGTCTTAGATGGATGTTGATATATTGTAAGGGGAAACAATTAAAATTAAAAATTTAGTTGACTCACTCATTTCTTTCCCACTAGGGTCAACTTAACACATATTTTGTGTAATTTATAGTCACATAATTGTATTTAAAGGAATCCAATAGAATTCATTCATCATCCTCTCATATCTAGATCTACATAATAATTCTAGAGAATTTACATAACTTCTAAATATTAACAAATGTCTAAACATATTTTTAGATATTGCTAACTTCATTAGAGTAGAGAAAAAGGTAGAGCAAATAGAGGTGAACCAGGTGTGTAATGCCCTGCCACACAAACCCCAAAGGACAACTAAACTAATAGAATTATTGCATTTTAAAAAAAAAGAAAAGAGAACATAACATAACATATGTGTTAACTAACAACACATGTAATGCAATTATACATATACAAAATATACTATGTCCTCTGGGGTACACGTGATTGCATTACCAAATGTAAACCCATTCCATAACGATGAATAACAAATTCCAAGATTTGCATTTACACCTATAAATATATAAATAAATAAATACATATATAAATATATAAAAGTATATATATTGACTTAACTTAACTACTATTTTAAATACGCTTGTATCAGACTATACGGATATCCAACAACATATTAGATTACATAAAATAAAGAAAACCATACATATATACTAATATATATATATATATATATATATATATATATATATATATATATATATATATATATATATATATATACATTAGAAAAGTCCTAAAGCAACTATGGTGCATAATTAAAGTGTAGGCCATATGTTCGCTTATCAACTTGGGCAAAAGAGTGACTGATGCTACACTTAGAAGATCATAAGTACAAAGCACCTAAACTAAGATAACACACACTTATGTTTGAGTATGTGAAAGAGAGAATAAGACTCCACATATAAAGTGCATAAGGGAGGGAGTTTAAAGCACAAAGTTTTATGTATTAAATGTAATTTAGTCGATAGACTATATATAGTGTGAGTTTTCCACCGTGAATTTATCTCACGCTGGGTGGGAATTTGTCTCACGTCGGAATTTATTTAACCGGGAAGTGTTGTCATGCAACTGAGTCACCAGGAAAGCCACCGTCAGTAGGTTAAACAAAGTAATGTTTTTAAACGCCACTTTTTAGTGTTGTTGGCGCTGCATGCAGCCTCACCCTGCTACACAATTGCTTGCTGACTACCTGGGAGCAGCTTCGTGATGGCTTAGGCTTAGTATAAGTCTGCTTGAGATGGGTTCGTGTTAGGTAAAAAATTATCTTATACATTTACGAACACCTTGATAGTTTATTAATTATTTTCAGCTTTGCTAGGGTTTCATTCCAAAAATCTACAAGAATTTGTGTCATTTGGGTTTCGTACTGCATCCTACCTTAGAGTTGTTTGGATTTTCTCAAATTTGTCCAGAAAATCTTGCAGAGGATATTGTAGCAGGAAGGTCTTATGATGGATATTGCAGCAACAGAGGAAGAAATAGCTAGGTCGACGGATGGTGCTGAACTAGAAGCAGCAGCTGGAAAAGCAGTTATTTAGGAGTTCGAAGAAGAGGTAAATTATTGGGCTTCGCTATCTTTGGTAACTGGCCGGTTGATTTTTGATACAGGTCTTTAAAAGATTGCATAGAAGCCCTTTTTAGTAAGACATTTGGGCATTGTTTCCTTTTGAGAAAGTAATTCCTACCTCTTTGCTGATTTTTTAGATGTAAATATTGCGAAATATGAGTGGAGCCTAAGAATGGAAAGGTTTCTAGTAAAGTAAATGCGCCTTTAAGTAATTGATAATAAAATCTAGAAAGACTATAAATTTTACCTTCCTTGGTTTGTACAACACCTCTGAAATTTTATTTTATTTTTTGTATGAATTTTTGCCACTACTTTTAAATAAAATTGTCATTCTTGAAGATATCTTCGCATTTTCAATAATGTCAATCTCTGGCCCATTAATCACCAGTATCAAAGTCACTGCATTGCTCATCGGAAGCATGGATATCTCCTTAAATGTTGAATGGCATGGGTGGTATACAACTACTATCTTCCTAGCAATGCTAAGTAGATCATTTTAGTGATTTGTATCATAAATATGATAAAATATTTATGCTCTTAGTGGATGCCACATTGACTATACTACCTTCTTTATCGCACCTAATATTATTAAATCTCTTTAGTTTGTGATAATGAACTACCTTATATCAAGACAAGACTTGCAGACGTTCAACTTGCTAATTTAGACAATTATGAATGGTCAATTGTTCTCCCTTGGGAATTGGACATCATAGACTAGCAGATTTATGCATTTTTGTTGAGTTGCTTTCATCCATGTGTTCTAAGAGAAGGGGCCATGTTGAAATAGGAGGCCAGTTAAAACAAGGTTAAAATCATCTTTGTAACTACATGCAAAAATAACTTGACCCAAATACATCTCCTAGAAGACATATAACTAATTCACTCCATAGAGAATTTGTGACATACTGACTACCTCTTCGGTCTCTACACTTTTTGGATTCAGAGCTAAAACGTCAATCGAAACATGTAGGATCATGCTTTGGGTGAGTCCCTTGTGAATTTAAGAATGCCAATGTTTTTAGCAAGAATGCCCAAATCAACAACATACAAATTCATTCACCATGTATAGCATTATGAAGCTGTAGGTGCCATAACCCCCAATCAAGCCAACATGATTGATACATGTGGCATGTCATCTGTAACATAGAAAATTCACAACTATTTTTTAGAGCACACCTAAATTCCATAGGATTAGGTTTCATTGTGGGTTAATACAAAAAAGAAGTTACTAAAGTGCATAAATCTATATTTTTAAAGTGAAACAAATGAAACCTTATTGTATGCACTGTCATTTCTATTGCACTAGTTATTACTCCCTAGGTTTGAATATGCAAAGACTAAAGACCTACAAAAAAGTTTAGCATCCATAATTATAATGCCCAAAATGCTACCCCTTAAAACTTCCAATATAAAATGACTAGGTTTATTGAATAACGTGCTTTGTTTCGTTTCAATCACTCCTCTCAATGTTTCTTGGGAAATTCTTGCATATTCATGATTGAAACAATTGAAACCTTACATCTGGGTTGTTTACATTTGATTTACATAATTGAATAAATAGTAACAATTTTCCTTTCTCTTGTAATAAGTTATACATTTATATTTTATGGTTTACCTATTTTTATATTAGTTGTCAAATTGTATATATAATTTTTTTTGAATATCTTCCTTAGGCTTTATTGAAATTAAATCCCTTGTATTTAACCTGGAATTCCAGTCCCTTTACTCACTTCCATCTTATTTGGACAATCCATGTGTTTCACCATTGGCTCCATTAATGTGACCTTTCTATCATATCTGCCATTCAGACTATAACCTATCATTCATAGTGACTGTCATGACTTGAAAAAAATAAAGATCTTTGCCTTTAGGTATTAGGATCCTTATCATCCCATGAAAATAATCACTTAAACCCTCTCCAAACATAGTAGCATCAAGTAGTAGCACTATAGCAGACCCCCTTCTGTTCCAACCTTTAGTTAGGACACAAAATCTTTTAGTCAGAGCTTCATCCTTGGGAGGTTTACAATATTTCAATGTCCTTTGGCTTAAGGGTGGGAGGAGGATAGAGAAACATAGCATTTTCCTTTTCCTCTAGGCCGTCAACAATGTTCTTAGGAGTCATATAAGCCATAGAAATCCTGTGACATGCAATTACTTTTCAATCTTAAAATTCATTCACAAAAGTCAGGAGAAGTATTCATTTCGAAGGTGTATGCAACCCTTTAAAGAGCATGTTGTAGATTTCATTAAGGTCCCTCTCATTTCTCACCAATTTCACCATACTTTCAGGCCCAACCTCATCCCAACTAAATGCAGAGAATGGAATAATCTAAAAAATGGATCAGTTTGTTATCTCAAACTTCACGGCGGTATAAATCAAATTCATAAGGTGTGTTGAACAAGGAACACAAAGAAAATGGCAGAGAAATGGAGGTTTCAGGCACTTTGTGTGACACCACCAATCTACAATAGGTAGAGATTTCATAATTTCCTTGTAGGTTTTGTAGGGACAAAAATTCTTCAAGATTAAGGTTGCTTTTGTGCGCAAGTGGCCTAGGAATATATAATATGTTTTCTGAAAGAAGCATATGGCCCCTCTTCTTCCTCTCCCTGACTGAGAAAAAGGATGAAAAGTGTTTGATTGGATTAAGAACCTATCATTTCTGGAAAGTGATCAAAAGTCGACATACAAAAAGGACACTTAACCCAGTCTTCTCTATAGGCTAATGAAAACAAAGGCAACAATTTTTAAACAAACTTCGTTAAACATCAAATGAACATATACCTGGCCACAAGCATCTTCCTTTTGGCAATCAAGGCAAGTAATTTTACACAAACTTGGGTTATGTCATGACCATCCTTCATCTCAGTGCCTCTCATGTCAAGAAAAGAAGAGTCATTGGTTTGTAGATTGATGTCTGGTTGGGAATTTGACTGTTGTTGAGGGTTTAAAATAGACACTGCATTCATTATAACCACCAGTCTTCTGTCTAAACCATTATTAACTGTTGTTGAATATTCAGTTAACCCCTATTCGTAGAATGGTTTACATTATGAGATCCATTTATTAAAGCAATTGATTTGGAAATAGTTTTAAAGTTACATTGGCTTTACAAGACAGGCATAGACAAATCAAACAGTAACAAATTTACTTTGGGTTGTTTACATTTGATTTACATAATTGAATAAACAGTATCAACTTTCCTTTCTCTTGTAATAAGTTATACATCTATATTTTATGGTTTACCTATTTTTATATTAGTTGTCAAATTGTATATATAAAACTTTCTGAATATCTTCCTTAGGCTTTATTGAAATTAAATCCCTTGTATTTAACCTGGAATTCCAGTCCCTTTACTCACTTCCATCTTATTTGTACAATCCATGCATTTCACCATTGTCTCCATTAATGTGACCTTTCTATCATATCTTCCATTTAGACTATAACCTATCATTCATAGTGACTGTCATGACTTGAAAAAACTAAAGATCTTTGCCTTTAGGTATGTCTTTTCTTTGCATGACTATAATATGGATGTACCTCCTCAACGTATTATGCTCTGTCTTCTTTGTCTTCCTTTATTTCCTAAAGGTTGTCCATACCTTCAACTGTGGTTGTATTCATAAATGACATTCAAGTCAAGGCTCTGCATTGATCCAAAGGAAAAAGTAAGAGAAAGTTCATTTATGCAAGAATTTGTAGCACGATCACTATTCTCTTTTTCAAAATGCAAGTCTTTCATACCTCATCAGTAGTAGCCTTTATAATTCCAATTGGTAGAGTGAAGAATATGGCAAGGCCACATGAAAGGAGCACTTCCCACCACCGCAATTGAAGTTGTCTAGTCCTTCAATAACAACCAATACAATACTTCAGAAGGATTCTCCTCTAATTAAAAATAGAAGATTGATGATATATTGCTCTCCCTTTCCTTAGAATACTGAATGTCCTTTCTACCCAACTATTCATGCTCCACATAATTTGGTTAATTTTTAAACATACACTGAAATTCCTACCACATAATGTTAGACAAATGGTTTGACTTATGTTGATAATGCACATAGTCCAAAGGACGCATTGAATTTGATTTCCCAATGTACATGTTATTCAAATCCTTGTCAAAGAATACATAAAAGTTCCTTGCTTAATATACATGTCTAAGACAAATCATAAATGTTGTAAAATGAACTTACTGCTATATGAGTGTCTCCTCAAAGACGTCATATTTCACAGTCATGTTTGGACATCTCGAATACACCCTGCCTCATTCACAATGGAATGTAAAAATAAAGTAGTTTAGAGAAATTTCCTACTATAGTTAATTATAAATCCATCTTAAAACCACTTCCTAGCTCTTCTAAACAATGGTTGCATACACAATCTTTTTAAAATTTTAGCCATTTCACGTACACCAATCCCTTTAAGCTACAAGGCCTAGTATTATGGCACAAAACTCTAAAGATGGTCTAATCTCTACTATTCACTCTATAAAAATAGCTCTGGCGACCATTGCATTTACAACATCAGCAGTAGTTGTGCAGTGAATAACAAAGACCTAAAAACTTTGATGGACCATCCCCATCATAGGTATTAGATTCGTTATACGTACCAACAACATAAATTGTGACTGATACAAAAGAAAATAATTGTGTATGTATGTTCTTGGATGTTGTAAAGAACCAGAAGCACCTGTGTGTATTATATCATCCATGGAGGATAGGATAAAAAGATTTTGATGAAGACAATATATAGATATATGGTTCCTCTACATATATCATTCTAGCTAGGAAAATTCTCACTCACCCAATGCTCCTCACTCTGCTACCGACTATGTTGAATAAATTGTGGGCAGCATACTCATAAAATGTCATTATAATTAGGGGCTTTCATTAATTCTCCCATTAACCTTTTATGGGAAAAAAAGGATTTCCCATTGACAAGGCCTTTTAATTGAAAGCAATGTGTTGCAAGGATAAAATCATGAAATGGAGCATATCCATCACATTTCTGTTAACCTAAGGAAATATAGTTGATCCTCCAGTCTAGGGCCAGAATATAGTGTTTTTAGCCATATAATTGATATCAATGGGCGAAAAGAAATACTAAAGAAAGAGAATCAAAGGTTGAATCATAATCAGTCCTCTATGTCAGGGGCTTTATTGTGGCTATCTTTATCTACTAGTGTAATGTAGTTAGATTCATAGCTGGAAAGAGATGTCAAACCTACCATTGAAATATTGCAAATATTCAGACATTGAGTGCATAGTTGGAAGAGATTTGATCTAAATAGAGAGAATGAATTTTTTAATTTTGCTTTCACCTACATGATAAATGGAAAAATAATTGGTAGGGATTACTTGAAGCTAGTAACCTAGATATTGGGTCTACCCATGTTTAAGTCATTGGATTATGAAATTCAAAAGCACTGGCACCACAATAGGTATAAATTCCCAGAGGTTCTTTCAACGATATAACATCTATAGCATAAGATACTCGTTAATAATACGTCTAGTCAGCAGGGTGCTATCTTTATTGCCGTAATAAGCTATCCTAAGCATTCTGATCACCAAGTAGCTCTAGCAGATTTTAGTGGGCTGGAAAATTATAGTAATTATATTTAACCACTGATCTACTTAGATTAGTATAGAATAATAAATCTCTTCTTATTCTAAAATGCATGACAAATGAAAACAACTATATGTCCCAAACACTTTAGCTTATATGAACGTGGGTAAAGAGTCATTGGTACTCCTAGACATGAAACAATAGTAATCCAAAATGTCATAATAGACTTACACTTTAAGAAATCAAAAGGAGTACAAAGGTTTGAGGACTTAATTTTCCCTAGATTCTGTTGATTGTTTTTCCTATTGCATGAATCCTAAACTACCAACAAATGCCAGCATAAATAGACAATCAAACAGTCCTATCAGTGCTGAACTTCCAATTGAATGCTGAAATTGTCTTCAAATGCTAAAATCAATTTAAAATAAACAAAGAAACAATAGCTTTGAGCAATCTTGGATAGTCTGATTGAAAATGCCATGGTTATTAAAAATTGAGATTTCGAGCTTTCTGAGATTAGGGTTTGATCAGAAGGTGATCTTGTATGTTCTCAAAACTTAGCTTGAGGCCATTTTTCACTTCTATTCAAAAAAAAATAGGACCAAAGATTTATATCACTGACCTCTACCTCCCAAGTGTGGAAAATGATTGTAATCATTCCTAGATACAAATTTGCTTCTTTTTGTGGAAAATGCTGATCATGTTGAAGTTTTTCTTGTTATTAGTAAGTCATTATTCACTATGAACAGTAGTGTATGTGGTGTTTCAATGTGAAATCCACTATGTTTTTGCTATTACAAAATTCAGATAGATGACACCGCCTAATATTTTCCTTTTCAGATGGCAAGCCCCACACTTACAAATGTTCCAAATGAATCTGTTCAAGCAGAAAAGAAAAAGTTCCAATTCACCACTAATGCGATCACAATGATCAATGATGGCAATTGTAAATTACAACCTTACCTCCAAGTACTAGATATAGCCAGCTTTGGCCATGGCATTGCATCAACAACCCGATATAAAATAGATCTATCTGATGGAGTTCATAAGAAAAAGGCCACTCTTCCAAAAAAATACAATACCTCCATTAATTTGGAGGAAATCTAAAAGGGGACTATAGTTCTACTTGTAGCATACAGTTGCCCTCTTATTTCCATGTTAAGGTAAGAGACTATGATTAGATGATTTCTTATTCACTTCTAATATACTATTCATCCTACTTACTACTTTTGGCTATATAGGTGGATTGTCGTATCAGAGCTAGGAATCACTTGTTCACACCACCATATCATTGGTCAGACAATGTATTTGTTGAATGAGACACACCAGCATATACATGCCACCCGCTCACCTAAACCAGCCACAAATATGCCTAAGAATGACATCAAACCAAAGAAAAATCCTCGAAGAAGCCTCTTCGGAATAAGCTCATCCCACTAGACAAAAGAAAGTGCACCCACCATTACTCCCTTGAAAAATTTGAACCCATTTCAAACAAGATGGATTATCAAGGGTTGTGTTACAATGAAAAGAGAAATGCACGAGTTCAATACTCAAAAGGGGCAAGGACATGTGTTCTCATTTGACATTATTGATTGTGATGGTACTGAGATACGTGTCACTTCCTTCAACAAGGTCGCAGATCTTCATTACAAGAATGTCGAAGTTGGAGCTGTCTATACAATATCCGAGGGGACTATTAAACCAGCAAATAAATTATACAACAAACTCAATAGTCAACTTGAGATTTGTCTACAGGATGATTCAAAGGTGTCAGCCTCTAAAAATGATCTTGCAATTCCAAAACATCCATTTTCTTTCAAACCCCTTGCTAACATTCTCCATATCACCAACAATTCCCTTGTTGATGTTATTGGAATGGTTGTCTGTGTTGAACTCAGCTCTACAATAAGAAGAAGAGATGGTTCTAAAGTTCTTAGAAGGGCCATTAAGCTAATTGATATGACTTCCTCTACTGGTAATGTGACTCTATGGGGTCCAACTACTCAAAAACAAGGTACACAACTCCAAGAGATGTACCACTCACATACTCCTATTGTTCTTGCAATTAAAAATGGGCACATCACAGAATATAATGGGAAAGTGATAAGAACCTTGGAAAGCACACAATTATTCATTGATCCAATCATAGATGAAATAGAATAGCTAAAAACATGGTTCTCAAATAATGAAACTCCTCTTTTGTCATCAACTACACAAGTTATGCATGTGGCCCTCATAATAAGAAGAAAGACAATTGGTGATATTGAAGAACATTTCATCCACATGAACCAATTTGACCAATGCATCTTGAAAGCAATTGTGCAATTTATCAAATCAGATTCTTTTTGCTATCTAGCTTGTCCCCTTGTCTCAGAAGGGAAACAATGTAAAAAAATACTTGAGCAAGCTGCAAGTGAGTCATGGTATTGCTCAAAATGTAAAGTTACAGTGGCATATTGTAATTATAGGTATGTTCTCCAAAGAAAGCTAGCAGACTATAGTGGAACATTGTGGGCTGTTGCTTTCGAGGATTCAGCCACCAATCTTCTTAGTATCTCTGTGAAGGATTTATATATGTTGCAATTCAACCTGGAAGCAGAAATCAGTGCTGCAACCATAATTAAACAAGCTTTATTCAAAGACCATCTCTTCACTCTTTCATATGAAGCTGATCAAATTGCTAGTCAAAGACGCTTAAAAGCAACTGTAGACACCTAAATTTGGACAGTTAATTTATCCAAATTTATCCACTTTTCATCTAAGAATCCCCTTATCTGCATTAATTAATTAATATCACTATTATTTAATTAATATCTCTAAAGTTCTTCTAATCCCTAAGGTATCTAGTTAAATAATTAAATACCTTCCCCCTTTCATCAAATGAATTAAATAAATATGACATTTATTTAATTCTTCATATGTCACATCCTCCATCATTTTTATCTAATCTTAATTATTCTCCTAATCTCATCATTAGGGATGTGCACATGCCTAATCCTTGATTAGGATGTGCCAAATCCTCCAAATTTTTCAAGTTGGCCTTTAATGTCTTTTAGCCACCTAACCCTCCTCTAATCCTTCATTAATTAGCTTAATCAACCTCTCAAATAATTTTTAATTCTTTTTATCTTTCGAAGGAATATTAAATTCCTTTTTCTCTTCCCCATGTGATCTTTAACTTGTCACATCAAGTCACATGTGAACTCTTCCTAATCTCCCACTTGCCTCTAATATGTCATTAATTTTTCTAATCAGGTACTTGCACATCCTTAATCACTTAATTAGGTCAACCTAATCTCCATGGCATTTGTCCTAAGTCAACCTTATTAAAAGATTTCTCCTTTTGAAGAAGGCACTCCATTCCCCATGTGAATTTTTAATTCACATTTAATCCCCCAATGCATTTCAAGGAATTTTAAATTCCTTCTCTCATCCCCATGAAAATATTTGAGGAATTTTTAATTCCTCACATGTCCTCTCACCCACATGGGGACAAGGACCTCCTTTATGAGGAGATCTTGTCCCAATCCCAAGGTACTATGTATTACCTCCATGTCATGTACTCTCCTTCTAACTCACTTACACATCATCATTTTCAAGCCACTTCACATGCCATATGTCAAGATGTGGGGGCTTGTGAGTTCTCAACTCACCATAGCCCTACATCTTGGCCTTGTTGGTTTAATCTCAACCGTCCATTTCCCTAGAGAATTCAAAATTCTCTATAAATGCCCTCTCTTTTCTCTCATTTTGGGGAGAGATCATTCATGCTAGCCAAACTCTTACAAAATTTTCTCTTAAACCATACTTATCCAAATTCTTACACTTGCATCCATTTTCACTCATTTTCCATCCTCATCTCATCTCATAGCTTGCATCTCTTGCCACCAAAGGAGCATACAACATCGAAGATCGAAGGGCCAAGCAAAGGACAACTCAACAAAGTGAAATCTTTCATTTTGCTTAGTTAAGTTAATCATTAGGCCAATCTTGATGTGTAGGGTGTTTGTAGTTGTTATTTGCACTCTTTTGTTTTTTATTCATTTTCTAATAGGTATCACGTCCTATCACATTTCTGGCACGCCTGGTGGGACCCACAAACAGGTCTCTTTCTTTCACATTTGCTATTTTTTTAATTTTTACAGGTGTAGGTTCACAGAGGGGCAGACTTGACCTGCAGATAGGCAGACCCGACCATCTAGGGGTGGAATTGACCTCTGCATAGGCAGACCTGACCTCGACAGGCGTACTCGACCTTGCCCAGTGGTGGACCTGCCCTCCATAGGCTCCAGAAAGTGTTTTTTGCAAATTTTTCACAGAGGGGCGGACTTGACCTACAGACAAACGAATCTGACCTGTAGACAGGCGGACCTGCCCTCTAGACAGGTGGACCCACCCTCCAGATAGGTGGACCTACCCTCCAAACAAGCAGACCTACCCTCTAGACAGGCGGATTTGTCGTAGAAAACTTTCTTTAGAAGGCAAAATTTCACTTTTCAACACCTTTTTTTGGTTATTTTAAGTGTTTCTAACCCCCTTACGTAGGCACATAGTTTAACTCGGGGTGTCAAATCAATCTTGTTTGTCGTGCTTGTGGGTGAACTATTTGACGTATCCAATCCCCTTGCACCATTTGGCGATACTGGGGGACGAGAAATCGTAGCTTACCAAGTTTTTGTGTCTCCCTTTTTCCTTTTCTTAGTGGGACCTTCTTGGGGATTTCATCACCCCAAGGGACGATTCCAACCACGTGCACCGACGGGGTATATAAAGGAGGGAGAGTGAAAGTTGTACCTCAATCCAATCACGTTGTAATTGGCAAAGCGTCGGGATGACGTGAAGAGTTGGTCTGAGCTTCTAGTATCTCGCTAAGGTTCCTGACTCACTCTTGTAATGGGTTGGTGTTTACGGTTTGGGCCTCACATACCAAGTGTATATTGAGGACTCCTTAGCAACCACGTTCATCCTAGAATAGAAAAAATTATCGGCCATACCCTTTCTACTAGTATTAGGATTTTGCTGTCTGAATTGTCTTCTTTGTGCAATACCAATAATTTCTTGTTCAACCATATCCTTTTGATTGATGTTTGTTGTGTTTTGGGTCCTTTTCCTTATTCATATTTTCAAAATCCAAGTTTAAACCTCTTGACAGGTGGACCTACCCTCCCGACAAGTGGACCTACCCTCCCGATAGGCAGACTTGACCTCCAGGGGCAGACCTGACCCATCCAGGGGTGGACCTGATCTATAAACTAGTCTTTTGGAGCCTGTTTCAGCCATTTTTGACCAAATTTTTCTCCATAGGTGGACCTGACCTCTGCACAGGCAGACCTGACCTCTAGACAGGTGAACTTGACCTCTAGGGGCGGACCTGACCCATCTAGGGGTGGACCTGACCTTTGACCGAACCCTTTTAGGCCTATTTTGACCAAATTAAATACCATCTTTTGCTCCACAGGCAGATTTTCCCTCCACAGGCAGACCTGCCTTCCATAGGGGTAGACCTGACCCTTGACCAGTTAGTTTTATCACTTGTTTCATCATTCGAGACCCCTGTTTCATCATTTCGAGCCCTTGTTCTGCCATTCCGATTATTCATTCACTCATTTTGAGTAATATTTCAAACCTTCATCTCCTCATTTTGAGAATCATTCATCCGTTGTGAGTGATCGTTTACTCATTTTGAGTAGTCGTTCATCCCTCTCGATCATCTGTTTAATAATTTTGAGCAAACATCCATCTATTTTAAACCCTCTTCTATCACTTCGAGCTCTTGTTCACCTATTTCGATCAATCATCTACTCGTTCTGAGTATTCTATCATTCATTTCGAGTTTTCATCTTCTTGTTTTGGGTAATCTTTCATCTATTCCGAACCTCTATCTCCTCGTTCCGCATAGTCATTTTTCCATTTCTATCATCCATTTCTCCAATCAAATCATCATTTTCCCCACCCAAATCCACTGAACTTTGTTTCAGGTTATTATCCAAATTGACCTAAGTGTTTGATCTGATCGTTATCATCAACATCCACTTAGGATTGTCATCTATCCTAAATTAATCATCATTGTTGGCCCAATCAATCCATTTTCAATCTTAAAGTGGATTTAGTGCTGCAATCATCCATTTATTCTTTAATCCGATCAATCAGTATCCTACATCACCTAGGGTAATCTTTGAATGGGGTTTTACAGTCCCTTTCGTCATCCTATCTAATCCATCAATTGATCTTATCAATCATCGATCAATCATATCCCTATCCAATCACCTTCAACCCAATCAATCTACTTCCATCTTGAAGAAGATTTGGTGTCGTAATCATCCTTTGATCATCAATCATCACAATCAATCCCATCACATCATCTAATCATCCTAATTTGAGCTTTATTCCAATCCCGATCTGAGCTTAACCTAAATCCCGGTTTGACGTTAGTCCATTCCCATCCCAAATCTTCGATCCATCCTCTTTATCCTTTCATAATCATGAATCCTTATCCTCCATCAATATTAGTCAATGGAAACCCTAATTACATCGACAACGATAACAAAAGTCTTGTCGATCAAGAGGAATATTACATAGATTCCCTTGACACTATCATTGCTAGTAAGCTTTCTCCACCCGCTTTCCAAAATCCAATCACCCCTTTGATTTATCCTATTATGTATTCATCCATGCCTAATCATGCTCCTTATGCTACCTTTGACAAGGGATATCCATCACATCTATCATATCCTTCATCTACATCATCCTCTTATCCAACACCTGTATCCTCTTATCCTAGTCTTCCATCACAACACCCCTATCCTAGTCCCCCATCCACATCCTCCTATCTCAATCATTCATCCACATATACCCACTACCCTAATATTCCATGCCAATCTGCTCACCCTAATCCTACATTCACACCTCCCTATTCTAATCCAAAATTCGGTCCAACCTATCTCAATCTACCACCTCAATCTTCCCATCTTAATCCACCATGCCAATATCCTTACTACAATCCACCACCCACATCCTCGTGTCCTAATTCACCATTCGAATACCCCTATCTTAACCCTTCATCTAATCTTAATTCCCCATCTACTCATAGTCTTCCATCCAACCCCATTCCTCAATCTAATCCTAACCCACCAATCCATAGACCTAATCCTTCATTCACTCTTGCCTCGCCATCCAAACCTAGAGTATGCAAGTTCCTCACTGCATAAGTTCTCCAAGGATTTATAACAAAGAAGACATCTCCCACTCCACACCTTGAAGTTGTAGAATCATGCCATCCCAACCCATCATCCACAATCATAGGTGATGAGACCCTTCTCCACCCAACACCTATCATTGATGATACCACCCCTAACACCACTCAAACGATTAAAACCATCATGACCTTTGAATCCATTGAGCCCCTATCTCCTACCATCACATCTACCAAATCCATTGAACACCCACCTCCTACTCCAAGAGTCGTTGAACCCATTAAAGACACCCAAATCCAATCCACTTCTTCCACTCCTAGTGTCTCTAAAATCCATTCCCATGAATGTTTTGAATCCTCCATCCATCCATCTTCCCCACTTGAAGAGTCCCACCAAGACTCCATTATCATGCCTCTCGTAGATGATGAGTCATGCCAAGAGCCTAATCCAAAGCATGCCAACATATCCCCTTCTCTAGATCAAGATCCTACCATCTCATCTAGTCCTCCTCAAAATCACAGTCCCCCATCCATTCCATCCCATGATCCCCTTGTCATTCAAGATTCCATCGCTCCATCTCCATCTCCATCACATGAGCCCACTACTACAAATCTAGATCCTATCATATCCCCTAATCCCTCTCCTGATACCACCCACCCATCCAAATGTTGCTATCCCATCATATCCCTCTCATGATCCCCCATCATCACCTAAAACTGCTATCCCCACACCGCTTGCATATTCCCTTGGTACTCTCACATTCTTCCATGGTGGCCTCCTCGTAGAAGAAAAACATAGCGTATATACCACCCATCATCCTCTACCTAATAATGGACTCGCATCATATTTTCAGAATAACACATATCCTATCATAGATCACATGCTCAAGAAAATGAACTATCAAGGAAAAGGTCTAGGCCTTCATGAGCAAGGTATTTTAGAGCCCATCCAAGTCAAAGAACAAATCTGCATGCAAGGTATTGGACCTATTTCCCAAGACTCACAATCTAAAGATGTTGGTACAACCTCTAGACGTCCTCAACGAGCCTTTTCCAAAAGAAATTTCGGCTCCTCCCATCATTCCACTTGATCTTATGCTGCCATCCCTCCTCCTCTAACGTATTGCCTCAAAACAACCATCCATATTTCTCCCTCATCTGCTCCATCCATTTTGGGTCCTTATGTCCCTCCACCCACTAAGTCCATTTTGGGCCCTTATATCCCAAAATTACCCTCTCCATCTCATCATCTTCATCCTTTCATCCATCCATCACCTATCCATGTCACCCATCATAAACATCCCACTTGCATATCCCATAATCAGGATCAATGAAGGCACATACCTAAACATCCTCATCTACATGTAATCCCCATACTCCTACCTCCATTGCTCAACATCATCCATATCCTTGCACCCATCCCATTGCTACTAAAAGCACTTTGGATGCTAAAGTAAGACTACATAAATCCAAACATCCACATGAATCTAAAGCTCCCCATGTCCCCTCTAAAAGACATGGTGAAGAGAAGAAAAATCCAAATCCAAATCAAATTCATAGGCCACAAAGGCCCACCAAAGCAAAGATCAAAACCATGTGGATCCCAAAGAAAAAATATGCAATGCCTTCAAATGAAATATCTGTTAGACCATCCAAAGTTGCTGATTCAAAAGCTAATCATACACCCCTTTCATCTCCTAAGTCTGTTTTGAGCCCTTATGTTCCAAAATTCACCATCTTATCTCCTCCATTATCCCTGCATTCTCCATCCCTTAATCCTCTTATCTTTTCACATCCACCACCACATGTACCAATGTTGGTCCTGAACACATCTCCCCATCACATATCCACCCTATCATTCCATCCATACACTTTTCAACATCCCACCCATTATCCCACGTATCTCCCATCTCAAATCCCTCTAATTCATCCTCTTGCATAATCCATTTCTCCTAATAAGGTTGTACCAACATCCAACAGTCGGTTCAAACATGGGCTCTTAATACCTCATATAGAACTTGATGCTTGAGTCCTTCATCCATCTCCTTATCACATGTCATCTAAATCCACTTCTTCATCTCCCTATCCTTATCCATCTCCTTCTGCATGCTATCCAAAAAGTCAAAAAAATCCAAAAAAAAAAAAATCAAAAAATTAAAATAGTAAAGAGAAATAATCCATCTAATGGTGAAAACTTGGCAAACAAGCGCCTTGGATAAGTACCATGATGAAAAACTGGTAAACAAGCGTCATGCATAAATCCCTATCTGCACTTGGGGGCAGCTTCCTGATATGCATTCCATCCATCTGCTATGCTTCCTGCTATGCTTCCAGCTATGCACCCGTCTTCTTGCTATACTCCAATTTCATTCATCCCCTCCATCCTACCTATCTTACACATCTTGCTTGGCATATCTCATTTATCCCAATCCTTCCATCTTCCTTGTGATCTTGATAATGATAGGGGAAAACATATAAACATGCTTTGGACACCTCTTAGCATACATTCCCCTCATCCACACACTATCCTAATCCTCATTCACACTTTCTACCTTCCTTATCCACCCATCATGCTACCTTCAATCTCCCTTCCTTATCCATGCATCCTATCTTCATCCATCTCACTCCTTTATTTTCCTATCCTTCTCTATTGCATCCTACATGCCTCCTCGCACATGACATATCTAGAGTGGGGGAATATATCTTCTTGGAGACATCATTCATTCCATCAGAGCAATCCCTTCCATTTCCTATCCTCATCTCCTTATCATTATATCGATCTCCCCATCCTTATCTTCCTATCCTTCCATCATAGCATCCCTTTCCATCTATCCATCTGGTAACCTTTTCCTCATCCAAATCCTTATCCCTCTATCCAAACAATCATTTTCCTCCCCCCATCCACATCTCTTTCTCCTCCCATCTAATAATCCCTTGCCATTGGTCTCTAGCTATAGGATACTCCCCACACAATCCAATGCCATCTATCTTATTGTCATCACTTTGGCTTCTTTCACATATCTTGTCAATCTCCTATCCTTTCTCATCATTCATCTTTCCCCTTTTTTTTTGTTGGTCCTCCTGAATCCCTGACCTTGCCCTGGGCACGGGCGGACCTGCCCTGGTCCATGGGTGGACCCGCCCCAACTCGGGCGGACCTGCCCTGGTCCTTGGGTGGACCCGCCTGGTTGCGGGCAGATCCACCCACGCTCTTGGGTGAACCCACCCGGCCGTAGGAAGACCCGCTTGGGTCCGCGGGCAGATCCGCTCGACCTCCCGGGCGGACCCGCCCTCGTCCGCGGGCGGACCTGCCCCCGTCCGTGGGCGGACCTGCCCGGGCGTGGATGAATCGGCTCATCCATGAGACTTGAGTGAGGGTCCCCTGCTCCTCTAGTTCTTTTTTTCACCCACTTTTTAGCCCTCTTTTTGGGGCGTACTCGACTAATTTATCCATCTTGACGTCCTCCCACTTCATCTTTGCTGATTGATTTTTATGCTGAAACTTCCAGAGGACATAACTTTTGACTCAGGTGTCTATTTGAGCTGAAATTTTATGATTGGTTGCATTATAAGATGGCATGTGGATTCCCAAGACCTTGTTTAGCCACATTTTTGGGGCCTCAAACTTTCATCTTGACCCTCAAAATCGCAATTTAGTGTTTTTTTTCAATTTTTGAAAAATCATTTTTGTCAATAACTCGGAATGCATGTATCAAATTTGGGATGTTAGTTGGAAATTCATCCTATATTAGTATTGGGTATTTTTTGGGAAAAAACTGAACTCTCAAACGTATGACTGTGAAGTTTCCTAAAATGGCAAAATTTGACAATTTTTGAAAATTGCCAAATCTGGAAAAATCTGATTGTCAACACCTTACGTCCCTTAAACTTCAGAATTTGGTGTAGAATCAATCCCATCACATCCTCCAATCATCCTAGGCTTCAATCCAATCCTAATCTGAGCTTTAATCTAATCCCAATTTGAGCTTAACTAAAACCCTAATCTGAGCTTTAGTCCATTTGCAGTAAAGATCTTTGGATATCGAAACATATCTTAAGATCCCTCCCTCCATCTTATTCAATTTTGTCCTATTCATCCATTCCAATCATCTGTTCACTTGTTCTGAGTAAAATTTCATCTATTTTGAACCCTCATCAATCATCTCAAGCATTCGTTTACTCGTTCCAAGTAAACATTTATCCATTTCAAACCTCCTATCATTTCGAACTCTCAGTCAACAATTCCAGTCAATCGTTTACTCATTTTGAGTAATATTTCATCTATTCCAAACCTTCATCTTCTCATTCCAAGAATCATTCATCCATTGTGAGTGGTCATTTACTCATTTTGAGTAGGTGTTCATCCCTCTTGATCATCTGTTTACTCATTCCAAGTACTTTGTCATCCTCCTTCTCTTGTTTTGAGCTTTGTGTAGTCACCATCCTTTGATCCATTCCAATGAGTCTATCTTGTCTCATCATCTCGGTCCCATCATTTTATCCCCTTATCTAGGGTTATCTCATCATCCTTTATCCATCATTTGTCTTTGGTCTTTCGTCGAACT
This sequence comes from Sequoia sempervirens, assembly GCA_007258455.2. Lineage (NCBI taxonomy): Eukaryota > Viridiplantae > Streptophyta > Pinopsida > Cupressales > Cupressaceae > Sequoia > Sequoia sempervirens. The sequence continues at coordinate 294,069 of VDFB02078017.1, forward strand.
ACTTTGCCCCTGCGCTTTCACATAGGCAAGGTCAATCATTTGATCCGCCCCCGGGGCTCCTTTATCATCTATCATCGGTCTTTCAGCTTTTTCCATCCACTCCTTTATCGTCTATCCTCTATCTTTACTTTTGACCCTCCGGTCCTTGTCATCCACCATCAGTCTTCATTGTCCTCTTTCTACTTTTATTCATGATCTGTCATCAGCCTTTTATTGAACTACGAGGGCTCTGCGCTTTCACGTAGGCAAGGCTAATCTTTGATCAGCGCCCAAGGCCTTAGGTTGCTAGGATGTGTCAGTCTCCTATCCTGTGTCATGTCTCTTGTGTCACATCATCAAGCTATGCCCTTATCTAGCTGGTTCTTACCAAACAAGATCCACTTGTATCATCAAATCCAATCAGTTATGAATATACGGTGTCATATTGATCTTTCAGTTTAGTATCCATCATCAATCTCAATAGGATGCATCCTTCCTAACAAACCTCATCAATCCCATCCATCCCCTTGATCCTATGGCAAAGGACGTTTGAAATTGATTGCAATTTTTTTGATGCGTTTGGATTTTGTTTATCATTTGAGCTCCCTATCATCACTTGTCACGGTCGCCTTGATCCATCATATCATGGTGTGCTTTGACTAGTCAACATAGGGGCGTATCCACCATTACTCCCATCAAAAATTTGAACCCATTTCAAACAAGATGGATTATCAAGGTTCGTGTTACAATGAAAAGAGAAATGCACGAGTTCAATACTCAAAAGGGGCAAGGACATGTGTTCTCATTTGACATTATTGACTATGATGGTACTGAGATACGTGTCACTTCCTTCAACAAGGTCGCAGATCTTCATTACAAGAATGTCGAAGTTGGAGCTGTCTATACAATATCCGAGGGGACTATTAAACCAGCAAATAAATTATACAACAAACTCAATAGTCAGCTTGAGATTTGTCTACAGGATGATTTGAAGGTGTCAGCCTCTGAAAATGATCTTGCAATTCTAAAACATCCATTTTCTTTCAAAGCCCTTGCTGACATTCTCCATATCACCAACAATTCCCTTGTTGATGTTATTGGAATGGTTGTCTGTGTTGAACTCAGCTCTACAATAAGAAGAAGAGATGGTTCTGAAGTTCTTAGAAGGGCCATTAAGCTAATTGATATGACTTCCTCTACTGGTAATGTGACTCTATGGGGTCCAACTACTCAAAAACAAGGTACACAACTCCAAGAGATGTACTACTCACATACTCCTGTTGTTCTTGCAATTAAAAATGGGCATGTCATAGAATATAATGGGAAAGTGATAAGAACCTTGGAAAGCACACAATTATTCATTGATCCAATCATAGATGAAACATAACAGCTAAAAACATGGTTCTCAAATAATGAAACTCCTCTTTTGTCATCAACTACACAAGTTGTGCATGTGGCCCTCATAATAAGAAGAAAGACAATTGGTGATATTGAAGAACATTTAGTCCACATGAACCAATCTACCCAATGCATCTTGAAAACAACTGTGCAATTTATCAAATAAAATTCTTTTTGCTATCCAGTTTGTCCCCTTGTCTCAGAAGGGAAACAATGTAAAAATAGACTTGAGCAAGATGCAAATGAGTCATGGTATTGCTCAAAATGTAAAGTTACAGTGGCAGATTGTAATTATAGGAATGTTCACCAAATAAAGCTAGCAGACTATAGTAGAACATTGTGGGCTGTTGCTTTCAAGGATTCAACTACCATTCTTCTTGGTATCTCTGCGAAGGATTTATATATGTTGCAATTCAACCTGGAAGCAAAAATCAGTGTTGCAGCCGTAATTAAACAAGCTTTATTCAAAGACCATCTCTTCACTCTTTCATATGAAGCTGATCAAACTGTTGGTCAAAGACACTTAAAAGCAACTATAGACACCTAAATTTGGACAGTTAATTTATCCAAATTTATCCACTTTTCATCTAAGCATCCCCTTATCCGCATTAATTAAGTAATATCACTATTATTTAATTAATATCTCTAAAGTTCTTCTAATCCCTAAGGTATCTAGTTAAATAATTAAATACCTTTCCCCTTTCATCAAATGAATTAAATAAATATGACATTTATTTAATTCTTCATATGTCACTTCCTCCATCATTTTTATCTAATCCTAATTATTCTCCTAATCTCATCATTAGGGATGTGCACATGCCTAATCATTGATTAGGATGTGTCACATCCTCCAAATTTTGTAAGTTGGCCTTTAATGTCTTTTAGCCACCTAACCCTCCTCTAATCCTTCATTAACTAGCTTAATCAACCTCTTAAAGAATTTTTAATTCCTTTTATCCTTCGAAGGAATATTAAATTCCTTTTTCTCTTCCCCATGTGATCTTTGACTTGTCACATCAAGTCACATGTGAACTCTTCCTAATCTCCCACTTGCCTCTAATATGTCATTAATTTTTTGTAATCAGGTACTTGCACATCCTTAATCACTTAATTAGGTCAACCTAATCTCCATGTCATTTGTCCTAAGTCAACCTTATTAAAAGCTTTCTCCTTTTGAAGAAGGCACTCCATTCCCCATGTGAATTTTTAATTCACATTTAATCCCCCAATGTATTTCAAGGAATTTTAAATTCCTTCTATCATCCCCATGAGAATATTTGAGGAATTTTTAACTCCTCACATGTCCTCTCACCCACATGGGGACAAGGACCTCCTTTATGAGATCTTGTCCCAATCCCAAGGTACTATGTACTACCTCCATGTCATGTACTCTCCTTCCAACTCACTTACACATCATCATTTTCAAGCTACTTCACATGACACATGTCAAGATGTGGGGGCTTGTGAGTTCTCAACTCACCATAGCCCTACATCTTGGCCTTGTTGGTTTAATCTCAACCGTCCATTTCCCTAGAAAACTCAAAATTCTCTATAAATACCCCCTCTTTTCTCTCATTTTGGGGAGAGATCATTCATGCTAGCCAAAATTTTGCAAAATTTTCTCTTAAACCATACTTAGCCAAATTCTCACACTTGCATCCATTTTCACTCATTTTCCATCCTATCTCATCTCATAGCTTGCATCTCTTGCCACCAAAGGAGCATACAACATCGAAGATCGAAGGGCCAACCAAAGGACAACTTAACAAGGTGAAATATTTCATTTTGCTTAGTTAAGTTAATCATTAGGCCAATCTTGAGGTGTAGGGTGTTTGTAGTTGTTATTCACACTCTTTTGTTTGCTGTTCATTTTCTAACAAGTATCACGTCCTATCACAACAACAATCACCAAAATTGATAAATTAGATTTTGAAGAGGAAAATAAGTTGTTGCTACAACGAATCTTTGACATGTCAAATATAGATAATACTTAATATTTTAGCTATGATACTTGTACATTCTTACAAGGTTACTTGATAACTATGTACAAAAACTTTCAAATGGTAATGATGAGTGAATTCCAATCACACATGATTTATTGATAGGGTTATAGTCTTAATTTCCTCCCCTTCAAGATTGATTTTTTTAATATTTCTTATTGAAAGTTTTCTCTTATGATGGTTTAAATTCACATGCACAAAAAAATGTCCCTTAGCACATGCAAACTCATTTTATGGCTTGTAGTTATCATGTTTTTTTCCTTATGTAACATATGTTGGAACATTCGTGTGCTATTCACCTCTAGATAGTTACTTGACTAAGAGAATATCTCCAAGTGGTTTATTCTAGACTGGTAACTATTCCAAGGATAGTTAGATGGTTGTGATAGTTGGAATTCCATTACAGATATGAAGTGATGTATAAAACATGTGATTGAACTAAATGATAATTATATAATATTGCATCAACTTTGACTATAGATTGGTGATCTGATTTATTTGTTTACAATTTCTACAATTTTATTTCACTAAGGAAGTGGAGAGCTCTTATCAACCTAGAGATATTATATAAATTTCAAGTAGGGAGAGTTCTCCAATTCTATCTATGAATCCATCTCAATCAATGAAGTCAAATGGTATTCCTACAAATCCTGTACAAGATCTTGCAAGTAAAATTATGATTAGTTGCAGAGACATCATACAAGAAGCAAAGAGCACTGTTAAAAATGTACAAACTGTCAACAAGACTTACATTCACAAAATGGAAATAGCATTACATCATTTCCATTCAACTTATTAGAAGTTGACTTCTTTCTACACTTTCCTTTGTGAACTACATGCTGATGACTACTATTCACAAGGCTGATCTTGCTACATTAAAACAACATTCTAGAACTACTTAAGTAATGTTTAGTATAATTTTTCTCTGTAAATATGTATATAAAACATGCTCTACAAAATGTAAGTATGTCTTCTAACAACTTATGCACAACTGGCTGCTTTTTGTATCCCTACAAGAAATCCAAGCTCCTCAATACTAAATCAGAAAGCTCTTTGATCATACTTTACAGTTCGATTGGTCAAGTGTTCCAAATTCTCATTTGTAGAATGCCTTATGTTTGATGCACCTACTTTATCTGGTCCAAAATGTCTATTGAACAGTTCTTAATCTCATGCACATTGCTGCAAGTTTATTCTTGCTATTAAAAATCCCTCTTTCACAACTCCTTGTAGCACGTATGTACATAAATTGTTAATGGATCAGCATATGAGTAATTGAAAAACAAAAAGTTTTGGCTTTTGAGATGAAAGTTCAAAGCTTCTTGTGTGTGCAATGTCTTTTAAGATTCTTTTGGTCCTTCATTTTAATGAATTCTTAGTGATTTTGCATGCTATTGAAATTTTCAAATGCTCTACAAAAATCTTAAATCTTTAAGATAAGGAATTTGGTAAAATATGTTTACATCACAAATTCATTGGTCATCGATCAAACCAAGTCATAGCCTTTATTACATTCACAAAGCATAAACAACCTATATCATCTATAATTGTCAACATCAATCTAATCATCATCAATGTATATCTACTGGCAGTAGATTCTATTGTCAATCTTGTTGGAGTACATGATATTGATGCTAAAGAAAGGCCTATTAGACATGTAGATATATCCTTTCTATTATCAGGTTCATGTACATATCTTAATCTCATGCAACTTGTTTCAAGTTCATTCTTGCTATTAAAAATCCCTCTTTCATAGCTCCATGTAGCACATAGCAGATGAGTAATTGAAAAACACCAAGTTTTGGCTTTTGACATCAGATTTCAAAGCTTCTTCTGTGTGCAATGTCTTTTAACCTTCTTTTGGTCCTTCATCTTAATGAATTCTTAGTGATTTTGTATGATTTATGAGTACCCTTACTTTATGGTTATTACCAAAATACATGACAGAAAGGTCATCAAATTAATCACTACTCATGGAAATTACTCATGGTGAGATTACATAGAGAAATGTTGGTAATTAAACTCAATATTCTTTGAAGCGGCTATTTTGAGTAGCCTATTCAAATTCTAAACCTTTGCCTTTATTTTTTAAGCCAATGAACTTTAAAATGAAAAAAATTATTATTCCTATTTATTTGTATCTCTTGAATTTTGTATCTCTCTATTTATCTTTCCTCTTTTCTAAACTTTTAACTCATGTTAGATATATCCTTTCTATTATCAGGTTCATGCAAACTCAATATTCCTTGAAGCGGTTGTTTTGAGTAGCCTGTTCAAATTCTAAACCTTTGCCTTTATTTTTTAAGCCAGTGAAATATAACATGAAAAAATTTATTATTCCTATTTATTTGTATCTCTTGAATTGTGTATCTCTATGTTTATCTTTCCTTTTTTCTAAAGTTTTAACTCACATTAGATATATCCTTTCTATTATCAGGTTCATGTAGATATACGCTTTATTTATTACAACATAAATAAAACAAGATTTTTGTCAGATTTTGCAGTTGCCTAGTTGAAATGTTAGTAAAATGTAAATGCATATAAAACACAAGTGAATTCATAGAATCTATGATTAAATATTTTAACATACTTTCAACAAAATTGTGATACAATGTTTTATCTTTTACAACAACACTAATCATAGTTTGTTTCTCAACGTGTAGGCATAAAATAACTTGACAATATAATTTTGGAAGTTGTTGAACTACAAGTAAAGTCAATTGGTGAGAGTAATGTTTACAATTCATTTCATCAATATACCAACTTGAGTAATTCTTGTATTGATAATATGCTATATGTTTTGTGCAATATTCAATATGTGTTTTGTCAAACTTGCAATTGAAAACTTGTCTATAATATGAAGTTTCTGATCTAATGTTTTGAATCTTTGTTTATTACAATATGTGTTCACCCTAGGTGAAGAGGTTTTTTCATTTTCTGGGATAACCTACTATTCTCCTTTCTAGATGGTCAGCCTCACCCCTACAAATGACCCAACTGAATCTACTGAAACGCAAAAATTAAAGTCTCGCAAAAGAAGCCAAGCTTACTATGCCTCCCATAAAGAAGAAATAAGCATTGGACATCGCATGTGTCGAATGGAACAACAATTTACCCCATCCATCGACCACTGAAGTAGTGAAAGAAGCCAAGCTTACTATGCCTCCCATAAAGAAGAAATAAGTGCTGGACCAAGTGCTACTCACTCTCCCTCAATAGAACAATTTGCCTAAACAACATCCACCACTTCCCAAAGAAGCCAAGCTTACTATGCCTCCCATAAAGAAGAAATAAGCATTTGACACTGCATGCTTCGAATCAAACAACAATATACCCAATCCATGGACCACCCAAGTAGTGTTGGACCAAGCAATACTCACTCTCCCCCAATAGGACAATATGCCCAAACAATATCCACGAATTCCCATGAAACTTGACCCAAACCATTCACACTCAAACAACCACCCCACCATAAATAAATAAGAACTTCACTACAACTTCTAAAAGATTTCGAAAAAGGATAGATGCACTAGCAAATTTACAAACATGTACATTATATAGCGAGCGCTACCCCGGGATGCATACCAATTCAAGATATGATGGCCCCATTTGTAGTAGATGCTATCAGGAAAAAAGTAGACATCATTTTTCAGCATCTAATAACATGGACCCAGGACAACAACCACCTGAATTAAAAAACCTAACCCAGGTTCAAGAGATGCTAATAGCATGAGTGATTCCATTCATTCAAGTCACCCATGCTCATGGTGGCCAATACAAATATAGTGGTCATACAATTAGTTTCCCACAAGATATCAAAACGATAGCAAAATACCTTCCACATAGATTGAAAAACTTGGATGTTCTAATAGTTGATAGATTCCACACACAAGGCGACCACTATGACTGCTATGTAAGCAGAAAACGTGTCTATGTAGCATTACAATACAAAATCACACATGATCCATACTACATAGGCATTCAAATAGATGCTGACTCGCTAGCACTACTCTTGACTACCAGTACAAATGTTTCAAGCATGCTTCATTCCATAAATATTCAAACCGAATTTGCACATGACCAATGCCAACCGCCTTTGCATGATATCGACCAGCTAGAAAAAGAGCTAACCAATTCATCATCCCTCATTCCTAGAATTCCAAATCAACGACCAGAGCTAGAAATCATTAAAAAAAGCCTACAAGTAAATGATGAACCTGGCAACATCATACCATGGCCATAATTGGACTCCTCACCAATCAACGAATACAATACTAAGGGACTTTTTGATATGGATTTTCCTACACTCTTTCCAACTGGCATTGCATTGCACATGCAGCCTCATTATAAACAAGTCAAACTACATGAATATATATTACACTTAATGTGATTTCATGACTCTAGATTTGCAAGCCATCCAAGATTTCAGTATTTTGTTTTGAACCTTATGATGCGCCACCATAGCCAAGGAATTGCATTAGTGTTTGTTAAGAAAAATGCAGAGGATTGTATACCAACAACCATTGAAACCCTCTATACCCATATGCAAGAATTTCCCGATAGTCAATTAGCTGAACAACTGATGCACTTTGGTTCTTCGCTGAGAGGAACACACTCATATTGGAATAAGTGTCGAGGAGAGCTATCAAACATGATCAACCAAATTGGCTCACCCACTCTATTTTTCACACTAAGCGCAATAGACACTAAATGGCCAGATTTACACAAGCTTTTCCCAAATGGCAATTCAGGCACACCACAAACAAACAAAACTTGAGTGGAAAACATAGTTAATAACCTGCATACGACATCCTTATACTTACACCAAAGGTTCACCATCTTTCATGAAGAAGTAGAAGAAAAGTTCTTAAATGCAATAGACTATTGGTATAGAAATGAATGGCAACATTGAGGCTCTAGACACATACATGGATTTATTTGGCTTACCAATGCACCAGACATGGACAACCTTGACTGGCATAACAACATACAAGTTGAACAAGCAAAAGAATTCTTTGATAAGTATGTTAGCACATGGAACCCACGCACACCATCTCAAAGAAATAACACACGACATCGATCTGTAGAAGATGACCCTTTCCTACTAAGCACACCAGAAATCTTCTCTAGAGATAGACTTGATGACTACGCAGATTTGCTCAACCGTGTCTAGAGACACAAAAAATGTAGTGAAGGCACTTGCTTATGCAAAAAGGGTCAAACTCTAGCATGCCGGTACAAAGCCCCCTAGACTGAATGTGCCATGTCTACCTTATCATGCGACGAAACAAGAAAAAAGCAATATACTCCTGCCTGTAATGATGATAGACTAAATATACACAATCTAGACATGCTTTCAATATGGAGAGCTAATATGGATTGCCAGCCTGTAATTTCAAAAACACATGTCCTTAAATACATTTCCAAATATGCAGCAAAGGCAAAAAGAAAGTCTGAGAGTTGTACCAACATGCTAACATGAATATGTAAACATCAACTGCCAGCCAACCATGCTCTAACAGCCTACAGAAAATTCATAATAGAGATTGTTGTAGACCGTGACATAGGTGCCCAAGAAACTTGCCACATGGTACAGAAATTTCCTCTAGTTGTTTGCAATCGCTCATTTTTCACACTAAATGTTGGTCAAAAATTCCTTCATCGAATCAAAAGAAATATCAACCAAGATACATTACCATTACACTATCTACATTGCTATATGCAACGACCTCTAGACATGGAAACAATAACACTAATCAACTCTGCCCAATCTTTCTCTTTCTCATCCTTTCGCAAAGGGTGCAAGTGGACACGTAGGAACCACAAAGCAATCATAAACGTCTTTCCTCTATTTCATAGTGTTCCGAATGAGGATTCAGAACAGTTTGAGACATTTTGTTGGAGCGAGCTACTTCTATACAATCATTTATGTGACATAACCACATACATTGGCCTCAATAAAGATGAAATTGTTGCGCATTGGAAAGAGATGAATCTCAACCAATACTCTGTTTGGCATGTTGACCGCATTGTAAACACTAAAGAAAACCAAGAAGAAGATGATGAAATTGACACTCCAACAGATACACAAACAACATTGCCACTACATGAATGGGAATTGTTCTCACAAATGGGTCTTCCTAATCACGTAAATGTAGACACCCTACAAATGCTTGGTAAATGCGATTTTGACAACAACAACAAATGGGATACACATGCAATTCCTCCACACCTACATAAAGCTGCAGAACACTTCATACACACAAACAAACAGTCACAACAAAATGACCAATCCACACCTCAATTCACTGACCCACAATACCCACTATCATCAAAAGAAGTTGCACTCGCTATTATTAAACAACACTATAACAACATCTCCTCGCACCAACCATTACACATGATAATACAAGGAACAACAGGTATAGGGAAATCATATTTAATTCATTGTATAAAACACGCACTGAGGAAACTATCACCACAAAATCAAAACCCCCTACTTGTCGTTGCTCCTACAGAGATCGTTGCATTCAACATAAATGCCTCCATAATGCATTCAGCCCTAAAAATTCCAATAAAAGAAATGCAACCACTAAAAGCGCAATCACTAACATTATTTCAAGAGGAGATGAAACACATCAAATACCTATTACTTGATGAAATGAGCTTCATTGGACCAAAAATACTACTCAAAATAGATACTAGATTGTGTGAAGCTTTCCCCCACAACCAACATATGCGTTTTGGAGGCACATATATAATACCTATAGGTGACCTAGCACAATTGCCCCTGTTATGGAAAAACCAATCTACGCATCCCACTCCAATGCAATACTCCTATGGGAAAAATTCACCACAGTCGTTACTCTATAAACAAGCTTTTTCCTACAAGGAGACTTTGAAACCCAAATTGCCTTTCGTCACGCATTACAAAATATGCATAATGCAAAACCACTCGAGGAAGACTGGAAATTACTAATGACTCACACAAACAAACATCTATCAAATGTTGAGCACACAAATTTCAACCAATCAATGCACCTATTATCCACAAACGATTTAGTCGCACTACATAACAAAAAAATGCTCAAACTGTTAAATATTCCTATCGCGCTATGCATCGCAATACAAACACATAGAAAATCAAATATTGATAATGATTTTGAACAACTTCCAAAAGATATCTTCCTGTGTAGAGGCCAACGAGTCATGTTAACAACAAACTTATGGATTCAGACAGGCCTTGTCAATGGATCTCTTGAAGAATTACAAGAAATTGTTTACCCAACTGGATCCAACCCACCAGATTTACCTTCATACATGGTGGTCCATTTCGATGAGTACAATGGCCCACCATGGAACCCAAATGAACCAAAATGCATACCTATCACACCCATATCTATTGGCAGTCGTAGGAAAATACCACTATCCATGGCATGGGAAATAACCATACATAAATCTCAAGGGCTAACACTAAAAAAGGAAACAATTGATATAGGAAAAGTTGAAAGACAAGGACTCAATTTTATAGCTATCTCTAGGGTCAAACCAATAAACGATCTTCGAACAAAACCACCATTCTCATTCAACCGCTATTCCCAGATGAAAAACAACCCTTATACCATTATCAGGAAAAAAGAGGAAGCACGGCTACAAACTCTTTCATTATAACCACAATAGGTACACAACTATATTCTATTAATTTCATATCACTTAACCAACAAAAGGAATACTAACATAACAAAGTCACTATATTCCATAATGTGCAGGAATCAAATAGCTATTCTCTCTCAGGGTGTTGCCACAATAATGGGTTACACTTTTTGGGACATCCTGATTTTTGCCTGAAATCACATATTTTTAGAAAATACAATGATTTATGACTTTAAAGGTTCAATTTAAATTATTTTAATTAAAGAGGGATTGATCAAACCCTCTTAGATGAAACCCCCTTGGATAGAACTTTGTTAGATTTAAACCATACCTATAATCGAGTCTCCTCTACACCTATCAAAATGCTGATAAAAAACCACTTTTGATTTACCTTTTGGGTGATCAAATGAATTCATTTAAAATTTATTTTTTCTAAGCCTGCAGCCCTTATTATAAGCTTCCCAAAAAGTATAATTTTAAATATGTTTAATTTGATTATTATATTTATTTTTTTATTTCTTGTGAATGTAGGATTTTCAATAAACATCAAGTTCTTTATTTTACACATACGGAAAAATAGAAAAATAGAGAAATTTTTTTATAAAAAATACATGTCCACTAGGTATTGATGTCCTTATTCCAACAAAAAAATAATAAGTTAATTCAAATGAATACAAAAAAAGTTATGCGTGCCGAAGTACACCTCTATCCAAATTATAATTATGCTGACTTGAAAAATTAATTAAAAAAAATATATGAAACAAAAAATTATGAAAAAATATCCATCCCCTAGATATTGGTGTGTAAAAATTGTATTTTAAAAATTAGAATTGTATCCTATCTATAAAAAAAGTTACGTGGGCCGAAGTAAACATCACTTTTTAAAAATGTTGATTAGTAGAAAATATAAGTTATTAAAAATTACATAAAATGATTCACAATTTATTTTTTAATTTTTTAAAAAAAATACAATTAGAATCTACACAAAATATCTAACAAATAAATAGTTTGATTCACCTTCAAAACCTTAATGGTTTAGCTGCTATAGGTGTAAAAACGTGAATGTCTAGTGAAAAATCCTGATTTTAATGTCAAGTTTGGCCAAAAATTGTAACCCATTATTGTGGGATCACGAGCCATCATCTCAAGCATTAACCAAAATCATCTATGTATAGAATATCACTGTGTACAAATATTGGTAATTTTTTTCATATATTTATAATTTGTACATTTTTTTGTAATTTCTACAGATATTTGCAATCTATTTAAAAAACTCATAAAATTAATTTGTAGATATTATACAGATTATGTGGACTTCACCCCATTGTGTTTTACTTGTTATATCTATATGGAAAAATAGTAGATGGTATTATTAAGTGGAGTTGTACCAATACATCTTGTTAACCTATCTCAACTTTCAGAGGATCAATTGGCTATATTGCACCAGGTATGAAAAATTTGCAGCATATGCAAAAACAAATTGCTTCTAATTTTTGTTTAGTTTTTCATTAGAATTTCATAGTTTGTTGGCTTGGATGCGGAATATGGATTTTGAAGTAAAACTTCCAAAAAAGGTGATGTATATAGCTTTGGCATTACCTTGTTGGAAATGATGATGAGGAAAAGGCCAACTAGTACCATATTTCTGGCAGGGCTCAACTTGCATAAGTGGGTAAGCATGGCTTTCCCTCATAGAATGATGGAAGTGGTCAAATTTAGCCTAATGGAAGATGCAATTAGTGATGGAAAAAATCACTATATCTTGAGTTTGACTACTAGGTTTGGTTCCTACAAGGAATTACAAACAAATTTGTAAAACTAGCTGGTACTTCCAAATTATCATTAAAGAACTGTGTATATACTAATTCTAGCAGTTAGTTGCAACTACTTAGTCCTTTCTGGGGTTAGACAAATAATTGTTTATTTACATGATATTGTTAGAAATATGAATAAATCAATAACTCTTTACTCATTGATGCCTTCTCGGAGTGTATAGTTAGTTGCAACTACTTAGTCCTTTCTGGGGTTGGACAAATAACTGTTTATTTACATGATATTGTTAGAGATATGAATAAATCAATAAATTTTTACTCATTGATGCCTTCTCAGAGTGTATATAACACCTAAATTTGTTATAATTCTGAGTTAATGAATTAACTCACTCACTCTCTTTTCTTGGGATTTTCCATGATCAATATGTTGAACAGGAACCAACGATTATCAAGATTTCACATTCAATAAAATTAATCAAAAAATTATAAAAAATGTACAAAATTGCCCATACTTGTATTTACTTCGTATGCTTCAATGTTGCTTTAGGCTTTTCTCATGTTCACACTCCTATGATACTTTATATTCATTTAGGTTTCACAATGTAGGATCTTTTCACTCAAACTCTTCTCTATTATAGCCGGTTTTAGTATTCAGATTGTCATCCGAATTTTTAATCCCTTGTCTGTTGTTTTAACATTCCATTCTTAGAAAAAATAGGGCCTATAATGTTTAGATATCAATAATGCTCAGCAAACTATAGAAAACTATTGGCATATTCATTGTAGCTTTCTCGGCTGCAAGTGCTAGTTATAAGGAGAAAGCAGAGCACATAAGTCTTCACTAAAGATAGGCGATTTCAAGGAAAATTGAGAGTATGACATAAATGTTCTTTGGAAACCAAGGTACACACAAGAAAAATATGTAGACCAAAAAGGAAACCAAAACCCACAGGGGGAGTTGAGATGATTCAAGAGAAATAGTTTGAATCAGTCAATGAGATAGGGCAGCTAATAAAGGCATGTACAGACCAAACACCATAAACCATAACATTCGAATGAGTACCCTCTTAACCCAGTTTCAAAGAGTAATAAAGAAATAGTGGCTCACCTCCTTAATAATAAGAGAAAGAAATCGAACCACCCACAAGGATATATAGTAGAAAAGAAAGCTCAATCAACATGCAAGAATGGAAACTAGTAGCGCTGGTTAAAGGGAAGTCAAAGCTCCAAAAATAATACACTGATGTTGCATACTCATTTAATGACAAAGATGCAGACGAGAAAGTGAAATGAAACCCTAGGCTGAGGGTAGTGGAGGTGAATTCAACTGTGAATCACAATATCAGGAAAATCAATGAAGAGTTGAGATATTAAAATCAGAAAATGATCCATGATTTTAAAGTCACGATTTCATGCTTTGGGTCTAGGACGATTCAATGAAGCTAGGAGATTTCATCAAGAAATGAGATAATGAATCTGATTGCAAGGATTGAATCATCTTGAACAGATCAAATTGGTTATAAGCTACACCACTAGACCAAGGATAATAAGGAGAGTTGAATCGATGTAACGACTTGCTTATAATACTATAGAGATATCATTACAATTGATTAATTTGTCTTAGTCAACCTTCAATACAACATTCCCAAGTTACATAAAGGCACAACAAATTTAGATGCATGTACATAGTTTTATGAAGTTAACGGATTACAAAGAAAGACAATGAAAATTAATGCAATAGAGGAGTACACCAACAGTTTGAGTTTACAGGGAATCCAAATATTATACCTGTATAGTGCGTATAACAACAATTCTCTTAAAAAGAAGGGTTTGATTCATTTCATGAAAACTTAAGCAATTGTTTGACAATGAGAAAATTCGCTTACGCAAAACAGAGAATGAGAAATCAAAAATCAAATACAACATCGACCTAGGTTCCTACACCTGAGAACAGGGAGTACGAACTGAAGACCTCTGCTTTGCACCCATAGATCCTTCCTTCAAACTTGATCACCCAAGATTATTGCAATTCAAAAATAATATCAAAAGCCAAGAATTGTAATTTTCTTTCTGAATTATTTTACAGAGCTAAACATAGCTTATGAAAACCTTTTTTTTTCAAAAAATGAGCCTACTTCAAGGAAAAAATGAGAAAAAAAGTTTTATTTTTCCCAATAAAATCCAAGAGATAAACTTCGAAATTAAAAATCAACAGAAAAGGAAAGTTTCCTGTTCAAAAAATAGTTCAGAGTCGTGCATGTGCACGCACTCCATCTTTTTTCATCTTTTTCTATTTTGAACTCGATTTTACATCCGTTTGAAATCTTATCTTCCTTATTTATTTTAAAGTCACATTATTTTTCCATAATTAACCGATTCTCCTATCATGATAATAAATTATTAAAATATAATTTAAAACAGTATTATTTACTCTAATTATTTAATAAAAAATTTACTTTTTAACAAAGCAATTTAATTTAATCATTTATTACAAACCATATCATTTATACTTCATAAAATTAATTTATTTAATTATCATTTTAATTTCCAAGTTTATTTAATTTACCTTGTAAATCAATTTTAATTTAATTAATTGATTAAACAAGGCCATTAAAATATTAAGTTGACCAATAACAAACTTACTTGGTGTCAAGGATGGCCAAAATAGAGGGACACTACATCCTCCTCCCCTAAGCATCAACTTACTCCTGGAAGTCGTACACAATCATAAGAACAACAATACAATGAACTAACAACTATATCAACAAATAAAATGACATTAATTAGACAATTAAAATTAAACGACTCAAAAATAGATCGATACCAAAAATGGAAATGGGGTTGCAAACGAACCACATCGTCAAATGCAATGATAGGGTGGCAGCTAAGGATGGGGAACTTGCTTGTCAACTCCATTTTTCCACATCATACCCATTGGGTTTTATAAGGCATGATCAGACCTGACAGTGCAGGTGGAGTCGGTGCCTGGTACCTGTAACATGCACCAAAATAGGATGTCGAGCATATATATCCAATAGCAAACACACCGTGAGAGGAAATCACAGCTTAGCAAGGCGCTTGAAAACAAGCGATGCTACACTGTCCTCTCACCAAAAATCCAAGCAATAAACACATCCTCATAAATATCATAAAGAAATTACTTAATCAAATGTAGAATAAGCATAGTGCTATGTCTATATGATAAACATAACTAGTTGAATCCAAACATAATATCAAACATCATGTATCAACATAACATAAACATCCAAAAAGAGTATCATAAGCATCCAAGTAAAGTAAACTATCAACTAAACAAAAAAAAATGGTGAACAACCACCAACATAGTCTCAAGGTTCATAACATAACATAAAAGTGTCAATGTAGAGAAAGAAACACAAGAGACACAACAACAATGCTAAGACCCTACTGGAACATCACAAGCTCATCCATGTGCTCTCGGGTCAGCTGCACGACCTCTACCGGTAGCCTCAACAACTACACCCTGGTGCCCAGCTTGGTGATTACCAACCACTGTAAATACTCGGTGTGACCTGTTCACATTGCCCAATGTCAGCTCAGAAATGACTGGCCTCTGATTGAAACCTATAGTGTTCCTCTATAGAGATTGCTTAGCAATGTGGCCCTGTTGGCCGCAAGAGAAACAACCTATGCCTCAGCCAAAACCTCTATCGCCAGGAGGTGCATTGGACTACTAAACACTACCCCCACTAGCCGTGATTTGGGTGCTCTATGCAGGCTACTCAGAATGGTTGCACTTGTTACGCCCCCAATTATGGTTCTTCCTAGATTGAGAACTACCATCACCTTGCTGAGATTGCGAATACCGATGTTTAGACCCAGAGTGCTAATGTTGCTACTCACCCTTAGTGAATGCTTGATGGCCATTACAGGACCCCATAGCCAGAGACTAACCACCTTGAGGCCCAGAGCCTGCTGGGGGTGCACTACCAATTTGAACACTTGTATGACCCCCTAGTGCCATAGCCAAGTTTTCCTCCACCAAACAGGCCTTCTCTACAGCTACCTCCATTGTCTTCGGCTCAAAGACCCGTACTCCGCCACTGATTCAGGAATTTAGGCCCTTGAAAAAGTATTGGATAGGCATACCCTCATTGTCACCAATCCCAACATGTTGCTTAATTTCATAGAACTGGTGCTCATACTATTCTATGGACATTTCCATTTGTTTTAGCTCGTGGAACTCGTCTACACGGTGTTGTCTCCAATGTTCTGACAAGAAACATGCTCTAAACCATTCCATGAATAATTCCCAATTCACTAACCCAATGTCTAGGTGTAGTTTCTACTCTTCTAATCACCACCAAGTGGATGCGAAGCCTCTGAGATGCATGATGGGGCACCTAGCCCTAGTATTACTATTGTAAGGATGCATAGCAAAAACATGATCTAGATCAATCAGCCAAGTTTCAGCGTCTAGTCCTCCACTTGTACCATCAAATGTGGGTGGATGTGCCCTCAACAGGTCTCTCATGTGACCAGATACTACGACATCCTACTCCACTGTTAATTCTCTCTACCTCGATGATCTCTCTCTTTCTCTCTTTACCTATTGTTCCCCATCCTGCCTAGGGCCTAAGCGACCTAGTGCCTCCTCTAACAACTATTGTAGTTATAAACCATTAAGCTCCAACTGCTCTAGATTTTGACCTCTGCCTCTCAAATTATTTTGGGAACTCTAACGTTCCTCACCTTCTAAACCATGGGAGCTTAGAGATGATGAACTCTGGTGGTTGGCTTTGTGGCCACCACCTCGGCCTCTACCTCGGCCACGACCCCAACCCCTAGGCATGTTTCTGTGCAACATAAGAGGAGATCATGTAAGCTTCCAAAGTTGAGCTCAATGGTTTACCTAATGGGCTCCACTAACCTAGAGTACCCAGTGTTTGCAAACCTAGCTTTGATAAGGTGAGACAAAGAGTAGAAGTACACATTTACTAAGGAAAATTGTGCATGATAGAGGAAATATTTACATAAATGGAAAATACCTAAACTCATGGACTTAGCCAAAAATAGAGCATAAATATTGCATACAACTAAAAAGTTACACATATGAGAAAAATGGGATTTTTGACTTTTCTCGGATGGGTTCTGCAACTTCGTGGGCTGAGCTAGGGCGTCCGAGCCCGAGCTCATGACTGGTCTTCTTCTGCTCCTGCGCGATTTGGGTGGGGTATTGATGTGCGTTCGGGGGGGCTGATTCCTTTTTTAGGTGTCTTCTTTGCTTTCTGGGGTGCATGGCTAGCGTTTGTTTGGGTCTGTGTCTTTTGTGCGCTTGGGGGTCTCTTTGGCGCCCTGTGTGGTGGATCTTTCTGCAGGGTTTTTACAGTGGTGCATACAGTGGTGTGCGGGGGGTTGAGAGCAAGGTGTGGTGCCTCCTCTCCTTGCCTGGATGTGAGTGGGCTCATGTGAAAGGTGCTTGTGTTGAGTGTAGTTTGGGGGTGTGGTGTGGGTTTCTCCCACCCAATACCGTTTAGCATTTTTGCCTACTCGTCTAGGGCTTGATGGCCTTTTCGAAGGGTGAGACATCTAGGGTGTCTCCTGATTTGGACTTTCGAGTGGTGATTGGTTCAAAGTCTCTGACCCAAGGCATGAAATCTTTTGATAATAATTTTTTTGCTCCGGATCTAGGGTTTGTTGGAGCAGGTTCGTCCAATGGTTTGAGGCTCAAGAAGATTAATGGTTGTCTCAAGTGTTGCCAAGAGAGGCCTAAATTGGTGATCTCGCCTGAGATGATTACCGAAGATGTTGAATATTATACGAACCACTCTTTATATTGCAAATTTTTGGGGATGAGGGTTTCTCTACAGTTTCTAGAATCTTGGGCCTTGAGGACTTGGGTGCCAGAGGGAAAAATGGAGATCATGTTGTTGGCCAATAGTTACTTCATGGTTACCTTTAATTGCATGGCTAATCGCACTAGGGTCTTTGAGGGAGGTCCTTATTTCCATAACCAGGTGGGGTTGTTTATCAAACCATGGCATGCTGGCTTTATCCCCTCAGAGGAGCTCCCAAATTGTGTTCCTGTGTGTGTTTGTTTGCCTCGGTTTCTAGTGGAATGCTGTCGGGAGGATGCTTCGCACCTGTTGGCGTCGATGCTTGGAAAACCAGTTGGATCTTCATTACAAACCTTGGGTAAAAAGGTAATGACTTTTGCTCGTATTTGTGTTGAAATTGATCTTAGTAAGCCTTTTCCCAATGCTGTAGATATGTGTGCGAGATCCTTCTCTTGGGTGTAACAGTTGGATTATGAGACTCTTCCTTTTTGTTGTCGTCTATGTCATGAATATGGGCATTTGCAGCGTAGATGTCCAAGATATAAGCCGATGGAGTCTCAGCTTGCACAACCTCCCCAAAACCCTCCTACAGCTGATAAGGGGAAGGGCCTTGCCTCTGGAGAGGTTGTTGGTGCTGATGGTTTTGTTCAGGTTAAGGCTCATAATAAGAACCAGGGCCAGAAGAGGACCTTTAAGGATCGACAGGAGGATGATACTTTTAATAGGTTTGAAGTGTTGGATGATCTCAGCCAACAGGAAGTGAACCCGGGCTTGTTGAGTCTAGTTCAGGAAGTTGAGGTCTCTGCAAAAGTGGGCAATATCTCTGGTGTTTCATTGATTCCACCGGGTGGCGATAATTTACACATGGATACAGATCAACAGTTAGTGGTCTCGGAGGTGCCATTTCTTTCAACCGCGGTGCTAAAAGATGGTGGGGATTCTTCTCCTTCTAGACGACTAATATGTCTGAATGTGACTAAGTGCAATAAACCCTCTCCTTAGTTGGGCCTTTTATAGAGAAATCTTAAGAAAGGTGGGGTGGAGAAACATGCCAAACTTGGTAGAAAGAAGGATCTAGAAAAGATCAAGTTGATAGGTGAGACTTTGGTGGAGTTAGGGTCGGTAAAGAATCTGGATTCTCTTTTTTTGAACCCCTTGAAATGATTACATTGTCATGGAATGTAAGGGGCTTGAACAATGGCCCTCGAAAAAAAAATAGTTCATTATTTGGTTAGGAAACATGGTCCTGATATTCTTTTTCTGTAGGAGACCAAGCTATCAGTGGAGAATATGTTTAGTTTGGCACCTAAGTTGTGGTGGAAGGGGGAGTGTCAGTGCATTGGTGCTCATGGGTCTTCTGGGGGCATAACTTGTTTGTGGAACCCGCGAAAGATCTATCCTCTTTGGTGGGTGTCCACTAAATTTGCTATGTCTATGATTGCTTCTAGCTTTGAGATAGGGGAGATGCTACTCCTTTCTAATATCTATGCTCCTATTGATCTTCAGGGTAAGCAGTCTCTGTGGTCCCATATTTGGTTTGTCCGCAGTTTGGCTCCTTTCCATCCTTGGATCCTAGCCAGAGATTTTAATGCTATCACTGAGTTGGCAGAGAAGCGTGGTGGTACTACGCGGCTGGAGCACTCTATGAGGCTCCTGTGTGATAACATTGATGCTTTGAATTTAGTGGATATTAAATCCAGTAATGGTCAGTTTACTTGGAACAATCGTAGGGTTGGGGATAATTGTATTGCGGAGAGATTGGACTACTTCTTGGTTTCCTGTTACTGGATTGGTGGTATGTGGTCTTCTTGTTTTGAAATTTTGGATTGGAGAGGATTCGATCACTGGCCTATCAAGCTAGCTATTGTGTCACGTCGGGTGCCTCATTCTCCTTCTTTTAGATTTCAGCTCATGTGGTTGCGGGACCAATCTCTGTATGATCATGTGGCTGACTGGTGGAGACATGGTAGACCTTCTTTCAGTACAACAATGTACACCTTTGCTAAACTTCTTCAGTATTTGAAATATCAACTCAAGCGGTGGAATCTTCATTGCTTTGGGAACATCTTTCATGCTAAGGCAGCTGCTCAAAATGAATTGGATGGTATCACAAAACTGATAAGGGAGGGTGGGGTGACTGAGGATTTGCTTTAGGAGGAGGCTCAGGCTTTGAAAGCTCTGGAGGAGTGTGAGCTGCAGGAGGAAATGTATTGGAAACAAAAGGCGTAGATAGAATGGCTTCAGAAAGGGGATAAAAACACTGCTTTTTTCTTTAATTCGGTGAAATCCAAGAGGAAAGGAAATTCTATTTCAGTTCTGGTGAATGACCGGGGTGAGCAGCTTTCCTCCTTTCCTAAGATCTTGGGAGAGGTGGTGCATTATTTTTCCTCTCTTTTTCAGGAGGATTCACAAGGGGGCGTCTTGAAGAAGCCTAGGTTCTTTCTTGTATCCCCCCTCTGGTTTCTAGAGAAATGAATGAGCTTCTTATGAGTAATATCATGTTGGAGGAGCTTGAGCGGACTGTTTTCCAGATGAAGAAAGGGAAAGCTCCTAGACCTAATGGCTTCTCGGTGGAGTTTTTCCAAGATTTTGGGATATTATCAAGCTGGACCTTTTGGCTATTGTTCAAGAATCTCAACAGAACAAGCAGTTTCTAAGGGCTTTAAATTCTACCTTTCTTGCCCTCATTCGCAAGTGTGATGGGGCTGATAGGTTAAGTCAATTTCGTCCCATTTCTCTTTGCAATGTCATTTATAAAGTTATCTTTAAGTTAATTTCCGACAGGTTAAAAAAGGGGCTTAAGGAGCTGATCTCTGAGGAGCAGAGCAGTTTTGTGGTGGGTAGGAAAATCTTGGATGGGATTGTTATTGCAACTGAGACCATTCATTTTATGGCCAGCTCCAAAGAAAAGGCGATGTTCATTAAGCTGGATATGGCTAAGGATTATGATAGGGTCAGATGGTCCTTCCTTCAAAAGGTTCTCAATGTCTTTGGTTTCGGGGAAGATTGGATTCATTGGGTTATGAGTTGCATTACTTCAGTTTCTTTCTCTGTGATTATTAATGGAGAGCACTCTGAGTTATTTGGTGCTTCTAGGGGGCTTTGTCAGGGGGATCCCCTCTCTCCATATCTGTTTCTTCTCTTTGTTGAAGGTTTGGGGCGGTTGATTAGAAGAAATGTGGAGGTTGGTCTAATTCAGGGTTGGCAGTGGGGTGGTGACTTGCCTCCACAGTCGCACCTTCAGTTTGTGGATGATACTGCTCTGATGGGAAAGGCTACAATGCGAGAAGCTGCTAATATTCTTAGGGTGTTGGATGTCTACCTAACTTCCTCGGGGCAATTGATTAATGAAGATAAATCTTCCATCTTTTTTAATACTCCGGACCTCATCCAACAGCGGATAGCTCAAACCTTGAGATTTCAGATTGGGAATCTTCCTTTGACCTATCTTGGTATCCCTATCTCAGTTGGGCAATTGCCTAGGGAGTCCTGGAATAGTATTTTGGATAAATTTCGGGTAAAAGTTAATCACTGGACTCATAGGTGGTTATCTTTTGCTAGGCGTGTTCAGTTAATCAAGTCTGTGGTGCAGGCTTTGCCCATTTATAGATGCATGCTCCAGGTTGCCCCTGGGAGCTTTGTTAAGCAATTTGATTCTATGGCTAGGCAGTTCTTATGGGCTAGTAGCTTGATGTATTCTAAATGGAGTTTGGTTAGATGGGAGGTTGTTTGTAGCCCAAAGTAGTATGGGGGTCTTGGATTACGACAGTCAGATTTGACTGGGGTGGCGCTTGCTGTGAAGTTGTATTGGTGGTGGTGCATTGAGCAGGATAAGATTTGGGCCAGGGTCCTATCCCAAAAGCACTTCTTGGGGATTCCTCAGGATGATATTCCTCGGTATCCCCTTGTTGGGAAGGGTTCAGTGATTTGGGGGACCCTCAAAAAGGGGGCTGCTCTTATTAAGGATGGTTTATTTTGGATCTGCAAGTAGGGGACCGAAGCCCAATTTTGGTTTGATTCCTAGGATGGCTCTCCTCCTCTCATCTCTTAGTATCCTAATTTATTGAATCTTTGCCAGAGGTTTCTTGAGGTTGGTTGGTCTCGGGTGAGTGACTTTAAATCATTCTCTTCTTGCGAGTAGCTTGAGGTGGCTAGATGGAAGTCTCCTAATGTTTGGCTAGATGTTGGTTTGCAAGAGGATTGTGTTGTGTTGCAAAGTGTTCTTTCCAGTCGATGATGTAGTTCTCTCCGGGAGGAAGATGTGCTTGCTTGGGCTCCTCATCCTATGGGTTTCTATACTATTGCCTCTGGATATAAAGTGTTATCTTCCCATAGGGTGATTGGGGAGGAAGTTCAGTGGTGGAAGAAGGTCTGAAGCAAGTTCTCCTGGCCAAAGTGTAATTGCTTTATCTGGCTATTGGCCTGGAATAAGTGTTTGACTTGGGACAATATTAAGAAGAGGGGTTTCCATGGCCCTTCTGTTTGTGTTTTGTGTGGGGTTGCTGAGGGGGAGTCTTCTCACTTATTTTTTCGTTGTCCTTTTGCTATCCAAATTTGGCATATTTGGTGGGGTGTTTGGCGGAGGCCCTGTGTTCATGCTTCCTCCTTGATTGAATTTTGGAATAGTTTTGGTAGACCTCCCTCTATGACCTCTTTCTTACAGGAAGTGTGGTTTGTGGGGCCTATCTTTCTATTGTGGCAGATTTGGTTGGAATGGAATAGGCATATTTTTCATGGTGAGAAGAAGCTTGTGCAACAAGTTTGGCAGAGAATTTTGAGCATGATTCAAGAGACAGTGGAGGCTAAGTGTGCTATGAGCTTTCCACTGGAGAAGAGGGATGCTAAGGTGGTGGTGAGATTGGGGATTTAGGGGTTGTCTATGACTTTTGCTTGTGTCAGGAGAGGGCAGAAGGCGAAGCAAAAAATTCATAGGATGGGCAGCTGGAAATTCCTACCTGATGGGGTTTTGAAGATTAATACTGATGGCTCTTCTAGGGGAAATCCGGGACCTGCTAGTATTGGGGGGATTGGCAGGGATTCTTTAGGTTTGATGGTTTTCCTCTTTTCAATCCATGAGGGGTCGAAGACTATCAACGTTATGGAAGGTTTGGCAATCCTTTGCGCCTTTGAGAGGGCTCATGCTTTGGGGTGGAGAAGGATTATTTATGAATTTGATTCCCAGGTCTTGATCAATTTTCTCATCGAGCGAAAAGTGGAGGGGGTCAGTTGGCAGTTGGCTATAATTGTGCAGCAGATTCTCCAGGTTAGTTCGTTGATGGAAATGGTGACTTTTGTTCATATTTTGAGGGAGTGGAATAGAGCTGCTGATTGCTTGGAAAAATGGGCTTCTGAGTGTGTCGACGATTGGAGAATCGAGGAATGGGGGTTTATTCCTCCAGAGCTTCGCTCTGAGCTAGAGGGAGTTCTTGCTAAGGATAAGGCTGGTGTTGGAGTTGGCTAACTTTGGTTGTGTTCTATTTTTTTTCTTTTGTTGTTTCTGGGGACTTTGGTCCTTTTCTTTCTTTGTAATGTTCCTTTCTGACTTTCAATAAAGTTTTAACCCCTTTTTATTAAAAAAAACTAAAAAGTTACACAAACATAGAAGCACCATTTTTAGACTAGAAATAATTCAAGTTCTATAATCTACATCAAAGTCATATATCTCCAATCATAGAGATAAGTACCATCATCTTCTTTACATTTATTTTCTTCGAAAACATGTAATTTAGAGTTACCTTAATCCATACCAAGCCATTGATTTAATGGTCTAATTATGTTTGTGTTTGTATGATCTTAAATAAGTCTTAGTTAAGTTAAAAGAAATATTATTTTTGTTTTTAATAATAAGAATGAATATAGAAAATGGAATGTTGGTGGAACTAAAATCATTTCAAATACAAACAAGTCTCTATGTGAGAACACTTTACACTTTATCTAACTTATTATTTTTCAAATTAGGTATACCCCATTTACTTTAAACTATTTTATAAATCAGTAGATACATAAAAAATCCAAAATTTTAATTGGGCAAGACATATTTAAAATAGGAAGAGACTTTACTCTTTCTCAAGAGGTATTTGAAATAATTAATACTATACTTAAAATATTAATATATAATAAGAATATATTTAAAAAAGGGGTGTTAAGGTTTTGTTTACAAACCTGATTTAAAGCATCTCATGGAAACAAAAGTCTCCACATAAAATATTTTATACTTTACCTAATTTATTATTCAAATTTAGGTATCTCCGATTTACTTTAAACTATTTGATAAAACAATGGGTGTATTGAACAAAAGAAAAAATATTAATTCAATGAGACATTTAAATAAGAATTTTTTTTGGTTTTTCTAAAATTAAATTTGAAACAATTAATAATATATTTAAAATTTTGATATATAATAGAAAATATAAAAATGAGGCATGCTAATTTTACAGGCCTAATTTAAGCATCTCATAAACACAAAAGTATGTGTAAGAATACTTTACAGTTCACTTGATCTATTATTCAAATTTAAATATCTCCCATTTATTTTAAATTTTTTTATCAAACTTTGAGTCCCTAAAATATTTGAAATAGGAAGAGCCTTTCCTTTTTCTTAAGAGGTGTTTGAAACAATTAATATTATGCGTGAAAACATTATAAAAATATATATAAACATGGGCTTGTTAAGAGTTGTTTACAAACCTAACTTAAAGAATCTCATGGAGACTTTGAGATAAAAAGAATAACCTTTCATTTTTCTTAAAAGGTGTTTGCAACAATTAATACTATGTGTGATATAAAATATCTCCCATTTATTTTAAAATTTTTACCAAACTTTGAGTCCCTAAAATATTTGAAATAGGAAGAGCCTTT
Source organism: Sequoia sempervirens (assembly GCA_007258455.2). NCBI lineage: Eukaryota > Viridiplantae > Streptophyta > Pinopsida > Cupressales > Cupressaceae > Sequoia > Sequoia sempervirens. The sequence continues at coordinate 319,545 of VDFB02078017.1, forward strand.
CCTTTTTCTTAAGAGGTGTTTGAAACAATTAATATTATGCGTGAAAACATTATAAAAATATATATAAAAATGGGCTTGTTAAGAGTTGTTTACAAACCTAACTTAAAGAATCTCATGGAGACTTTGAGATAAAAAGAAGAACCTTTCATTTTTATTAAGAGGTGTTTGCAACAATTAATACTATGTGTGATATAAAATATCTCCCATTTATTTTAATTTTTTTTATCAAACTTTGAGTCCCTAAAATATTTGAAATAGGAAGAGCCTTTCCTTTCTCTTAAGAAGTGTTTGAAACAATTAATATTATGCGTTAAAACATTATAAAAAAAATATAAAAAATGGGCTTGCTAAGAGTTGTTTACAACCTAACTTAAAGAATCTCATGGAGACTTTGAGATAAAAAGAACCTTTCATTTTTCTTAAGAGGTGTTTGCAACAATTAATACTATATATATATATATATATATATATATATATATATATATATATATATATATATATATATATATATATGTATATATATATATATATATATGTATATATATGTATATATATGTATATGATATGTATATGTATATGTATATGTGTATATATGTACATATATATATATATGCATATATATATGTATATATGTATATGTTTATGTATATGGAGTCTTTACAAACCTAACTTAAAGAATCTCATGGAGACTTTGAGATAAAAAGAAGAACCTTTCATTTTTCTTAAGAGGTGTTTGCAACAATTAATACTATGTGATATATATATGTGTGTGTGTGTGTGTATTTATGTATACACATATATATGTATATGTATATGTATGTATATATATATTTATGTATACACATATATATGTATATGTATATGTATGTATTTATGTATATATATATATATGTATATATATATGTATAGATATATGTATGTATATATATATATGTATATGTATATGTATATGTATGTATATATATGTATATATATATATATATATATGTGTGTGTGTGTTTATGTTTATGTATATGAACAAGTCTTTACAAAACTAACTTAAAGCATATCATGCAGACTTTGAGAGAAAATTCTCCACGTGAAAACGTTTATTCAAATTTAGGTATCTCTCATTTAAATTAATTATTTGATAAAACAATGAGTGCACTGAACAAAAGCAAAAGTTTCAATGAGACAATTTAAGTAATTTTTTTTTTTGGTTTTTCTTAAAAGATGTTTGAAACAATTGATATTATATTCAAAAATTTGATATATAAGAAAAATACTTCATATTCACAAAAGTCTATGTGAGAACACTTTACAATTCACTTTTTCTATTATTCAAATTTAAATATCCCTCAATTACTTTAAATCTTTGATCAAACAATGAGTCCCTTGAATATTTGAAATAGGAAGAGCCTTTTCTTTTTCTTAAGAGGTGTTGAAACAATTAATGCTATGCATAAAAAAATATATAATTAAAACATATATATTAAACTAGGCATGTTAAGGGTTGTTTACAAACCTAACTCAAAGAATCTCATGGAGGCTTTTCCTCCAGGTGAGAACATTTATTCAAAGTTAGGTATCTCCCACTTACTTTGAACTATTTGATAAAACAATGGATGTATTGAACAATAGTCAAAAGTTAAATTCAATAGAACATTTTAAATAAGAAAAAAAAATGGTTTTTCTCAAAAGATGTTTGAAACAATTAATATTATATTTATAAATTGATATATAACAAAAAAATATAAAAAAGAAATGTTAATTCTACAAGCCTTATTTAAAAGTCTTATAGACACAAAAGTCTATGTGAAAACACTTTACATTCTACTTGATCTATTAATCAAATTTAAATATACCTCAACTATTTTAAAACTTTGATCAAAGAAAGAGTCCCTTGAATACTTGAAATAAGAAGAACCTTTCTTATTTATTAAGAGGTGTTTGAAACAATTAATACTCTGCGTTGAAAAGTATAATAAAAAATATAAAAAAAAACATTTCAAGAATTTTTTACAAACCTAACTTAAAGCATCTCATAGAAACTTTGAAAAAAAATCTCTACGCAAAAATATATAGTCAAATTTAAATATTTCTCATTTACTTTAAACTATTTGATAAAACAATAGATTTATTGACAAAATAAAAAAAACCAATTCAATGAAACATATTTAAAACTTAGATAGTGGTTATATTCTTGGAGGGTTGTCTTATATTTTTTCAGAATTAAAAATAAATGTTTGAAGAAAGTCCCCGTGCTTAATTTAGTGTTATTATTTATTTATTTATTTTCAGTACTTAGACTTTTGAGTTGTGTCTATCATGATTCAGCAGTATGACCTCATCATTGGATTGTCAACTATTATTTATGTTCTCTTATATTTTTTATTGCCACGAGAAAATTTAACAAGGGAAAGATTCCAATATTTTAGGAAGACTTTTAAGTATACATTTTTTAATTTGGTGGATAAGTGGATAATACTTGTAGAGTAGTGCATACGTATGCATATTGTCAATACATTGAAATACTTGGGTACCTTTTACACACTTATTTTATTAATAGTCTACATTTTTTTAATACCTATTTTTTATTTCAAGGTGTTTGTATTATGTCTTGGGTCGATTTTATTGTGTGCGAGTTCAATTTAAAGTTGTATAAGATTGATTCAAGACTTAAATTTTAGAATTCAATTTATTGAGTTATTTTTTATTAGTCATTAGGAATCCACTTGGTACGCATTTGTGTGACTATTTGTTATGTCTTAAAATTTAAATATATTCATTTGTGCATTTAAAAACATCTAAGAATAATCTAGAAATCAAGAAACTATAAGAAAATATAATCCTACCAACATTTTAATTTTGAACTAAAACAAACATATTTGCATTGAAATTAGAGTGTATTTACATTTAAGACATCTACATGTTTGAGAATATTTTATTTCATACTCACCTAATGCATAAAGTTGATTTAACCTATCTTCCTTGCAATCCAATTGATATTTTAAATATCACTAGTCATTATGCATCCCTAGATATGATTAGTGATTAAGATGAAAAGGGTTATAGATGTGCACAACCATCAAGATTGATCCTACAAGTTATGTGATTGATTATGCATATTAGGCCACCTCTAAGCAAATCAAGATTGACCCAACAAGGATTTGACCTACAAATAATTTCATATTCTTATAGTCCTAAGGCAATATACACATCAAGAGAAATAAATTTTGGGCATTAATAATTCAATTCTATGATGCATCAACAATTATTCTTCATCATTTTCCCATGAGCTAAGTGCCTTATCCTCTCATAGCTAATTTTCAAAAATAGTATTTCAATTATCAATTTCTTGTTGATTATTTAAACTTAGGTTAATTGTACTATTATTTGTATGCATTTATTTAATTAGTCCATATTTATGTAAAAGGGATTTTATTCCTTTATTTTTTTGTAAACCTACCTACCCTTACACCCCTTAGGTTTTGACCTTAGGACTAAGCTTCACTTCTAGGGTATTTAGTTTTGATATTTATTATGATATTTGTTAGGACTACATAGTCCTAACAATTTTCTTATTAATAAAGGGTTTAGGTCTATATGATTTGTACATTGTCCCTTCAACTATTATGAATAATCCCACATGCTTTAGAAATAGTAGTTAGTCTGAATAGAACTAGTATAAATATAAGGCGTGTATTTATTATATATGAATTAATGTTCAAATATATTGTATTAAGCATAGTTCTAGAAGGTTTCCCCCTCGAAGAGGCATACAATTTATATTAATATGAATATGTCATTTTAATATAATATAGTTTTCATGTTTCCTTATGCAATTTATAGTTTTCTATATTTTTGTTATTGGAATAATATTTTATAGGAAAGATCATATTGATATCTAGTATTAGAGCTCTTTCCAAGGCCAATTTCTACTCAAAGAATCTTTCTTTTCAAGTCATATACAATTATCCAACATATGCTCTCACCCTACCTTTTTAGGATCTTGGTAACCAAAAGGATTTTTTTTTTCAAAATTTTCCCCTTTTTTGTTTACTAGTAGATATTTTTAAGTTAAAGATTAGAAACCTTGTATCAAGGGTTTAAAATAAGCACATAAGTATTGTTGTAAATAGGTGTTTTACCTATTTAGGTCTTATTTACATGTTAAGTCCACTTAGGTCCTAGCAGAAAATCTTTCTAGTTAGTGTTAGTTGTCACTAGCTCTTATCTTATCTTTTGGCATTTAATTCTTGTGTCCTAAGTCACTTAATATTTGTTTGGGTAGTTGTCTCATTATACAGGATTAAGACACGTGTCAAGATCTTATCTAATCTCATCTCACAACTTGTCTTTATAAGCAAGGCATCATATGTACATTTTCATATTTAATTTGACAATCTTGCAATCATAAACATAACATGATATTTTGGCCATTTCTATCTTATGTAAGTTATTGTTGTCATGTAGGTAATCCTAGGGTGTTGAGGAGTTCACCATAAACTCCTACATGGTATTAGAGCTTTGGTTTTGCAGACTTCTTCCTAGATTTGAGGGACCAATCCTGGCGGGAGAATTTTGTTCGATGTAAGTTGAGGTTTTAAGGACCTCGCCATTGAATCCAAGGTGTTAGAAAAAATCAGCTTTGCCTTTCGTTTTGTCAAATTTCATCATGTTTTGACTAGTCCACAAGGGTTTCAAGGAAGGGTTTTAGTTGCCAAATCTTGGAGGTAGCTAATTTTTTGGAGCACTTGGGTCAAAATAGACCTTGTTGTGTTTCAAAAGGCTTGAGAATGAAAGGATCAACTATCAATTCATCTTTTTTTGACATTTTTGTTTGGGGGCATCATGGGAAATGTAATACCCCTCCTCTTACTAGTAGGATTTGGTATTTTTCAATGCGGTTGTTTGCTACTTGTGGTGATGATGATATTGTTTGAGTTGGATAGTAAGACATTTGATGATGCTGTATTCCATTAGTAGACTGTTGGTGATTATGTTTATGCACTTGAGGATTTGATTATTTCATTTGACATTGTGGTTGGTTAGATGTTAGTTCATTTTCAGAATTATATTATGATGCAGTGATTTAACTAGATATGTCATGAGATGAATTGTTAGTTTAGAAATGTTATTTTATCAGTTGATTATAATTGTTAGAATAGGTGTGATGAAGGACAATATGGCATCACTCGTTTGCGAGTGCCCTGTTATATTGCGATTCCTTCTCACAATGCAGTACTTTAATTTAATGTTTCGGTTTTATATATATGTATATATGCACATGTACACAACTTCGTTTGTATGCAGGACTGCAGGTACAAGTCTCGATTCCACCTGCTTTGGCAGGACAGGGCGAGCACCAAATAACCCAACGGTTAATTGTTGAAACAGAGGTGACGATGAAGTCCTCCCGTTCCATGATGTCAGGTTGTCTCGTTGATTTGGTATTGTGCATTTCTGTAATTGTCATCTTTGTGGTTTGTGTTCTGCATTTTGTCGTCTTTTGATTAATGTGGTATTTTATAAGTTATGATTATTTGATTGATGTTGATATTTTACAAGTTGTGAATTTGTTAATTAAAGGTGGATAATAAGTGTGTATTTTAATGTTGGTTTATGTGTATGAAAATATTTAAATGTTTTAATTAATTTTTATAAAGTCATGTGTTTCAATTAAATGATAATTAAATATTAAATGTGTGTTATTTATTTTAATTAATTATCTGGTTGAAGATAATTATTAGAATAAATTATTTAAATTAAATAAGTAAAGTGTTGTGCAAGTAAAGTTGCAAAAATGGAAATTAAAACAATAAAACAAATAAAAGAATAAAAAGATTGTGTGATCCAATAAGAATACAGATTTGAGTAAAAAAGCTTGCTTTTAAAGAATGATTTTATTTTATTTTTGTTTTTTTTAGAAATTTTGGGAAGAGAGGGATATTATCTTTTATTGAATTAAGAATTTTGGGGGGTAAGTTTACACACAGGGAGATTTTTGGTTACAAAAGTTGTGCAAGAGAGGGGCTTGGTATTCTGAAATTTTTAGAAAGGGTATTGAAATCTTCTGTTGTGTTGGGAGGAGAGTTTTTTTAGAGAGAGATTGTCAATCTGTTTCTGATGAATGTTCTGGAGAGTTTTCTGAACAACAAAATAGGATTCAAGTTCGAGGGCAAAATTCGGTAGAAGATTTGGAAGCACGAGCAAGGAGCTCTTCGAAGTCATCGGAATCAAACGGGCATCAGCAGATTCTCACAAGAAGCATAGGACTCCAGGTTCCCGCCTTTATTTTTTATTCTCTGAAATCTATAAAATAAATAGAAATTATGGTTGAATGAATTTGTGTTGCAAATAAACAAAAGGGAATCTGACTACGATTTAGATTTTAATGATTTTCTTGAGATTAGATATTGAATAAACAAATAGGTTTTCCTTTGAAAAGAAAATCCATGTTGAAATTGGAAACAATATCTGGCAAACAGACTGAAATGAAATTCTGTCGAGTTCCGTATGAATACACTCAACTGCTCACTCTTATGTTTACTAAGGAAAAGATCACTCTTAGTGTGTTATTAAATTTAAAATTTTGTTCCTTTTTATTATCTGTATTATGTATTTAAAATTGTGATGATTCTGTATTTTATACAGAAAATTAATTGTCTGTGTTTATGTAATTTTATGTATATATATATATATAATTTTATATATATTCATTGGAATATTCATATATAAAAATATATATATATGCAATGTTTATCTGATATTCCTTTTTTTTATTGGAATGTTGAAGTATTTATTTATTATTGATTTTTAATGAAAAAGGAAATTTGAAATTTTTGAAATCTATGGTTCTGTGCCGTCGAATTCCGTACCTGTACCGAACGGATTGGTATATTTAATTAAAAAAAAGAATAATAATAAAATGATATTTTTGGGAAGGGGTGGGTCGGCCTGAGCCGTACCCGTCCCCTCCCCTCGGTTGACCGCACACGGCAGCCCCCAGGACTGCCGTAGCAGTCCTAAGGACTGCTGGGCGCAGTCCAAAGGACTGCCGTCCACAGCAGTCCAAAGGACTGCCATCCGCAGCAGTCCTTGGGACTGCTGTACGCAGTCCTTGGGACTGCGCGCGGACAGTCTTCAATGGCCGCCGCTTGATGGGAATTAAAATTGTTTTTAAAATTTTATCTTTATTTTATACTTTGTGATTTTTATATTTATTTATTTATATTTATATTTATATATAAATAAATATATTTTGATTATATATATATATATTATTTTCATGTTATTAAATATTAATATTAAAAGTTATTTTATTTAAATAAAAAGCATATTTATTTTAGTATATTATATTTTATGATGCAAATTTGTATTTTAACTCTTAAAAAGGTTAATCAGTATTGTTTATATTCAAGAAATTTAGGTATATTTTGAAAAACACTGTTGTAATTGTTTTGGTTAAAGTAAATTATTGGGCAAGAGTTAGTCTTAAACTATGATTGTGGACTTTATTGAGGCAATCGTATTGAGTTATTATTTGGGAATGGAATCAACCTTACTGGTGCAACCTTGCAAATTGTGATGTGAGTTTTCCTATTATGTTATATTTTCTCTTTACCGCTTTGTGTTGTCTATATGGGAACTCTGTTGTGTTTTGAACCTCAGTTGGTTATTGTAAATTTTGGGCTTCACCAGAGGCACGTTTTATATCCTTGACGTTTACACTTGTATCTTTGTGATTCGAATTATTACGTGATTTTGAGTTTTATTATTTGGAATGGTTGTACGTGGTTGTAGTTGTGATTACGATTTATCGCGAGATGGATTTGCCTCGCAGGTATTGTTTGAGTGTTAGTCGCCTCTTGTTTATGCTTTTGAACGTTATTGGTGTTATGTTAGGAAGGGTTGAACGGGTTTGTAAGACTTTTGGTTTTGAATTGGTGCGAGAGGGTTAATGCCTCGCACGTTCTTGTTGTGGTATTATGCTTTTATGTTATAGTTCAACCCTTGCCTAGTTTTGAATTATGTTAGGGGTCATAGGGAGAGTGGCTCTTTGTGGGCGCCGGCGCCTCAGGATGAGGAAGGGCTCAGGATAACCCACGAAAGAGTAGTAAACAAGTGATAACCTAAACAATAGATTTAGGGGGTTGGGTAGTATAAAAACACAAGATAATAAAACATTGGATTCCTCGGCTATGCATTAGGGCTACCTTAGACTAGTGATAGACTGAGAAGGCCGTGGTCGGCATAGTCAGAGTCTCATCTTCATGAGAGACTATTGGCTCCGCATTAGCTACCCTATGGTGCCGGCGCCTCAGTTAGGAGGAAGGGCCAGGAGATCCATAGATGGGTGTCGGCGCCTCAGTTGGAGGAAGGGCCAGGAGAATCCCATGAGAGCTATGCGATGAAACTCTCCACTTGACACCCTTGTGCTTGGTTGTAGTTGCTTTTGGATATTGTATCTTTATGTGGTTTTCGAGGGCTAGGGGATCCATAGATGGGTGTCGGCGCCTCAGTTGGAGGAAGTTCTAGGGGATCCCATGAGAGCTATGCGATGACCCTCTCCACTTGACAACCGTTTGCCTTGTTCTGGTTGCCTCTGGAATTGTGTACTGAATTGTTGTTTCAGACTTATATGGAATTGTATTCTGGTTATTGTTTTAGATTTATTTGGAAGTGTATTTTGGATATCGTAATCTTTATGTAGTTCTGATTCTTGTGAATTTTGGTTTATGATTGCTATGTAGTTACTTGTATGATTGCTGATACGTTGTGTAATTGTGATGAGTTTCATAGTGTTAACTTGTTATGTGATTATGTGATCGTTGATGGTTGCTCATTGTATGCCTTGAGTTGTATTTGTTTTTGTACTATGTTGTTGTTGAGTCGATTTGACATTCATGGTCGGGTTCACTTCCTCTTCACCTCTGAGCATGGGGGGTGAGTTACTTGTAATTCACATGGTTGGGTGGAACGTGCTCCGCACCCGTTGGGTTCCCCATCAGCGTCTTGTCTTCTTAGCTTTCCGCAGTGGAGTTGTACCAGTGATCACTTGTATTTCATATTTCATTATACTTGTATCAATCCCCATGTTGGGAAATTCAATGTAATTCAATTATCAGAGTTTGTAATGTAACATTAAAATGATGATGTAATAGCTAGGCTCATTTGTAACTCTATTAAGAGATTTATCATGGATGTATTATGTGATGCTTATTGTTATCGCATCACGGTTATTGGATGTATCATTGTTTAAGGCTATTATAAAATTAATGGTTATGTTGTAATCTTTATCTTTACTTATGTTTAGTTGTTGCGATGTAACCTCGCGTGCCCCAGAGAACCAAGTGTGTTAATGCTATGTAATATGTTATGTGGTTATGGTTTAATGTATTGCATGTTTACTTTTATTATTTAAAAAAAAAAAATTATTTGCAGTGTGTGTGTTCTCTGGGGTTTGCACGACGGGCGTTACAGGAAACCAAGGGCTTAGTGCCCAAGGCCCTAAATTTTGCTCTCAAAGGCCCAAATCAGGCATTTTTTTAAAAATGACATAACTTGCAATCCAGAAGGATGTTTTTCAAAAATGAGATATCATCAGAAAGTTGACTTCATCAATTTTATCGTGGTATAGGTTATTTTCCAAAAATTCTATTTAGAGGTATTTATTTTTGTTTGATGTTAGATCTTCATTTTTGGCTCTTGAGCTCATAACTTGTTGCCACGATCTTCAATTTTCATGATTCTTGTGGCATTGAAAAGGTATTGAGGATATATGTCATTCCATTCATGCACTTTTCTTGTTTCTATCCTAAGTTTATTATGATTTTAGTTCTTTCCTAATGGGTATCCTAGAGATCAATTGGATATTTTGATAGTTGGGAGGGTTTTATTTTGATTTTTGTACTTTAATTCAGTTATAGAATGATGTTCTATCTCTAGTTGCTTCATTCAAATTCCAGGGTTGCTCTGTTGAAAGGTGGAAGACAATTGAGAGGGGGGGTGAATCAGTTGTCACAAATCTCAAACAATTATCAACTTCAAATCCACTTTATTTTATTATTAAGTGTAATCATGAAATGAAAATAACAGAAAACAATATCAACACAAGAGACACCAGATTTATGTGGAAAACCCAATAAGGTAAAAACCATGGTGAGGATTAGCTCACAATATAAAGTAATTACAAAACCAATTACAAAGAGGCTCACTACCAAAGGGCTCACTGCCTACAGATAGGACTTATTGTCAAACAAGGAGGCTCACTACCTATAGATACAAAAGATAACAAAAAAATACACCACAACAGATTATGCATATCTACAACCTTGATCAAAAGAATTGCAGGCATTGTCAGCTCACTGCTTTCAGGAGTCTAACACATTAAAGTACTACTACCTCAATTCACTTTTGCACACTCTTGCTTCTTACACTTGTGGAATTCTTGATACTTCAATTCACAACATCTCGACTTGTATTTATACCATCTTCAACCTTAGAAACTTTCTCCAAGGTTGGCTACACACACTTCATTTTACAAATTCAAATTAGGTCAGCGACTCAACATTCTCGTGGTGGAAAGGAATGAGAGCAGACCAAACCAACACTTAAACAAGACCCAAAAGAATGTCTCAGATCAATCACATGCATCCACAATTGATACTTAATCCTTTGCATGAAGTGTAGACACTAGGTTGGCCAAACCTAATGAAAACACAAATGAACTTAGAAGTACATGACTCCGCAATGAGAAGATAACATGCGGACCACATAACACTCTTCACCATACACTGGAACACATCTCAGATGCCTTCAAATTCATCCACAAAAATGCAACAACCTTCATACATGGAACACTTCTCATGAGTCCATCCGGACTGTATAGACCCACATAGCAACTCTAAAACCAATCTTCCAGAGCACTAAACCATGAACACCTTTGCTAGAATGCAGATAACATCATCACAAGCCTTCTCTCAAATCCAAAAGACCTGAAACAAACCAACGAAGGACTGTGGAGACGAAACATTTCTCCTAGTCCATAGAAAAACAACTTTTCCAGACCAGTTCACACACTGGTGAACACAACTTTCACACTTCATCAAACCAGAGGCTAAAATCTAGGATATATCACTAATAGATGCCTATAAACAACACTTCAGATTCACACAAGCATAGGATCAACACAGAAGAAATTTAGAGCACATACTAGAGCACATTCTGAACATACACACAACTCTGTCTTCACTATTTCTTGAAATCACTTGGAAACTCATCATGTCAGCACATCTGCAACACCATAAAGATAGCTCCATGTACTCAAAACATCTCTATAGTATCTCAACTATACATGAATAACCTGCAATCATTTGATTCATTTCTTTGCAACATCTTGTACTATGTTGACATCAATGACAACATCAATGACAACACGACCAAACTTTACTCATACTTGCAACAATCTCCCCCTTTGTCATTGATGGAAACACATGATGTGAAAAACCACCAAAGACACAACATCCATTCCATTTCTGCACTCTCCTTTATTTTTTAGATTGGACAACCTACACAACATTTCGTGCATTCTCAATACTCTCTCTTCCCCTTTTTCTTTCACTGTTTTTCACATGACTCTTTCTCCCCCTTTGACATCAATGGAAAAGAACAAAAACTCAGATCACTCCCCCTTATAAGTGCACCCACACAACTCATACTGCAACAATGAAACTTCCTACTCCCCCTCCAGAGTAAACCCAGTCATCAATCCAGAAAGATGAAGAATCTATAGATCCACTGGACTAATGCACCTCCATGTGCACCTAATTCAAAGGAGGGGCAATAACCCCTAACTTATCCTTGAGATAATCAAAAGTATCCTTCAGAAGAGCCTTTGTAAGTATATCTGCAATCTAATCCTTTGTAGGTACATACTCCAGTCTAACTTCATTCTCCCATACTTTCTCTCTTAAGAAATCACATCTGATAGATATATGCTTTGTCCTTGAATGCATTACAGATTCTTTGAAATGTTTATAGCACTTGTATTATCATAGAAGATAGGGATAGGATCATCACACATCACTCCTATGTCCTTCAATGTTTGCTTCATCCATAAAACCTGTGTGCAACAAGATGTTGCAATGTATTCAACTTCTGCAGTGGATAAAGAAACTGAATCCTATTTCTTACTCAGCCATGAAACCAATTTGCCTCCAAGAAAGAATGCACCACCACTTGTACTCTTCAGTCATCCACACAACTAGCCCAATCTGCATTAGTGTAAGCACTCAAAGTGAAGTTAGTATCCTTAGGATACCACAAGCCATAATCCAGAGTGCCTGTAAGCTATTTGAATATCCTCTTCATAGCTATAACATGTGCTTCTTTAGGTTGTGCTTGAAATCTGGAAACCAAACATACTACATGCATGATATCTGGTCTAGTAGCAATAAGATACAATAGTCCACCAATCATAGATCTGTATATGCTCTGATCAAATTTAGGAGAGTCATCATCTTTACTTAGTTTACATCTAGTCACTACAGGGGTATAGACCAGTTTGGATTCATCCATTCCAAACTTCTTCAACAACTCTTTGACATATTTTGACTGTGAAATGAATATGCCTTTATCAGTTTGATTTATTTGAATTCCTAGAAAGAAATTCAACTCACCAATCATAGACATTTCAAACTTTTTTTGCATCTCCTCTGAAAATATTTTACACATACCTTCATTTCCTCCAAAAATGATATCATCCACATACACAACTACTATCAACATTTTGTTTCCTTCAACCTTGAACTAAAGATTACTGTCTATGGAGCCTTTGCTGAATCTTTGTTGTGTCAAGTATCTATCCAATCTTGCATACCATGCTCTAGGAGCCTGTTTTAGTCCATATAGTTCCTTTTTCAATTTGCAGACCATGTTTCGTTTATCTGATAATTGAAATCCCTCTAGTTGTTCCATGTACACTTCTTCTTCCATTTCTCCATTCAGGAATGCAGACTTGACATCCATCTGATATACCTTGAAATCTTTATGAGCAGAAAATTCAAAAAACATCTGAATAGCCTCCATTCTTGCTACCAGTGCAAATTTCTCCTCAAAGTCTATGCCTTCAAAGTGGGAATAACCTTTGCATACAAGTCTTTCTTTGTTTCTCACTACTTCACCATTCTCATTCAACTTATTCCTGAACACCCATTTAGTACCAATTACATTCTTGTTTACAGGTCTAGGAACCAACTCCCATGTTTGATTCTTCTCTATCTGTTGCAATTCCTCTTTCATTGCTCTAACCCAACTTTCATGTTTGCATGCTTGACACACAAACTTATGTTCTAGCTTAGAAAGTAAACAAGGATTTACCTCAACTACTACCACTTTTCTTCTTGTCTTTACACCTTCACTTTTATCTCCAATTATCTGGTCTTTAGGATGATTCTTGTTTACATACTTAGGAGTCATAGGAGGAGGTTCCAGAGCTTCTTCTACTTCTTCAGTTTGTTCTTCTTCTTCCTCCTTATTCTCTTCTGGTACTTGTCTAGAAATAGGCTCATCTAGTTCAACTTCACTTATTTCAACTAGTCTGTGCATATCTTCATCAACTTTCACATTTGCACTCTCAACAATATTCCTTAATCTTTTATTGAAGCATCTATAAGCTTTGCTACTGGTTGAATATCCAAGGAAAATACCTTCATCACATCTAGCATCAAACTTTCCAAGGTTCTCATCATCTCTTTTAATGTAACATTTTCTTCCAAACACCTTAAAGTACTTTTATAGTAGGAATCTTGCTAGTCCACAACTCATAAGGAGTCTTTATGCTGTTACCTTTGATATGAACTCTGTTAAGAATATAAATAGCAGTTGTGATTGCCTCTCTCTAGTATACATCAGGTACATTTTCCTCTTTCATCATAGTCCTTGCAGCTTCCTGAATAGTCTAGTTCTTTCTCTCAACAACTCCATTCTGCTGAGGAGTTCTAGGAGCAACAAATGTCTCTTTATGCCATGCTCTTCACAAAATGTATTAAACTCATTGGAAGTGAATTCTTCACCTCTATCAGACCTTAAACATTTTATTCTTAGGTTCACTTCATTCTCTACCCTTTCCTTAAACACTTTAAATCTATCTAGAGCTTGAGCTTTCTCTCTAAGAAAGGTAACCCATGTCATTCTAGAATAATCATCAATAAGGAGCATGCAATACCTGTCATCATTATGACTTCCTATTATTTTAGGACCACAAAGGTATGTGTGAACCGGTTCTAGCATTTCGGTAGTTGATTGATATTTTCCTTTAAAACTGCATCTTGTTTGCTTTCCCAACTAACAACTTCTACAAACAGTATTGGTAGGCTTTTTGATTTTAGGAAGATCTTAGACAACCTCTCTTGAAATGATCCTGATCAAATTATCAAAGTTTACATGTCCCATCCTCCGGTGCCATAGCCAACTTTCATTAACTTGAGATACAAGGCACTGACCATCAACACCCTTAAGTTGATAAATGCTTCCATATGTTCTTCTTCTTGCAGCGACCATAGTTCCAGACCCTTTTATGATCTCATAGGTATTATCCTGAAACACAAGTTTGAATCCTTTGCTACACATTTGTCCAACACTCAAAAGCTTATGCCTTAAGCCCTTAACATAATAGACATCATCAGTACTGTGTTTTCCATCAAAACTAATTGTTCCTTTCCCAACAATCTTTGCACCTGAATCATCTCCAAACATGACTAATCCACCATCATACTTCTCAAGCTTAGTAAACTTACTTTTGTCTCTGGTCATGTGATTTGAGCAGCCACTGTCAATCGCCCAATAGTCTTCATCTTGTCTAGCATGAAAGGTAGTCACCAAAGTACATTCCATCTCTTCCTCCTTATTCTCTGGACCACTTTCCCTTGCACATCTTCTACAGTTAGCAGATACAGATTTATTCTCTAAGGCTAGAAACAAGCATTCATCATCATCTCCCTCAAAATCAAATTCATCATTAGAAATTCTAGCATCTTCTCTAACATAGTACAATTTCTTGAACTTCTTATCCTTTTTTTCTTTATTATCTATGTTCTTCTTATGTATAGCTCTATTTGGACATCTTGAAGCATAATGACCAATATTTCAACAACTGAAACATGTAAAAGGTAACATACATTTTTACTTACCAGTACCTTTCTTCAACTTCCTTGTAAAGTTTTCTTTTAACTCATTTGAGCTATCACCTTCCGAATCATCTTCTATCTTTGTAGCTTTAAAGGTTGATTATGACTTCTCCTCTTTCTTTCCAAACTTTCTTATCTCAAATGCAGTCAAGGTGCCAAATAGTTGTTCTTTAGTAAACTTCTTAGGATCATACATTTCTTCAATAGCTGAAACCTTATCATTGTAACTCTCTAGTAGAGTCATCAAAATATTCTCCATTACATCTTCATCTATCAGGGTACCACCTTGATTTTTCACTTCATTCAGTACAATATCAACCCTCTAAAAATAGATTGCAATATCTTCACCTTCTTCCATTTTCAAGTTCTCATATCTTCATTTACATATTAGCTTCTTTGATAATTTCACTCTATCATTTCCTTCATAGATATCTTCCAAATTTTTCCAAACTTCATAATTAGTGCCCAAAGAAATAATTTTTGTTTGCTCAGTCTTAGATGAGGCACTATAGATCACATACCTTTTCTTTCTCATTTTCCTCATAGGCAGAAATATCATCTGTAGAAGAAGGACCACTTGCCGGTGCAACATATTTTGTCTCAACAACTTTCCAAGTCTTGTAACCAAGAGAGATTATGTAACCTCTCATCTGCACTTTCTAGTCACTATAGTCAGATCCATCAAACATAGGGATTTCCAATTTGTGCGCCATCAGATCTACCTCAAGTGATTAAGCTCTTCTCCAAGGAACCAAAGATCTGATACCAATTGTTGAAAGGCATAAGACAACTGAGAGGGGGGGTGAATCAATTGTCACAAATCTCAAACAATTATCAACTTCAAATCCACTTTATTTTGTTATTAAGTGTAATCATGAAATGCAAATAACATAAAGCAATATCAACACAAGAAGCATCAGATTTAAATGGAAAACCCAATAAGGGAAAAACCATGGTGAGGATTAGCTCACAATATAAAGTAATTGCAAAACCAATTACAAAGAGACTCATTGCCAAAGGGCTCACTACCCAGAAAGGACTCACTATGCAAATACAAGGCTCACTCCTTACAGATAGGACTCATTGTCCAACAAGGAGGCTCACTGCCTATAGATACAAAAGATAGCAGAAAAATCCACCACAATAGATTACACACATCAGCAACCTTGATCAAAAGAATTGCAAACACCATCAGCTCACTGCTTTCAGGAGTCTAACACATCAAAGTACTTCTACCTCAACTCAATTTCACATACTCTTACTTCTTACACTTGTGGCATTCTTGATACTTCAATTCAAAACATCTCAACTTGTATTTATACCATCTTCAACCTTAGAAACTTTCTCCAAGGTTGGCTACACACGCTTCATTTTACAAATTCAAATTAGGTCGGCGACTCAACATTCCCGTAGTGGAAAGGAATGAGAGTGGACCAAACCAACACTTAAGAAAGATCCAAAAGAATTTCTCAGATCAATCACATGCTTCCACAATTGATACTTAATCCTTTACATGAAGTGTAGACACTAGGTCAGCCAAACCTAATGAAAAAACAAATGAACTTAGAAGTGCATGCTTCTGCAATGAGAAGATAACATGCAGACCACATAACACACTTCACCATACATTGGAACACATATTGTATGCCTTCAGATTCATCCATAGCAAATGTAACAACCTTCATACATGGAACACTTCTCACTAGTCCATTCAAACTATATAGACCCACACAACAACTCTGAAACTAGTCTTCCGGAGCGCCAAACCATGAACACCTTTTTCAAAATGCAGATAACGTCATCACAAGCATTCTTTTAGATCCACAAGACCTAAAACAAACTAGCGGAGGATTGCGAAGCATAAACATTTATCCCAGTCCACAAAAAAACAACTTTTCCAGACCAGTTCACACACCGGTGAACACAACTTTCACACTCCATCAAACTAGAGGCTACAATCCAGGATATATCACTAATAGATGCCTATAAACAACACTTCATATTTGCACAAGCATAGGATCAAAACGGAAGAAATATGGAGCACATATCATAGCACATTCTAAACATACACATAACTCTATTTTCATTGTTTCTCAAAAGCACTTGGCAACTCATCATATCAGCACATCTGCAACACCATAAAGATAGCTCCATGTACTCACAAAATATCTATAGTATCTCAACTATACATGCACAACCTGCAATCATTTGATTCCTTTCTTTGCAACATCTTGTACTATGTTGACATCAATGACAACACCACCAAACTTACTCATACTTGCAACATGCTCCATATTGAGAGTTTTCCAATTTTCCTTAGCATCTTGAGAATTTTGTTGCTTTATCATGATTATAGGATTTCTCCAAAGATATTCCAGGGTTTCTAGCATCAAAATTATCTTTCCTTAGCTTGCATTGATTATGGTTTGAATAGTGTTATTCCACTAGTGTGTTTCCAATGTTTCTTTGCAATAGGTTATCTCATTGAGGGTGGGATGAATGACCTCTCTTCATCTCTCATCTTTTTCCTCAAATTGGGTTTTTTCCTCTCATTTGCATGGAAAACATTATTGTATTTCATCTCAATTTAGGGGAGAAGTTTTGTCCCACTAGATTTTCTCCTTTTCTCCATTTGTGAGATATTTCATTTGTATACATACATGGCTACCTAACCCATCTTTGTGTCATTTGCATAATTTTACTCCCTAAGTTGTACTTCATGGGGGGTTTTTGTTTAAATAGATTTTTACCTATCTTGGTCCTAGGAGGGAATCTTTCTAGTTAGTGTTAGTTATTGCTAGATCTTATCTTATCTTTAGGCATTTAATGCTTGTGTCCTAAGTAATTTAATATTTATTGGGGCAATTGTCTCATTATACAGGATTAAGACACATTTCAAGATCTTGTCTAATCCTATCTCACAACTTATCTTTATAAGAAAGGCCCACCATATGTACATTGTCATATTCAATCTAGAAATCTTGCATCCATAATCATAGCATGATATTTTTTCCATTTATCTCTTGTGGAATTTATTGTTGTCTTGTAGGTGATCCTGGGGTGTTGGGGAGTTCATGATAAACTCCTACAATAATAACTATCATTTAGGGAAAAATTCTAGATTACCCTTATAGATTCTAGTGAAGCTCAATGGGGTTATCCTCTAAAACTAGGTCATAAAAAATTTTATATATGTTTTTGTGCATCCACATGCACTTGATTATATCAAAAGATCCCTTAGGATTTTTGGAAATGATAGCCCATCCATTCCATTGGTCATGTATCACTTGTGATACATTGGTAAGAGGTTAGCCCTTGGAAGTTTCTCACATAGTACTAGATCTACTATATGATTTAAATATATTTATGTGTTCACAAACTAGATACTCCCAATTGTATATACTCGTACATAGGTTTCGTTTGCTTTGGTTTGGTATGGTATGTTTTCCTTGTCTAAGCATGTCTTGGTTTTGGTTCTTTGTGATTGTTCTACTTCACCAAGAGATTACTGGGATCTCGCTTTGTTCATGTTGAACAAACATCCCCAATTGGAGCCACTGATAGGACTATTTGAAATTTTTTGTGGTTTCCTACTAAACATTTCAAAATTTTGAGTTTTGTTGGTTATTTGAAGGCTAGGGTCTCAAATTTCATTCATTAGGGTTCACCTATAAGGCTAAAACCCTCTCTAAACCCTAACAATGCTAATTCTTAGGTTTTCTTTTGATCTATTGTTGACTTACAATAGCCAGTTCCTAGTTCATCAAGTTATCACTCAAGCCATTAACATCATCCATCAATTGGCCCCATTACCCTAGCTTTATCGCTTGCTCACTCTTCAAAATATTTTCCTAAGTCTTAAGTCATGTGGGCTATGAAATATTTACTCATTACGTTTAATTAATTTAAGCCTAGGTCTAGCATATATTAAGTCTTAAATTTTATGTGGACCTAGGGATGACCCCCTTTGAACTAAAGACTTAAATGCATGTGCACAAAATACCTTAAGGAGCACTCAGTGTGGTCCCACACTTAATAGGTTTTCATTTCTTATTGCCTGCCATTCTGCACTAATAAAATATTCATAGAAAAAGGAGTGTAGGATAGTGGAATAATGTCGCATGTCAAGTCTTCACAACGGGCCTTGCAGACTTCTCAAAGGTGATAATGGTGGGACCTTAATCTAGGGGCTTAAATGGAGCCATGTGGAAACAATTTGGACTGTTCCCTGCCATCTCGTAGGGGGTTCTTCAAGTGATCTTAGCTTGATGTGAGATAATGGGAGGTTGTTGCGTGGCATTATCTGGAGTGTCTAATGGACTATTGGGGAGGATAAATATTTCATCACATATTTTAGCCGAGTTAGAAGAAAGTAAAATTTGTGTAGCTAAATATACGTGGCATTCTTTGGTTAAGCAGTGTTGAAGATAATATAATCTCAACTGTCCATTTTGCAAAGGATTAAAACACATGTTGAAATTCTTCTAAGTATAGATATAGGCTTGGAGGGTTAAAGGGTGCATAGGTTTGGACACATGGAGGAATCTGAGAGCATTCCCCACCATCTCACAACCCTTAATCTGCCTCCCATTAGATGCATGTGAGATTGCGGGGAAGTGATACGTCAACATTTTTAAAGCTTCCCGAGGGTGGTAGGGCTTGTGGTGATGTTGGAAGAGCTTCTCCACATGGAAAATTTTCACTTGCTCGATGTTGTAGTCTAGCTGAGTCATGTTTTTCAAACTTAGTTGGCTCCATCTAAGCCATCCAACTATCCAAGTCATCATAAGAGTGACGACTAAGATTTGAAATTATAAAATTGGAAAGATTGAGTCATTTTGGTTCATGTGAGTGAGCAATAATGGTGGACATGATGCTTTCCAATTGAATTAAAGAACTTTCTCACCATAAAATCAGGGATTAAAGCATAATTCAAAATTACCAAAGCATCCTAAAGCACCTGGAGATTGATTGCAATGTTTTTTCAAGCTTCTTGCATCTGAGAGCTAGGGTTTCCAATGTTCGCACACCAGTAAGTGAAATTTTCATTCTCTGTGTCCAATTTATGTGTTTTTGCCTGCTCAATACTCTAAATTTCTTGCTAGGTTTCTTTTAAAGTTTGACATTCATAAAATTTATGTCAAGTTACTTTGAAATTACCCTAGTTCTTATGCATTTGTTTTATAAAATAAATTGGCCAGTTGCAAGACACCCTAGACTACGTTGTAGAAAACCACAGATTACTCAATTGATAAAAATGGCACCCCAAGGGCCTAGTGGTTCCACCCCAAAAAGAGGCCTTCATGAGAACCTATTGGCATAATTACCAAATTCAACAATGAATAAAATTAATGGTAAAATAATGTTCTAGAGTCCAGAAGCTGACAAGGGTATTATTGACAAACATTATGCCATTAGATATGCTGAAATAACACATTTTTCTGGATGGGAAATTTTTAAGTACTAGTTTGGAAAGAGAAATGCCTGCATTCTGAGCTGCAATGGATGGAACTTGGATATAGGAAAACTTGTAGTTCCAAATGTCTATTTATATGTGGATCTGTTGAAGGCCATAACTATTAATTATGATCCTAATATTAGGTTTGTTAGGTCACATACAGGGGTTAAAATGGTAGATTTAACCCGAGAAGGATTCATAAGGGTTTTTAATCTTAACCCTGATGCCACTGAAGAAATCAACCTAGAGGCATTAAGAAGGACTATGAGATAAATAAGATGACCTACAGAGTGACAATATTTCCCATGTTTATGGTGAAGGGAAAAGGGAGAACTACACTGAAACTCACACCTACTGATAAGGAGCCCTTCTCTATGGAAATGTTTGGGTATTATTTTATCAAAACTTACCAAACATTGTGTCAAATTCTAGGGATGGACCCTCCTTAGAGGATACCCATGGATTTCATGTATATGGTTGCTAACATCCAACATGTGATGGTGAATAAATAGTATGATTTTTCTACATACTTGCCTAATACAATTCATAAGAAATTGGTAGCCATCTAGAATGGTGAAACTGGAGTAAGGTTCTAGTGGTATTCATTGTTGTGTCATATGTTTTTGGCTAGAGGAATTAAGGAGTTTGGTCAAGATATACAGCTAGATTTGAAGGGTGAAAATGGTGAACATCTTCATGTACAATGTTGGACTCATCATTTGGATAGAAATTGTCACACTTCAAGATTTGTTGCTTTCTCTAATCTATTTGATGCAAAGTTGAAGGGGTTTTTGGTGAGGGATTTTCCCAGGACTCCTAAGGAATTGCATAAATTTATGAGGCCAAAAGAAAGGAGGCATGATTTATGCATTGATCATAACTGGGGAGATATCATCCCATATGAAAGTTGCATAATTATGAGAGTGTACGGTATGAACACAACTCCACATGTATTACCAAGAGTTGTACCACTCAAATTTGGTTTCTTGGAGGTTATTTGGAAACTAGGAAAAGTTGAGGATGCATTTATGGTAGTTCAGAAGAAGGGAACCCTTTTCCCTCCATATACTACATTTTCAAACTTTGTGATGATCAAGGATGGATGGAAAAACATCCTTAAAATGATTACCCATTTGAAGATGAAATATTGCAGAGCAAGAAACCATGACCCTGAGGGTTTCATTGCAACATTGAAAATAAGAATTAAAGGAGGAAAATT
The DNA here is from genome assembly GCA_007258455.2 of Sequoia sempervirens. Classification (NCBI taxonomy): domain Eukaryota; kingdom Viridiplantae; phylum Streptophyta; class Pinopsida; order Cupressales; family Cupressaceae; genus Sequoia; species Sequoia sempervirens. The sequence continues at coordinate 341,392 of VDFB02078017.1, forward strand.
TTGGCATAACTTTAAATTTATTGAAGACATTGTCAGGAATAAATTTAATCTGCAAAGGGCTAAAGATAGGAAGGTAAAATGGCTAGCCTTTACAAAATTGGAAAAATAAAAGAAGGAAAAGGACCCCAAGTTCAAAGGTAATTTCATGTAAATTGAGGATGAAATGTTGAGAATTGAAGCAATCTTGCAAAACTTTGATAAGATTGTTGGGAAACTAAAGGGGGAAAGAATAGAACAGGATAAGGGGAAGGCATCTTTGCTAGAAGAAAGGCCTACCTATCAAACTCCCAAGAAACAATTTGTCTTCATTAGAATTACTCCCAAGGGGATAGTGAGGAAAGAAAAAACATTAGCTACTCCTACTCAATTAGAGGAGTCTAGAGCATCCTACCATGTGCAACAAGAACCACCATCTCCACCTCCAATGTCACCACCACAACAAGTTATTGATTTGGATTCACCCCCTACGGATCCATATCCAAAGAAGTGGAAGGTTGAGGCTATAGGATTGGTTGATTATCTAGCGGATTCTAATGATGAGATTGTAGTCACAACTAATGAGGCTATGCAAAACATGCCATCACCTCCAAGAGAGGTGATTTTCTAGCTCCACAAGATAGGGTCACCAAGGTAGTTTTGACTGGAGTGAATAATATTGACAATATCAAAGAAAGGGTGTTTATTGAGTTCATGACTGATGGTGTATTTGTTAGAATAAATGTATTCAAAGAGTATGTGCGAAGAACTAAGAAGGATGAATTTGAGGAAAAAGTGAACCCAGAAGTAGCTAAGTCCCCAAAATTACCAAGGGATGTTATTGCCTCAAGGGTAGTTGTTGAGATGAAAGAAAAAAAGAAGGAAATAACCCCTTAGGAAGGCATAAGGCTTTTAAGAGAAAGTTGTTTACTTCTCTTACCAGAATGGGACTTAGCATCTACTATAGCCTTTGAAATTGTGAGGAAGCATGACTCACAGGTGTTTTCTATGGAAGATGAGGTATTATGTACATTATAGGGATTTGAATTCAACACACAATAGGACACATTAGCAATTTGGGCCTTGGCCCCTAACACACATAAGCCTGAAGTGGTAGAGTAGGTAGTAGACCTCAAAGGAAGTCTAATAATAAAGAGTTTCAAATACCCTTGCAATAGAGGCAACAACATTGGTATCAATGTTGCATATTTCACCAAGGAAAATATGGAGTCTTTGAAAGAGAAATGTGATGCAGAGACTAGAAAATACAATGACTTATAGATTGCATACAATAAAGATAATCAAAGGTTAGTAGAGTTAGTGTTGAAAAATGAGATGTTGCTATGTCGACAACTAGTGTAACCAATGCCATCAATACAAGTCACTGCTCCATCTTCCTCTTCTCTAACACCTTCAGTTCATTCATCTCCTCCACCATCCATGGAAATAGTTGTCAATGATGAAAATAGACCACTTGTAGAAATCATTCCAAGTACATCAGCTGCACCTCCTCCTATGGCTAGAATAAGTAGAAGGGATTTAATCAGACAACTAAGGGCATATGAGGAGCTATTTTCATTTTATGATGAGAATAACATTCATATTGTTTCTAATGTTATTGAGCATTGTTTGGGGAAGGAAATAAAGAGAGTGAATAATTTTCATTCCAGTTATTATTTATTATTTGGTGCAATTAGAATGTTTAAGAGGGACAAGTCAATTGCAATCCCATTCATGTAGATATGGGTACCCAAGCTCAATGCATTGAAAATCATGGTGGTAGGGTCTACTCATGATTTGAATAAGCCATTACAAATTTCCCCTACTTACAAAATTGTAAAAGGAATTATTGAGTGTCAGGGATTAGTAGATCCATTGGAGAAAAGGGTTAAAGAGTTGCTCCAACAATTTGATCAGAATGATCTTGGCTTATTGACAAACATTCTAGATGACACTAGAGCTATAAAATCATATGACCAATAGAGAATACAAATGGATAATATCATTTCCACACAACGCTCTTAATTTGTGATGGAAGAGTTGTGGATATTGATATGTTGAAGAATAGTATGGATAAATTGTCACTCACTAACAAGTTCTTAGAGGACTTTGACAAAGAAGCTAACTAGGTAGTCAAGAGGTATGACCCATATAAAACCAAGTTGGATGAGTTCATAAAATTCAATTGGCCTTTAGAGGATGACTATGATGCCTGTGATAAGAAAATAATGATATTCCTAACTTGTAGGCCTTTTCTATGGTGATGTGGCTATATTTTTTGTCTATTATGCACACTCAACAATCTCAAAGGGTTCCAACAATGCCAACAATAGAATATTTTATCTTTTGCACATGAGGTTTTTCCTTCACCCTCCAACTCAACTTTCTTGGGTCCATATTGAGAAGAATGATGAAAAGGAGTGGCAAAGAACCAACAATCCACATCAAAGGAACTTTTGGAAGGACAATTGATTACTTAGAGTAAACATAACCATTTTTTTCCTTGGCATATTCCATCCATGAGCAAGTATTGTACTTGTATTTTTGAAATGTAAATGAATGTCAAATAAAAATATGACATGTGTAATGACCTAAAGCTTGTTGCTCCCTTGTTTTATAAAAGGGAATTCAAGGTAATTTGCATGAGATGTTTGATCTCCCAGAGAATTATTTAATTTAAAGCACAGAGAATAGAAGTTGATTCTTGTCTTAGGTCATTGAGTTTTCATTTTTTGCATTTTATGTTATAATAGTACTAGCATTTGAATATAAGAATTGGCATAACTATGAGTCAGTTGTCTCCTATTGTACACTTTTCATGAATTATTAATGAAAATGGTCAAAGATCTTTCATTTGATCTCCATTGTTGTTCCAGTGGATGTATGCTTTTATCAATGTTCTGATTCAAAGAATTGGTTAAATTACTTTGATAGAAGTATAGGTTTGTGTATTCATATGTAGGGATTTGGTAAGAAGAATTAGTTTAGAATATTGAGTGCAATGTTATAATGCAATATTGTAAAATATTTGTAATGTTAGGATCAAAATGTTGTTATATATCATGATTTGCTTTGAATTTGACTCCATACCCTAGGTTAAGGTGCTGGTCTAGAATATGTGTCTAAAGTTGCAAGTTCTTGGATCTTTCACACTCTAAAAGAACAAATACATAATTTCATTTCAGTTGAAGTTTAATTCATGAAAGTTTCATATAGTTCCATATTCTCTTGCTTTAGATTATTAAATTTTGTATAGGATTAGCTAGATCTTTGAAGACTTTCATCCAGGTCAAGCATAATATAAGAGAATATATTTGTTATTTACAATGTATGAGATAAATTGGCACAAGAGTATCTTAATTGCATTGTATGGGATCACCCTCTCGGGTTTTGCAAAGCTCAAAGTGTAGAGGGAAAGTTATTGCAACTTTCACCTATTCATTGGCCAATCCCTCTAGGTAGCTAACCATTGTAAATGGAAAATCCATATTTATCTATGAGATCATCTTGGTATTTAAAAAAAAACACCAACAATTTCAAAAAAAAATATAGAAAATATAAACTACATGTGGAAACATGAAAACTATATTATATTAAAATGGCATATTTGTATTATAACAAATTGACTGCCACTTCAAGGGGGAAACCTTCAAGATCTATGCTCAATACAATATATTTCATGAATGCCCATATAATATCCTTTGTTTTATATTTTTACTAGTTCTATTCAAACTAACCACTATTTCTCAAGCAAATGCATCCAAAGTATTTATTACAATAAGAGAAAAATTAGGACTAAGGGTCCCTAATAAATATCATAATAAACTGTATAAACAATAAAAACCCTAGAAGTGAAGGTATATTCCTAAAGTCAAACTCTAAGTGGTGTCGAGGAAGATAGGTTCACTAAAAACATAAGGGAATAAAATCCATTTTATATAAATATAGACCAATTAAATAAATTCATATAAAAAAAGTATAATTAACCTAGGTTTAAATAATCAATGAGGAATTGATAATTGAAATGCTGTTAAATTTGTTGCTTCTAGATTTGATTGTGTGCTAGTATTTTCATCAAAAATTAATGTGAGGATAAGGCACTTAGCTCATATAACAATGAAGAAGATTACTTGTTGATGTAGCATAGAACTAATTCATTAATTCTCTTGATATGTATGTTGCCTTGGGACTATAAGAATACAAAATTCTTTACTAATCAAATCCACATCTTGTTATGTCAATCTCAATTTTCTCATAGGTGGCTTATTATGCATTGTCAATCATGTAACTTGTAACATCAATCTCTATGGTTGTACACTTCTATAATTTTTTTCTCTTAATCACTAATTATATCTAGGGAAGCATGATGATTACTAACATTTAAAAAACCTATTGGATTGGAAGGGTCAAGCTCTCCTTAATTAACCCCTTGCTAAACTAGATTTATGACCTTAGGTGAGCATGAAAGACAACATTCTCAATCATTTAGGTGTCCTAAACCTAAATGTGCTCTAATTTCAATGCAAATACATCTGATTTAGCTTCAAATCAAAATGTTGGTAGGATGATGTTTCTTTGTAACTCTTTGATTTCTAGATGATTCTTAGATGCGTTTAAATGTACAAGTGACTATCTTTAAATTTCAATACAACAAATAGTCACACAAATGTATACCAAATCGACTCCTCATGATTAGTAAAAACCATAAGAATTAACATATTGAATTCTAAAAATTCAAGTTTCAAATCAATCTTAGACTACTTGAAATCAAATCACTCACAACAAAATTGACAGAAAACAAAGAATAAAAACACTTGAAATCAAAAATAAAATATAGAGTAAAATAAATGTGTAAAAGATATGCATAGATCACTTTTCTAATGTATTGACAATATGTAGACATGTAAATTATTCTACAAATCTTATACACATATCCACCATGAATTTAGAAGATTCAAGAAAAGTATACGTAAAGCTCTTCCTAAAATATTGGAATCATACTCTTGTCAATTTTACCGTTGCACTAAAGACATAGAATAAATATAATTAAAAAAAAAAAGAGAACATACATAATTCTTGACAAATTATTCCAGTAACTTTTTATTAAATTAATAAAGCTTAATGATGAGGTGATTTTGTGGGATCCTAAAAGTCAAAGAACTCAAAATGAATAAATAAATTATAATAACATTAAATTAAACAAACATTTATTTTTAATTCTAAACAAAAATAAGACAACCCTTCAAGAATATAATAATAAGAAGTTGCTAAGAAAGAATTACACTTTTGGTTTTTGTTTGGGATATTTATTATTTTATCAAAGTTTAAAGTGATTGGAATAATTAAATTTGAATAATAGATTAGGTAAATTGTAACGTGTTTGTATACAAAATTTTTTGTATCTATGAAATGTTTAAGTTAGGTTTGTAAATGTTACTTGATTTTTAGCTTTCAGTTGAAATCAAGTCTAGTGTTTACTTTTTTGTGTTGTTTAAACATTTAAAAGATAAATCATATTTTGGTACTTTTAAAAACCATGAAAAGGATTGTCAAATGAAATAGATTACATCTTTCATTTTCAATGTTGCAAATTAAAGCAAATGAGAAAAGATATGTATATAGATGTAATCTTTTATTGATAATCATTAAGGTACATGTCCCTCACAAGCCAAGGGACTAACTCTCTTATTCAATGAAAATATGAAGCAATTCATACATGAATAAGTAAAAGAAACAAATGAATGTGCATATAAGAATGAAGACCAATCATTTCCTGAGAATGACTAGTTACAAAGTTGCTCGATTGCCCTGCTGCTGCTGCCCCAAGCTGATTGTGTCCTCCCCAACTCCGTAGTGCTCCTAGCTTCTGCATCTAAAAATACAGTGATATTAGAGTGAGGCTCTAAGCAATGAAAGATCTCAATCCTTACATACACACCTACCTATGCATGTATAAACTGATCCATAAGTGCATTAAATAAGCATGCAAACCTTGGATGTCCCAAAAAATAGTGAAGTTATCAAAAACATCCAAAATGTGCATCTATTTTCTAAATTGTTTGAGCTTCATGTGCAAATTTAGGACAGGTTGGTTACTATTCTGATTCAATTAAATACAACATGTGGGGTAAATGTGGCTCCCATGAGGGTAGAGCTCAACATGCTTTGAAAGGAAAATGAAATTGAGCAACTTGATCAAAGATTTATCTGTTATCAATGCATTAAATCAATATGGAATCACACCAGTTGATCAACTTTCATTATCAGATTCAAAAGATGCAACACATTTTGTTGGATATGTCTTTCAATCTTCTTAAGTGGACCCTTGATCCATTTTATAAAAAGAAGTGGCTTCATAGATGCATCAAGTTCAATTATGCATCTCTTAAACAATGAGGAAGCATTTCAAGATGTTGTCAAGGCCCTCTCATTGTAACCCTATTGGAAAACCATGCATCACATAGGAAGGTGAGCTTTCAGGTCACCCACATAGGTGACATGGGGTTGTCCACTAAAATTAGAGTGAGGAGACAGTGTGTATTTATTGCACATAACCAAAAGGTAACAAATGTTGTGGAGGTCAGACAACAAACAAAAAGGAGCAGGTGCATATACATCAAAGAAATCACAAGCTGACAAGTATGGGAGGGTATTCATGACAATGCATAATTGTTTCTCATGGAAAAGGAACACGACCACCTATTTTCTGTAATTTTCCTGTGAGATCATGGCCAGAAGAGTGAAAGGAGAAAATCAAAGAATCCATGACTTGGTGCCCTCATGTGTGTGGAGGGATAAAAATGCTTAAGCTAAGTTTCATTCATCATCATTCCTTGAGGACTTTAGTTCAACATATCAGAAAGTGAAATAAATGAAAGTTATATGATGTCTTCTAGATTGGGAATATGATAAGCTTGAAAGCATGTCAAATAGGACAATAACAAAAAACAAAATCTGCAGTTTCACAAGGCTCTATTCAAGGCCTTCTCAATCAAACATTAGACAAACAAGTTTTCCAGATAACATTCAATGCATGATGGTTTAAGGAAAGGCACAAAAGGAAAATAAATTCAAGAAACATCAACTCTATTTGACACAGATATATGCCTATTATGAACATGCCATCACAAGGAGTCATGGCAGCAATGGAACCCTCATATGATGTGATCAAGATACAATTGCTATGCCATAACACAAGGAACAGGGGTCTAGCTATTCTCTATACTGAGCCATTAACTTATGTTAATGATTGAGCAAGTTGCCAAATGGTTTCCTTTGGAAATGATTCCTCTAAGCATAGACAAAGGATTCAAAGAAGAGCATTGCTATTAAATATGGCAGTGGTCTTGATTGAAATAGAGAAACTCATGAAATTCAATTATTGAAACCATCATGAATCATGGTGCTTTAAGGAGCAGAGCATAGTCATGAATAAGAGCAGTTCCATTAGAAGTTACAAGTTTATATTGATGATTATTTATAAACTTGAGAAAACAAATCAACAACGAATGATAAACCATGACTAAGCCATGAAATTTAAGAATAAGCATGATCATCAGAAGACATGAAGTGCAATTCATTCACAAAAAGGTAGAGCATAAGTAAAGGACAGTCAGTAGGGTCAAGCCTAAACATTTTAATCAACCAATGTGAAAAGCTATTACAGGAGAAGAGCAACCTATTGCCAAGTCACAAACCTATGGAAAGAAAGAGATTTCAATGCTAGTTATGATTCTTTACTGGCCATGGCCTTTAGTTACAAGATGACACTCCCAAGTGGATCATGAATGAGAAAATAGTGTCAACACTGAATGAACAAGTGACAACATAGTGTGTTCCAATGGAGCAATCCCAGATCCAATCAAAACAGTGGCAGTCATTACTTCTAATGGGGCAGTCATGTGCATTGAAAAACATAAATGTGATTTAAGGTAAGTCACCAATCAATGAGTAATTTGGTCAATTCAATGCATAAAAAATGGGATGCAACAACCAATGAAAGACCATACAAAGTTGTGGAGAAGAAATGAAAATGATAATTATAGTTGCAATTGTGAAAAAGTGTAATCATGCTATCCTTGAAGAGCAACACTTTCCCATTCCTACTTTATCCTGAAGTTAGGAATACATCCTCTTGAAAACAATAAGAGTCTACAAAAGAGTGAGTGGATCTTAATTCAATATTTGCATCTGTTGGGTCAACTTTGAAGGAGCTTTACATTGATAAGGACAATGACCATGAAGTGTAGAATACAGGTTATTCACAGTGACCAAACCCACTTTGGGGTTTTTGTTTTCAAAAACATTCTATAGAAAGGAAGTGCTATAGAAAACCCAGTTAAATTCTCACTAAAAGGGAACATTTTTCTACAAATTGGGGCTTTCATTGTACCCACAATGTGCAATAACATTGAATCATTTTTTGCAACAAAATTTGAAGTTGCTTGTCAAATTGAAAAAAATACCCATATGGGTTCACCATGAAAATCTTATATAGAAATGGCAAAATAGAGAATGTCCTACAGGAATTAGAAAGATGAAAGCCACTTCATGTTTTATGACAGGCCATGGTCAAGATTGACCTTTTTCTGCAAAATGTGGAAAACCCACCTGGGGTTTCAAAAAATGGAGCAACATTGCTATTTTATACAAAAAAATGGAATGAACTTACAAAATCATCTGCATTTTTTGCAAAAAATATGAACTTTTCAAGAAAATCAAGATACCCACTTGGGTTCTTTAACAAACAGTTACAGATTCATAGAAATATCATGTTATAGAAAACCCAAAACAAGGTTTTGCAATTAAAATTCAAAATGAAGCAGTAATCATGAATGTATAACAACCCAATTTGCAAAAATGGAGGCCAAGCTCACAACAAGTCCTTTCCTTCTACATAACAAGAAACCCATCTGGGTTGTTAAAAATTTGTGAAATACAAAGAAAAAATCAAAAGACAACATGAAGGTTTTCAAAAGTGAAGCTGAGCTACATAAAAGACACTTTTTTCTGTTCATGGCCGTAGCCAGTGAGTCATTCTTTTCATGAAAACAATAGAAAAAACAATGAAGGTGTCATTGTTAACGAATGTAAAGAAAAGAAAATGAGAATTTGTTGTTATCTCAGAAAAATGAAGAGCTTGAATGGCTTTCTGTTGCTCAAAAACAACAATGGAGTGGTCGACTAAACTCACCTGGAGCTTTTTCTCATGCAATCTCTACAATTTGCAATCTTTTCTTTTATCAAAAGCTTCATGCAAGCTTCTCATGGCGGCTGTCAAGAAGAAAATTACAATAACCAATAGGAAAAGTGACACAATGGTCAGGAGAATGCTACAGGTTGTGGCCTAAAGTGAATGAAGGAGCTCCAAAGAAGGAATAAGATGCAGATTTATATCAAACAAATGCTTTTACCTGTGTTTCCATGGTGTTTTCCTTAGTAAATCACCAAAAGCTAGTGTGATTCTCCACTTTTTTTTTCTGTGTTTGCTCAAACCCCATGGTGGCAGAGCCTTGCTCCAGATTTTCCAAGTGACCAAATGATGGTGTTTTTTTCCATTATTTGGGTGTTTAATGATTAGGGTTTGACCCTTGAGTGCCAATGGGATTTTTTATCCCATGTTTTAAAAATTTAGGCATGTGGTAAATGCAATGGGGGCCGAAACTTGACTTATTCACTTAGGCATTTTATGCCTTAAGGATTTTTCCCTTTATTTCAACTTTGTGCTAGGTGTTTCAAACTACATGCAACATGGAGTGTGTTAAGTTACACAAATGTAATGCCTTTGTTTTTCCCAATAATCATGTGACTTGGAATATGCTTTCCAAGGGGTTTGGAGGTTAGCCATATTGGCCAGGTATTTTGGAGACTATGATGCCTTTGCAAACATGTGTATTGCCATGTGTGAGTAAAATGAAGAGTGTGATAGGTTGATATAGTCAATTGCCTTAGAAACTTTTGAAGGCTTTTAGATAAGATATTATATGTTGCATTTGTTTCCAACTTTTAAAGATATTATGTAAGTGATTTGAAAATCACTTTCAGTTTGCTTTAAATGCAAATGTAATATATATTAATGGTGGGGTCCCTTATCTTGTGTTTGAATTGTAAAGTGACTTGTTAAGTGAGTTTTATGAATCAATTAAACAAGGTCATTATCTTTTTTTTTTTTAAAGCCACGTGTTTTCAAAAACACACATATTGCATGATGGAGAATGTGGTCAAGTCTTGTATGAGGGCCAATGATGACTTACATAAATGAGGAATGTGTGGGATGATGTTTTGACTAATTTTGGTGGAAAAGAGGCTATCTAGAGGCATTTTTTTGTCACATTTTTGGGGTGACTATTGACTTGGCCTAACTTTTCTTCATGTGGAGGAAATTTTGGAGAGTTCTAGAAGGTTCTTTTTGGCCTTTTCTGTTGTATCTGACCAGAATCTTTTGGAAGCACTTGTGTGAGGGGTTTTGGTGGGTTTTGGTTTAAGTATGTTCATTTTGAACATTTGAGGGAGTTCTAACTTTTTCCAGTAGGAGGATAGCTTTATTTTCTTGGAGTTATTTTCATTGAGCTATATTGTAACTCAGACAGACCTATTATACAATAAGCACTTTGAATTAATAAATTGAAGCATTTTTATCTTCTCTCTTCATGTTTCATGGTATGCCATTAATGGTTGATCAGTTTGTTTTTGTGAAAATTCATCTTTCCTTGCAAACTTGTCTCATGTTCCTGCATCCATTTAACAAAAAATGTATGTTTACAGGTTATAAGCTATGTTGTTTAGTGGTGTTATTGATTGTGAAAATCTATTTTCGTTTTGAAAACACTGTTATAGACCTCCTTATAAATTATTGATGTGAATTGCATTGGAAAGTGAGTTGTGTGAGTCAAGCTTTGAGATATTAATTTGAATGTGTAAGGCTATTAATAGGTCTAGGTTGTTTTGGTGCATCACCTTAGGTTCTTTTTAGGATTAGGTTTATTTTATGCAAATCCTTACCCTTTACCTTCAGAGATTAATAGTTAGATGACATCAAACGAGGAAGCCAACCCATGATCTAGAGGTCTTCTTTCAAAAAGGTTACCCACAACTTGAAAGTAGTTCCATGTTAGTCCAAATCTACTGAGTTCATTTAAAGCTTAGCAAATAGGGTGTAGATTTGGGAACCTAACAGTAAAATCATTTCTTTTTTTATATTTTTATTACATATTATTTTTAAATACAATATTAATTGTTTCAAACATCTCTTAAGAAAATTCAAAGATTTTTCTCATTTAAAATATGTCTCACTAAATTAAATATTTGGTTTTTGTTCAAGATATTCATTATTTTATCAAATAGTTTAGTGTATGCGAGAGATATCTTTATTTAAACTATAAATTTTAAAAAATGGAAAATATTTTCATGTGGAGACTTTTGTCTCCATGATATGTTTTAAGTTAGGTTTGTAAACCAATCCTTAACATGCCAACTTTTAAAATATATATTAATTTTCTATGCATGGTATTAATTGTTTCAAACACCTCTTCATAAAACAAAAAAGCACTTCCTATTTCAAATATGTTTGTTCCAATTAAACATTTGGCTTTCCTTCAATGTACTCATTACTTTATCAATAATTTAAGAAAATGGAGTATACCTTATTTTGAATAATAATAAATGAGCTAAAGTGTAAAGTGTTCTCACATAGAGACTTGTGTTTCTACAAGATGCTTTGAGTTCCACCAACACACCCCTTCTTATATTTGTTCTTATTATCATAAATGGAAAAAAAGTGTTCCTTTAACTTAACCTAGTCTAATCTAATAACATACAAATGCATAAGCATAATTAACCCATTAAATAAATGACTCATTGTAGATTGAGCTAACTCTAAATTACATATGTTTTGTAAGAAAGTAAATGTAAAGTAGATTCAAGGGTATTTATCTCTGTGAGGAGAGATTTATGAGTTTGATGTAGTTTATGGATCTTGAATTGTTTCTAATCTAACAATGGTGCCTTTGTGTTTGTGTAACTCTTCAATCCTATGCAATATTTATGCTTTATTTTCTCTACTATAAATAAACTAGTGATATTAGAAAATATGTTTGGAAGGTCATCAATATTTAAATTTTTTGAAAATGCTCTAGAATGGTTTTGTGGGTCTAGATTCATTTTAGTACACTAATAGAAGTATTATTGACATCCTCCTTTGATGCAAATTAATCTAAAGATATGAGAGGATTATACATGAATGTCAATTGGATGCCTTCAATACAAGTACATGGAAATAAATTGCAAAAAATAGTGTTAAGTTGACCCTTGGTGGGAAAGAAATGGGCATGTTAGCCAAAATTTCAATTTGAATTTTGAAATATCAGGGGTCAAGTCTATGGTCACCTAGTTTACCTCTATATAATCTACATATTTTGTTTCTCTAAAGACTAGTGATATTAATAATAACTTTGGAGGGATCTAAATATGTTAGAAGGTTATAGGTTTGCTTATGTCAGCCCCTAAATAAATTTGTGAATGATTGAAGATAACATATCTCAACCATATAAATTCTATAAAATGAATGTGTAGATCTAGATTATTCTCATCCATCAGGGAAGTATTCCTAGTATGCTATTTTAATGAGAAATGACCTAATATGAGAGGTTGATAATTCAATGCTTTTAAATGTACAAGAACATAGCAATTAATTACATAAAACATGTATTTGATATAGCTGTATATAGTTTATGACTATTTTTAAAATAAAAATAAAAATAGTTTGATATAGTTTTTTTGAAAATTATAATCACACTTTACTTTAAAAACTAATAAATTGAGTTTGTTTTATGTCAATTTATTTGTAACATATTTTTTATTTTGTATTTTTTTCATATTATAAACTCAATTTTTTTTTTCATATTTAGAAATGCATATAAAACAAAATAGAAAATAGTAAAATAAGTGTGCACCTAGAAACTTGAAGATGACTGGAAGGATTCTTGAAATGCTGGAAAATCTAACTTTTTGACCCAGTGGGATTCATTCGTCATTCTGGGTGAATCACTCCTAGTTTTGGATTTTTGCATAGGAACAAGTTTCGGACAAAAGGGTATCTGAATCTGCAAAAATCTCTAGAAAACACCTATAGTGGGACTCATTCTCCACTTGTGGAGAATCAGTTCTATTCCACTTTTGGGAATTGAAAGTTGAATCTATTCTTCTCAGTCTGCTCAATCTACTTCTCTAGGTTTTCAGATCCAAAACTTTGATTTCAGGGCTGTAGATGACCTTTTAGTGAAGATTATGACCTTGCAAATGGGGAGAAAACTCCAACAAGCTTGTAACCTAATCTTCCATGATCCTCAAGTCTTCAAAACACTTAGATCTCCAATCACACAAAGAGAGAGTAAAAGTGTTGATTGTTAGGGAATAGGGGTTTTCCTTGGTCAAACCCCTTGTAGGTAATTAAACCAAATGATGAGACAATAAAATGAAGGTATTAAACATGAAATAAAGAATATGTATCATGGAATATAATACCTTGGATGATGTCTTGTAAATTTGCAACTCAACATGAAATGGCCATGAAGGATGTAGATCTTGATCTTGACAATAGGAGTAGAACAATGCTTGATCTTGGATCTTCAATGCTACATCACAACACTAGCTCAATAACATGCTTGATGCTTGATATCCTTGACATGATGATCAATCTTGAATTGTTGCAACAATTGATGAATAATTCTTCCTTTGAAATCCTTAGAAATGAACTTGCAAACCCTCCTAACAATCTTGTGAAGTCTTGGAATCCTTAACTCTTGCTTGATTGACTTGATATCATGAATGATTATATGAAATAGTGATTTGAAAACTTGTTTATATAGGAAATGCACTCAAATGACCGTTTATTTGATCCCAAAGGCTGACATAGAAGAAATATTAACTTAAACCCAAATTTTCCTGCTTAAAACCTTGAAAATAAGCCAAATGGGACTCATTCTGGTGAATGGGTCCCACTTGGATGGGACTCATTCACCATATATGGTGAATGGGTCCCACTTGGATGGGACTCATTTGCCCAAAGTGGAAAATGGGTCCCACAGGGCCTATTTTGGTTGCTAAAATGTCAGGGATTGTGTAAATTAAGTTTATATGTTGATACTATCAATTTTTTTTATTGAAATATGCCTCAGGATGCATAATAGAGGGTCATAGGGGCCTATTAATGGTGATATTAAGGTCATAAATGCAATAGGGCCCAAAATCCAATGTGAAAGTGTAAATAAATACACTTTACAACACTAAATTAAGGAAAAATTGGGTCTATTTACCTTAGAAGGGCCCTAAATCCCATGTGAATGTGTAAAACACATTACAACACTAGATTAGGTCCACCTTAGTTTACAAGCCTCTTAAATAAATACATTTTACAACATTAAATTAAGGAAAAGTTAAGTTAATTTAGCTTAAAAAGGGCCCAAGACCTAACGTGGATGTGTAAAACACTTCACAACACTAGATCAATTTGACATTAAATCCAATTTATCATCAATTATCCCAAAATTAAGTGTGAAAATGTACACATCGACATTTTTTGACACTACAATATTAAACATTAAGTTTGTTGTTTGAAGTGTTTAAAACGTATTAATAAAGGATGTAAACCAGAGCAAACAGATTTGCTTGGTCAAAGCTATTATAAGCGATATTACTAAGGAGTTGATTCATCCTTAACATGTTGATTAGATAGTATATGACTAAGTTGACTGTAATATGTGTTGCTTGATGAATATTGATTGTTTCCTTTGATAAACCATAGGCAAAAGAATAGGCAAGGTGCTGAAACTTGGTGCCATATTATGAATACTTTGTTTCCTATAGAAGTCTTTCATACTTAGAATTCAATTCTCATCTGAAGAAAATTTGCATAATTGATTTATTCAAAGTATTGATGGCATGTAAGAAGGTCGATCTATTGTTTACCAAGCTGAGTATTAGCTTGGAACGTTGCCACCTTTTTCAGTATGTGTTGAGTTGACTTGCATGGTTGAGTGGCATCGACTAGTTTACCACTTCCTTAGGCATCAATGTCTCATTATTTAGTATAAATAGATGCTGCCAACTCTCTCATTTGGATGCACAATCTGAAGTTATAATTTGTTGCTTTTATTCTATAGTGGTATTTTTCTGAGATAGAGTTATTTTGTGAGCATAGAGAAAGAGGTTTTTGTGAGGTATTGCATTGAGTGATTATAGTAGTTTGAATTGAAGCCTAGCAAGCTAACGTTGGAAGGTTGAGAACCAAATTAGTCTATTGGATTAAGCGATCTATAGGCATGAGAATCTATTCTCCTTTTATTTGTCTTTTGTTGTGAAGGAATGAATGTTTTGATTAATTTGCTTGGAATTGCATGAGAATGCTTGCATTAGTGAAACAAAATATTTGCTTATGAAAAGGAAAATAATCTGTTTGTGATTTTCTATGAATTGTTTGTATATAATCCATAAGAGGATAGTTTGTTTATCATAGTATTATATACTAAGAATGATAAAACAAGGATAGCTTAAGGGTTATTTATTGCAAAGTTAGTTTGTAGACTAGAAAGCTCATAAATTACACCTGGGATTTAATTATCCATTGAATGAGGTGTAACTTATGTTTATGCTTTATAGCTAGAAATACCATTGTGTTTTGGGAAAGGGAATAGGTTGTTTCTAAGGTTAAAGACTACCTATAGAAGGAAATTACCTATGCATAGTTTATAATGGCCTTAATTCAAATCGAGCTTGAGTAGTGTATGTGAGTAGGATGATTGTCACTCGAAGTACTGAGTGAGAACACTTTGGACAAATTAGTGTGATTCCCTTTGGCTCCACTATCAATTCACTGTGAGCCATTTATGCATGCTAGTTCAGGATTGTAGAGTCTACAAGTTCTAATTATGTAGGACACAACACTAAGCTCAAAATGGTTGTCGTTACGAGGTTACTCCACCAATCTCTTCGTCAAAGGGTAGGGACATCTATTAGATGATAGATGTGTAGGGGACCACATTTGAGTCCATGGTTGGTGAAAAACTGCTCGAGTGATGCTTTTCCTCCTTAGCAGGTGATCAAGACCAAGATTTGAAAGGAGATTCCTGGACCATCTATATCTATTGCTTTCAAGCTTGGTTGAGCTATGTACACACTTTGTACACAATTTATGGAATATTGTTTTGGAAATGAAATCAAAATTGGTTATTGTTATGGAATCTATGTTCATTTGTTCTCTATTATGTAAAGAAAAAAAATATGACAATGGTTAAGTAACATAGTTTAATTAATTGAAAGTGAAAACTTAGGAAACGTACTTGCGTGAACAATTGGCATGCTACAAATGTGGTGTTCATGACAGAAAAAGCTGAAAAATGATGCTAAATAGTGAGGTTATCCTTTGTCAATTTCAAACCCAAATCTTCAATCATGTCATTTGGTTTGAACATTTTGACCTTAGAGAAGTTTTCCTTAATACCACTGATGACGGAAATAGTGGAAAAGGAGATAGTTAAGCCTTGATTTTCATAAACAAAATTGCTTAATTTTAATCTAATATTCACAAATTATGTCAATTTGATAGAGATTGGTAAGGGAATCAATAAAGTCTTCATAAGGACTAGGACCAATCCAAACTAACAATTTTTTTTATAAAATTTACCCAATTGGTATCATCATTAAACTTGTAGTGCCCCTCCATTCTCACCATGGATGTATAGGTAGTTTGGATTTGGAACTTGGAGATGGAGGTAAAATAATATGGATATTTAGAGGTATGTGCTAATGATGTTAAGCAGTTGATCTATTTTTTTATGAGACATTATGATACATTATATGATGTTGGAAATATTGCCATGATGATACCTTTGATGACACTTTTGATACTTGATCTTTTATGCATATGTTATGATTGGTATATGGTTTTATTTGATTATGAGGACTAACCCTATCATCAGCTTTATTTGATTATTTTAACATGACTGTTACGTGACTATCATGTGATTGATTTTATTCTAATTTCTATGTAATTGATTGTTATATGAGTTGATTTTATTACTTGATGATGTTCTTACTGATGTGTTTGGGTGAAAGGGATAGTGTCACATCACTCACTTGTGAGTACCCTACGGCGCTATGATTCCCTTTCACAGTGTGTTTGTTTATATGGGTATGTATATGCACGATCATTTTGTGGGCTGCTGGTTGCAGGTACTAGGCATCAACTCCACCTGAAGTGATAGGTCTGAGCGTGCCTTGAAACCCATTGGATCAGTTGATCAAAGATAGCACTTGGTCCCCTACTTTAGCCATCATCCTCGAAGAGGATGAGTATCTGGTTTGATACCTTATCAATTTTGTTAATGGTAAGTTGACATTGCTTGAGGTTTTGCATTTTAACCCTAGATAGTGGTCAGGTAATCATTTGGGTATTTGGTTTTATTAAATTTATATTGTTTGAAAAAATGTCTTGGTGATCCTATGCATTAAAATAAATTATTTGTAAAAAGGTACACTTTGATAAATAAATATATAATTATAGTTGATAATAAAATAAAGTTATAATGTAATGGTATAGTTAATGAATAATAATAATATGATAAATAAATAAATAAATGTAACTAGGTTGGAACATATAATTAATTATAATCTGTAAGTAAATGTGGGTAAATGATTTTACCCGTTTGTGTAAAAATTGAATATCTATCATATTATATTGTTATGATTTCTTTTAAAGGAAATGATTTTAATTAATTTAAAAATTAATTATTGTGTGTCGGGGAGGTTAATTTATTAAATCAAAACTAACTATATTTTGTCTGGGAGTTGGTTGGGAATTCTCATATAACCACATTCTTCTCTTTTCTTGAAAAATCTTTTGGGGGTTGGAGAGAATTCATTTTGTTCTCTTTGGGGGGGATTTGATGCTCTAGAGAGAGAAAATTTGTTTGTAAAAATTTGATCCTATTGTTGATTACAGAGAGGGAAAAAATAGAGTTGGAAAAGAATAAATACAAAGAAAAAGAGACAACAAGAAGCATGCAAGATACAGAGAAGAAGAAGGGCGAAGGAGATTGGAGGACCGCAAGGCTTGGAAGAAATTGCAAGCTTAAATCAGGTTCCTCTTTTTGCATTAGGTTCACTTTAAATTGGCAATGTAGTTGAGAGATTTGTGTTTATTCTTGGGATTAAAAAAAACTTTCTATTTAATCCTTTTGGTGCATATTGTGCAATCATTTCATTCTCTGAGATTTTCTTTATTTATTTGAAGCATTCGATCCAATAGTGTATGTGCTTGTCTCTGCTTTCACCCTTTTGCATTCAAATACATTTTGTGCATATTTTGCAATCATACATCTCATGAGATCACATCTCTATGATGCATCTTGTTAGGTAGCCATGCCTTGTCTACCCCACCCAACCAACTACATTTTCTTGAAAGTTTCTTAAGCCTTTTTAACAGATCCAATTTGTGCAAATCCTGCAAGCATTGCATTCCATAAAATGACATTAATTTACACTTGCTGATTACATTCCTTGAAAGTTTCTTAAGCCTTTTCAACAAATACATCTTGTGTGTGTCCTGCTATCATTTCCCTCCATGAGATAACATCTATTTGAGGCAATCAATCAAGTAATTCATGTGCCTTCTCTATGCTTCCAATTTTTATGTACATGCCTACCAGGGCCATTATAACAACAAAATATGATATGCACACACACACATAGAGTCATATACAACAGAATTTGGCTTTACCCCATCCAATCTCAATTGCTTGAAAGTTTCCAAGGCTTTTCAACAATTCTATTTGCACGCATTCTGTTAGCACCCATTCCATGAGGAAAGGTCTCTTGAGGGCCTTCTATTAATGGCCATGTGCCTCCTCTGTGCTGTCGCTACATTTGCAACAGGCGCCTCAAGCCAAGCCTTATATGATTTAAAGGTTTGATAATTTCTATTATAATTTGTATTTTGTTATTATAATGACATATGTATATATATATGTATATATATGGTAGATTATGGTAATTAGTAAGGAATGTTTTCTTGGCATTTTGATAATAATAATAGTATGATATATATATACATATATACATACATATATATATATATATATACCTATATAAATATGCATCTATGTATATATATATTATATAATGGTTATTAACAGAAGAATGGTCTTCATGTATGTGACAGATTATAAAATTGAGAAGAAAAAAATGCTAATTACTAACATATTTTAATTGGGAAGCTATTATTAAATTGAGCATTTAATTGTTATAGACAAATGACTTGGGTATTTATTCAATTGAATTGATTTATTTCATGTATATGTATATAAATTGAGAGTTAGGGTTCGATAAATAGGTAAATGAATTTACATTACATGGTCTTGTTTACTAGAAGGTGAAATGATAAAGTTAATAGCAAATGAGGGTTAAATGTTAGGTTAAATGTTAAGATTTAATGTTAAAGGATTTGGATTTCTCTTTGTCAACTAGTCAGTAAATGGATGTTAGTTATTTTTATAATTATGTAATAGAATTGCTATGTAATTTAATTAATTAGAATATTGTTACTATAGTTATTTCCAAATATAATCATTTGGGGTAAATAATCTTTTAATTTCATTATGTGGTTAAGTGAAAGTGAGTGATTTAAATAAAGTTGTATTATTGGCAATATCAGTATAGTTATAATACTATGATTAATTGTTTGTATTTAACAAGTGCCTTGATTATTGGATTAAGTGTTATGTGATTGTTGTCAATTGTGTAATGTATGTTCAAGGTTTTGGTGCCATTGGGAAGTGTGTTCAGAAGGTTGGTTTCCAGAGGCCTAGGAGGGGGTATATATTGTGTGAATGGTCCTTATGATTGTGTAACCTTGGAAGTGGTTTGGGAAATGTGTGGGTCATGTGTATTGTGTGAAATATAAACCCTAAGGGTGTTGCCTCCTGTTTATGTATGGATTCATGTGGTTATGATAAGTGTGCAAGATGGTGAATACCTTGCTTGATGTGTAGGGTTTACTAGTTACAAGTAGGGGGAGTGGCTCTCAATGGGGGATGGAGATCGAGAGAGGCTCCTAGGATAACCTAGGATGGGGGTCGAGGCCTAGGAAGATCTATTAGGATAACCCATATCAAGGTATGTGATGAAACTCCTCCCTATTGCAGTCTATCATTCCCTAGTTGTATTTCCTCTTTCTGATGTGTGCATGCCTCTGGAAGTGAAGTAAGTTTTGTAAGTGATGTTGGGGTTGTTAGCAGTGTTGTGTTGGAGTCATGTACAACCCTTGGTTATGTTAGCCTATTGCTTTCTCGGCAGTCTGTTGGATGTGGTACCTTGTGTTATCTCTTAGCATGGGGGGTGGGCCTCAGGGTTCCACATGGTCAAGAGGTTGGTTATTTTTCCTCCATTGGGTATTATTGCAACATGTTTGTGTGCATGGAGATTATTCATGGTGTTGTGGACTCCAGTTCTTGTTCCTATTCAAGAAGGAAACCCTTCATGTATTTGTATATTGGATTGTATATCAGTTGTATCTCTTAATGTAATCTAATGTATTCTTTTGACATGTAATAGGGGAAGCATTGTTGTAGTTATTGTAATGATGTAACAATTATTGATGAATTCCTCTTGTAAAGAGTACTATTAAGTAATGCATCTTGCATATGTTAGTTAGCTAGAAATGATATTTAATTATTGGTTATGTTATGGAAGTAAGTAATGTAAAATCATTTAATGTGGTGCTTTAAAACGAACCTTGTATGTTAGCCCGATCATGTAACCTTTTGTTTCTAGTAATCTTGTTTTGTGAGTAGCGCAGTTGAGGAACCTTAGAGGATCTAGATTATTATGTTTTGTATTCTATTTTTATTTGCTTTTAAAAAGAAATTTGTTCCATTAATTTGTCATAGTGTTGTCCTCTAGGGTTCCTTGGTAGGGGCATTACACCTGGTATCAGAGCCAATGTTGTAGTGTTAGGATCTCTATTTAATGTTGTCACCCATGTCTTCTTATGGTAACTTTACCTATGCATGTGTTCTCAGATGTCTGATGTGTGGCTAGAAGGTCATAGGGACCCTTGTGTTAGATACCATGTTTTAATCTAAATACCCAGCTGAGATGTTGATAGAGGATTAGACACTTTGTGTATTCTTCTGTTGGGTGTGATTGCTCGGATGCTTGTAAAGTTGTTGATTTTTCTTGTGTGACCTTGTTTCATTTCCATGACTTCTTGTTCTTTAAAAGTAAAAATTTAGTCTTGGAATGGATGTGCAGGTTCAAATTAATTAGCTGACAAGTTGGCATGTGGATTTCTTTTGCAGGACTAAATGTGCATTAGGATAAGATTTTATTTTGTACAGCTAGGTTACTTATGTGGTTCTATGCAAGTGGGAATGTATGTTATGTAGTTTGAAAGGGAAGTCCTAGTCTGAGTGTGTCATCTCTTCATGTGTTTTTCCATGGTTCTAAGAAGTGTCTACACCCATATGTTGTTCAGTACATTTTCATAATGTCAAGAATATACTACATGTAAAAGGCTTGTTAGAATGGACTAAGGAAAAGTATTTAGGTAGTTTATAATGAATTATTGTCTATCTTTTGTGATTGCTATAATGTATGCAAAGTGATGTAATGGAATCTTGATCTTTTTTTTAGTTATTTTAGAAATGGAAAAACTTGCCTAATGGTGGTAGTTAAGATTTGAGTAGAAAGTGTGACTTAATTTTCCTTTATATAGATGCTTTGTTTGGAAAGGGTGTGTTTGCAAGATGCTTGCATCAAATTAAATTATCTTGTTTCCTTTTTCTCTTAACCCACATATAGTTAATAAAGAGAATTAGTCTTAAACCGCATGATAATAGAAAATCATTTAGGCCTTAAAGTTGTATGCTTAAACCTTGACTGCGAATCAAAGAAATTGTCTCTAAAATTACTTGAGTGGCGAATCTTATATTCTCCTGAAACTACACTCCTTACTTTTGGTTTATGCACAAAAGATAGATTATGAATGAGACTGAGTGTAGTTGCTAGGTATTTAATCTATTCATTTGGAAGAAAATTTATGTGATTAAGTTTTACATTACATTCATGTGATATGTTTTTATTGGAAAGGGCTACTTTTTTGGAATAAATAAGATGCTAGTACATAGAACTAGGTTTCTATTTTGAGAAATTATGATGACTATATTGGTATTTGAACATCTTGTTTGCTATGTGTAGTTGAAACCTATGATGTAATGTCTTTCTCTTTTCTTACTATTGTATAAATAGAAAAGATCTATGCATTGGATGTCTTGCATGTTGAATTGTTATGAAGGGGTATCATGTGAAGTAATTAATATTAGGTATGGGATAGGGATGTTTGAGTAGGCATAATTACTATGTAAAGATTTAGGGTTACTTGTACTATCTTGGGATAAATTTTGAGAGAATGTGGGATTGTGTTTTGGAAACAAATATGTGAACCCTCTTGTTTTGTGAAAATTTATATAATCTTTGATGAAGTAAGAGTTGTTGTTGTTTAGGAAAGACCTACATGAAATAGTAAGAGTTAAGTAGAGGGTTATTATTGTTCTCATGTGAATATGGAACTTGTGTACAATTTGTTGAAATCTGGATGCATGAATGTTGATGTGAAAGTATTAATGATTCTTGGATGCATTTATGAATTCATGGTGCTTATGTAAAATTCTTATTGTGGAGGAAAAGTTAGTTTGCATATGCATATGTTATGAGGATAGAATGTTATACCAAATGAATAAAAGTGAATGTGAGTTTGTTATGTGGAGTTGTTAAGTGATCACGATGATCATGACATTGGCATTTAGCATCATGTGATATATGGAAAAGAGTAGAGTGAAATAAAAATGGTAAAGGGTTATGGATAATTGGTAATGATATGATTTTGGAAAGGGAATCATATTGGTCATGGAAATACATGTACTTATGGTATGTGATCTTTTGAAAAGTAATGGAATTGAGTATATAAATGTAACCCCCTTGTAAATGTGAGCAACTAGTAACCGTTCATTGGACGATTGTTATGAATATCATGTACTTGCTTTGTGTGCCCATGGGATGGTGATACTATGTACCCATCCATGGGGAATATGTTGTATTTTAGGTGTGGGATTAACCATACCATTATGTGTGCTTGTATTTTTTTTTACCTGATTGAGGGCCAACCTGCGTGTGGTTGAAATTTATATATATAAGAGTAGCCAAAAGTTGGTTTCATAAATTCTCTTCTTTTGGTTCTCTAGTCCCTTAGTCCGTAAAGGGGTAGTAGCAGCCACAAAGTTCCTTGGGTGGGGTGTGCAGTGTACGCATATTGTGGTGCAAGGCAGTCTTGGCTCAATTGATCCCAAGGAAATTACTCACTACTTCCCCTTATGATGGATCAAGGTACTTGATCCATATGTGCTAGCCTAATCCACACAGTTTTGAGTACAAAATTGGTTTGTTAGTATATGCTTGGCCATTCGTAGGGACATTAAGGTGGCATTAGCGAGTCAACCTCGTTCGAATGAGAGGTGGAGCTCAAGTAGCCCCATTTTGATATACTTATATATGCATTATATATACAGTATCTGCACGTGTTCCGACATGATACGATGGATATGATACCACACCCCATTGATGTTCTGACAAAGTGTTGGTGATGATGCCGTGTTACTGATGGTAGTGAGTTGGGATCAAGGACATGATGCCACGTGCATAGACGCGTGAAGGTGCACTATGGGATTGTGTTATGATAGCTTACTTGTGTGATGAGCATAATGGGGCCTCGTACACTTGTAGAGGGATACTTGTTGATGGGTTTTTTTGCACTCTCTCAACATAGGTAGCACACAAGTGTACTACCTCTCTTGAAAGGTAGAAATTTGCAAACAAGTTCTAGATCGTAGGGAAGCCTTACATATGTTAAGTTGAAGGGAGATCGGATCCTTAAATGGAGTTTGTGAAATTCTGAAATGATTTTATGTTCCTACAAGTTCAGGACAGCAGTCTAAAACTCCATCTTTGACATCAAATTTGGCTTTTTGATGATGCTAGAACTTGGTTTTAACTTCTTCTTGAAAGAAAGGTCAAAAGGGAAGGGAAAGGTAAGAGTTCCTAGACCTACAACTACCAATGAATAGTGATAATGGAGGATGCTACGGTGGACAACCTTCCTGAAACTAAGTTCCACTTAACCAAATCAGCTAAAAGTATCATGAAACTAGTGCTATCTTCTAAGGTCTACAGATTTTCAACTATTCATTCACCATAAAGCATGAATCAAAGATGAATTTAAGTGTAGCAATGGATTTATGTTCAGACTAGCTTTACACTATTGTTTATCATTAATAAACAACAAAAAGCATGAATAAGGAAGGGCATCAACACAACAATATTCTTCAACATCAATGAACAAAATTCACTAAACTAGTAAAAAGAATGCAAAATACACATAAAAAAAATTAAATCTACTCAAATCTATCAACTGTGAGGAGATGAATCATGAAACATGAGAGAAACTCAAGAATCCTCCAAAAGCAATGAATTTCTATTGAAATTTCAGCAGCATGTCATTACAACAACTCAACTCTCTCTCTCTTGAAAATGAGAGGAGACCCCTTATTTATAGTTTTCCAAAAGAAAAATGAATGGCCAAGATTTAATCTCAATGAGTGGCTCATATTCATTACAAGCTAGGGTTTCACCTACCCCCAAAAATTACTAATATAAATACATTCTTTGTCCCTTTCACTATTTTGTCCTGTAGTGCCCTATCACTGTAGTAAATTTTGTCTTGTAGTGGTTTGCCCTTTTGGCTGCAACTACACTGTGAGGAACTCATCGTCAATGATAGGCTTTCCTTCATTTTTCTGAATAGGGGCATACTCCACAAATTTTCCCATCAGTGCCTGAAGTTTGTTCCACTCCATGATATCCGATTGGAGCACTTGGAAGGTCAGCTTTCTGCATCTACCTGTGATCAGCTCCCAATTCTTTGTACATTTAGGCATGTTCTTGATCACTTGCTCTGATTGGGTGAAGGCTTGTCAAAATCCATAAATTCTGGTGTTAACGAATATATGGCCCATTTTTCCATTTTCTTGTGGAAATATGGCCTGATCTTCTCTAGATCAAACTCCACAGCGGGAATATCATAATCCGTCATGAGTTTTAGGTACTCCTTGTTGTGTCCTGTGTTCCTTGACCCATTCAATTTCAAGCTCTACTTCATAGAGAACTCTATCTAAGATGTCTCTTCTATGGTCCAGGCCCATCTTCCACGTCTCAACCAACCAATGATCATCCTTTACTAGGCCCAACTCCTTTTCCTAGGTCTTCTTAGGCATTTTGAGGATAGCCTCAAGCTTAGGATATGTAATCCTATATAATTCAGGGAAGTTATTACAAATTCTCTCCATGCCCTTAAGTTGTTTTTGTACTTCCCGGAACTTGTTGGCTATTTGGACAACATGGACAATACCCATATCACCATTGTATAACACCCATCTGAACCAATCTATAATAGCCTTGGTCTAATTCTTCATCCTCTCCATTATGGAGAGTTGTTCTTGGGAGAGGAGGGGGAAATGGAGGATGTAGAAGGAGCCTCTTCCTCTAGTGACATCCATTATTGAATATAAGCCTTGAGGTTCGCCATTTGTGCCTCTAGTTCTTCCTTGGAAGACTGATCTTTGTTCATTTGTTCCACTGTTGTGGCCATCGATCCTTGAAATTCATTGATCTTCTGCTCCCTTGTAGCAGTGCCCAGGTTGATGGTAGAGATATTGTAGCTAAGACCCTCTCCTTTATTTGTCACTGGGGTGGATACTTGCATAGTCCTTGATCTAGATGTATGAACTGTTAAATGGAATTGGGTCCTTGACTTCTTTTATTTTGGTGCCTTTGTCTGCACCCTGGCAAGTATAGCTTCAAGTTGGGACTTAGGGTCTGTGATGACTGGGGTCTTCTTTTGTAACTGCTTCTCTAACCAATCAAGCAATTGAGCTTCCCCTTTTGGTGACTCATGGACAGCTTCCTTTCTCTGTTCATATTGGGGCCAATTTTCTTCATGCCTCAGAGCTTCGTGTTTTGTATTCTCCTTTTCCTCATTTAAGTCCTAAATCAATATGGCCTTTTCCTTGTTAGACTCGATGGGAGCAATTTTCTCTGTTGTGGAACCTTCTATCTATGATTCCTCCCTCATTTCTTGCTCAAGCTCCATGTGAGGCTTTGGCTACTTTAGCTTCTCTTTCAGTTTTATCTTCTTCTTCTTCTTCTTCTTCTTCTCTCTTAGGAGGTGCTTCCTCCTCTTGAACATGGCCTTTGTCTTGCCCAATTAGAAGAGGCCCTTAGGGTACCTCCTTATTAACTTTAGTGTCTACTTCCTTCTTCTCAGGAGGCTACTTCTCGGATTCAACTTCTTCTCTCATATCCTTAAGATGCTGGGAAATCTCCTCCTTGAGCTCATGATCAAAAGTCTTTATGATGTACCTTTCATTTAGAGCTTTAGTGTCTTGCTTCGAATATTGTGACTTCTCTACATCTGTTGCCACCTTATCTATGCTTAGGCCTACTCTGTCCTCGGGGTGTTCAAAGTAGTCATCCTTGAAATAATCCTCAGGCTCTTCCATTATCCCTTTAGTAGCTTCCCTCTATCTCTTCTCCATTTCTTCTGATATTTGTATGGCCATGTCGATCCTTGGTTGTTTTGTGGGCGGTGGAGGGATAGGTAGGCTAGCAACAATCTGATCCATCAAAGCTTGGATAGTAGGATTCAAAATTACTCCTGAGAGCTTTACAGTTATTCCTTGCATATACTTAGCAAAGGCATAGTAGTTGAGGCCATTGAGGATACGACAATGGATAGAGTAGACAGTGGTGGTGGCAGCAAGGCCAATGACAAAGGGGATGTCATGGCCAAAGAGGAATCCAACACAATAATGGGAGTTGTTGGAGGGGTGGAAGTGAGGTGAATAGAGATTTCTATAGGAGGCAGGGAGGAAACTACCAATGCTTGAGAAGTAGGGGGTGGTGGAGTGGCAATGACAATGATCATAGCTAGAGTAGAGGTACTAGGTGGCGATTTCAGTTGCTCAACCTCTTTTTCTCCTTCATGTTGAGGATCTTCCTCAATTGTAGGTATCTCGCTGAATCCTCCTGTTTTCTTTGCTTTCTTCGAGGTCTCACCTTTTGAGGCCTTCTGCGTATAAACATTATGCTTAGGCTAGCTTTTAGATACCTCTTTTCTCTTTCTCAACCTTATGGCTAAAGGAGATTTGGGGGCTTCCTCAGTTGGGTAGCAATGGCCCTGCTATCTGTTTGGTTCTCAAGCTCATCTTTGAGATCTCCATAAGTTAATGTGGCTCCCTACAACTTAAGTTGAGCAATTTGCGTGTCAACCCATTGCCTTGTTCTACTCTCAATTGGTTTAGCTACAATATTGAGGTCATTGAACTCTTCTTCACTCCAATGTATCAGAGGCAACAACAAGCTAGCAACTGCATCATACCTGGGATCCACAAGGGTGTCCTCCTCTACAATTTGATCGGGTACAAGGAAGAGATTGATTGTCTTCACAAACTGGGTTGTCATCCACATATAGTGCCACATGCGCACCTCCTTATTAGCTTGAAAATTCGCCCAAAAGTCTTCAAAATGGGGCTAGTGGGTGTATTATTTTCTAAAAAACTTCTCTAATTTGTCATAAGGATCCATTTTGGGATTGGTTGTGTGGAGATCTAGATTATACTCTGAGATTTACATTTTTGAATATTTCATACATTGGGATGCAGGAATAGCATACATGCCTTGGTCGAAGGTGAGAGGGTAGGGAATGCCTGCCCTGTGCTTGTCGCTCAATAGAGTATGAGTGTTCTGCAACTATTGGGAGACTTCCAATATGACCACCCAGTCATTAGGATACCGGGGTAGTTTGTATGGTCTCTTGGAGAAACCCTCCTATCCAATGTACATAAATTTGGGGAATTGAATAAACAAGAACCAAAACCTCTAAATGAAAGCGAGGGCACTGTGGGAGACCCTCTTGTGAAAATTCCCTCTGACGAGCCTGATGATATGCCTAATTAAGGCATCATTTACTATTTGGTATTTCACTTTGAAATTCCTATATTGTAGTTGTGGGTACCAATTATATACTTTGAGTTCCCTTCTTGGATCTAGATTTGGTACAACGAAGATGCCCTTGTATGGGAAAGGTTGCGCCAGGAGGTACAGTAGGTAGGAGGTCATATAAAATTGTGAAGTCTTCTTCATGGCCATGAACTATGCATGCAAGTTTTCACTGATGATCTTGGCCTAGTGAAATTTTGTTTCTCCCTGAATGATTTCCTCAACAAAGTAGAACATCCATTCCTGAAAGAATACAATGCCAGGGAGGCCCATTATTGTACTTAATAGAGTACCCAAATCATGGTACTCTTCATGGAAGTCAATTCGAAAAAGCTGATGTGGTACCTTATCGACACTCCCCTTCTTCTCCTTCAACCCATATTAGTTGACTAGCTTCTTGCATGCCAAGGGATTGGCCTTCCATGTGTTCTCTACATACCCCTTCTCGGTTTTCTCCATAGGATAAAATGTTGGGATATAGAAGGTTTCCCCTATGGATCGCGCTGACAATTTTACTAACACCTTTCCTTCATGGTCAATAATCTTCCTATTGCCATGGTGGTAAGCCTCCCTGCATGCCATTACCAGCTCCGGAGCTAGAAGAGCAGGCAAGAAGCTAGCTACCTTGACCAAACCACTCTTTTGAATCTTTCTTCCATCCTCCGTAATGGGTTTGCTTGTGAGTCTCTGTCAGAATTCGTCTATGTCTACATGCCCCAGATTGGTATCTGATATCGAATCCCACATAGACATGACCTTGGAGGTGACTTCCACCCCGTGGAACTAGTACTTCATTTTTTCCTTTTTTTCCTTTCCTCTAGGCACTTTGGTGGTCTTCTTTGCCTTTTCCTTCTTTGTAGACTCTCCCGAAGGTCCTATAGTAGATTCCATAAATCCTGTAGATGTTAGATTTGATCATTCATCTTCCAAAGATCATAATATTCATCAAAATTCATTGTTTGGCTCTTGCTTGGGGAGGATAGGGAAATATGGGCCTGAGGATGTGGGTTTCCCTAGGCTATCAACCGTTTGGAGGAAGCGGCAGGGAGATGACATAGAGGGCATGACAACCCGCACTCAACCCTTCACATCTTAGATTCAGGGATGGGATAAGATCTTAGGGTATTTAAACACATGGGTTAATCATCCACGAGGTCTTTGGATGTGCTCCCTTGTTCATTTTGCATGTGGTTTTGAAAGGCATGGAAGTTGGGGATGTCTTGGCCATTTAGAACTCCGTCGTTTAGAAACGAAACTCACAAGGCAGAGGTCCGCACAAAGAGTCCTACATTGTGGTATCTGCACGAGGCAAGGGAAATTCAAGTTTCATTCTCTAAGGTTTCAGTATTCAGGAGCATGTAGGTGGAAGCCTGTGGGGTGCCTTTAAGGGATGACCATTTAGAAATGGTGGAGACGGGGCAGCAAGCCGCGAGTGGCAGTCTGCAATGTCAAGTCTACAAGGAACGCTAGTAGGGTTCATCGTTTAGTGAAGGTTAGATGGCAGCAAAGGGATCGGGCCCTGCAAGGTGAGCGGCAAGTTAGGCATGACCATTTTGAAATGATGGTCGCAGGACTGTGGCCCATAGGTGGCAACCCACAACAAAATACCCGCATTTAGCAGTTTTCTTAGCTATTTTTCATTTGAGGGGGTGAAGGGAATTTAGCAGTGAGGAGTCTGCATAGTGGATGGACGAAGGTCCCCAGCGGTCTATAAATGACAGAAAGGGAGGTGCATCCCATGGACAGAAGTTGGCAAAACTTGACCCGCAAAGAAATTTGAACTTGGCATTTTCTTAGGCAAACCAACAATGACACTAGGAACTGCGGGCTTCACAACACAAAATAAAGCATAGGTTTTGTCATGTATGATGGGCGATAAACCGACGATGAAGGCACAGTGGAAACCCATGAAGAGCAGCTTGCAGTCGGATCAAGGCTTAAGCTTTTTCATTTGGGACATGAGCCAGGCGAGATGCGCTATGTAAGAAGCAGGATGGAGGTGGCCATTTTGGGACAACAGATAGGCAAGGGCGGCTTGCGAATGGAAGTCCATGGGAGCTGGCCCGCAATGACTAGAAGACCCTCTACTCTAACTTAGGATTTTCATTTAGTCTAAACAGTGACAAAAAAAGGAAGGCGTCAGTCTGCATACGTGGGCCTGCCAAGGGTGAAAGCCCAGGTTTAATCTTTTAAAGTTCAGACTGTTAATCCAATGACGGAGAGAGAGTTGCGGTCCACAAGGGCATCAATGCCCTAGTCAAGAATGGCAACTGGAGGACTAAGTTTTGCATGGCCCTAAATGGCCGATTTTGAAGGTTTTTTAAGTTTTACAAGATGGGTTTTGTGCAAAATTTTATACTTAGCTAGCTGCCTAAGGAATTCCTGAGTTTTCTTCTTAAGATTTTAACAAATTTGCAAAACTCTTTAACAAAGAACACGACTAGGATGACTGCAACAAACTTACCTAGAGATCTCGTAAAACTTGACAAAGAATTTGATGAAGGCACACTTTGAGATCAGCCAAGGGGTTGTGTGGGCATGAGGGTGGTGGAAGCTGGCAAGAGCTCTAGCAAATCTCTGAATGGGAATGAAAATGATAGATAGTCTTAGCTATTTATAGCAAATTTTTCATTAAATGTCTGCATTAATTGTTGTATGGTGGCCAACGAGGTTGGTGCACAAGGGTTTCAAAATAACTGACGGGGGGAAAGGTAGAGCCCTCGATGAGGGTGTTAGTCAGGTGATCACCATTTGGAGTTTGCACCAGGAAACAATGGATGATACGGGACTCGCTATGTAGGCGGACGTCTTGAGATGGCTATCGGGAAAATGGTGGAGGGACAGAATTCCACCAGGAGCGACCCACAGGGGTGGACCCGCAACAAGAGGACACTAGTTCTAAAAGCTAGGGGAAAACTACCAATGAAGGCCTATAAAGGCAAAAGACTTGGAAATTTCCAAGGTGGTGAACCTTGGTCAACTCAAGATAATAGCTTTATGACTCTTTGACCACCTGGGACTTAAAATAAGGGGAACACAAAATGAGGTGAAGGAAAAAGGTGACCCAGTGAGGGCAAAAAAGAGTGTGCTTGTTCCAAATGGGGCGTGTTGTGCTATAGGCTCAACAAATGGAAACTCTCCTAGAAGAACGCTCTCAAGTGTTCTAAGGATAAAGATTCATTTAGAACCCAAAATCTCTGGTTTCGTAGACCATGAGCCAGTTTCCATGAGTGAACTGAGGAACTCAAAGGAGAACGGGGATCCTTAATTGAATCAGATCATGGGAACATCTCAGAAGTGTGTGTATGGTGAGTTCATTCCCTTTCTTCAAAAACTATAACAAACAACCATCAATCAAGTGAAGCATGCTAAGTAAATTTCCTAACCCCCAAAAGTAACCTGGACATTGCTCCACTGCCAATCACGCATCCATAGCCCCGACGGAGTTATCACTGTGACCTCATGAACATTGCTCTACTACCAGTAGGGCATCCATAGCCCTAATAGAGTTGTTCACACACCCACATAGTTGCTTTATTTTTATTACTTTCTTTCTTTTCTTTCTTTTCAAATATTTCCTTTTGGTGCTCTTTCTTTTGCTCAATCGTGTAAGCATCAAAGCTTACTATGGGTTTGGAATCACAGTGGTCACTGGAGCAGACTTAAGATTTTTCACTTGCCTAACCCTCATAACAACCACTGTAAAGCTCTTCAGAAACCAAAGTAATGTGCATTTTGTGCATGATCTGAGATGAATGTGAAAGGATTCAACCAAGGGTCCTATTCTAGGTCAAGTCAAAGTTCAAATAAGGAAACCACTTCACAGAAGTGATCAAAGACCAATAGTTGTGAGTGAAAATTAATCCAGAGAACACACAAGAGTTGGTAGCAAAATGAATTGTTCATCAAGCTGAGTACAACCACTGCATTAGAAACAAAAGAACGCTCTCAACAAAATAAAGTAGCCGGCAAAACGAGCAAAATAGAAGCAAAGCGCAACAGCAAAACAAGGGAAATCTAAACTAACCTATATATAGGTATTTACAAAGATGAGCTCAAAAGAGCTCAGGCAAGGAAGTAATGCTTGAGGTGTTGCCCATTGACAAGCAATGCGAAATCTTCATCAATTAGCATCTTGAGGTGGAAAGCATTATCTCCTAAAATTTCAAAGATCTGAAAGGGGCCAAGCTAGAGCTTGTCAAATTTGTCATGTCCCTCTTTCTTTTCATGGGCCTTGTCCCAACAAAGGACTAAGTCAACAATTATAAAGGCTTTAAATTTGGCTCAATGATCGAACCATCTTTTAACAATGCCCTAATGTTTGGCAAAATTTTCAATGGCTCGGTCATGAACTTCTTCTAAGTGGAGCAGTTCAGCTAAGTGGGCTTCTCGACGGTCTCCCTCTTCATAAAAGGTGTTTATAAACTGGAGGGTAGGGATCTTGAGATGGATGGGAAACACAGGTTCCAAGCCATAAATGAGATGGAATGGGGAATCACCCAAGGAGGCCTTATGGCATGTATGGTCTACCCATAGGGAAAAACATAGCTAGGTGTGCCAATCCTTGGGGTTTTTATCAAGCAATTTCTTGATCATAGTTATCTAATTTTTGTTTGTTGATTCAGCGAGGCCATTGCCTTGGGGTAGTAATTAAATGAAAACTTGAGGGCGATGCCATAATCAAAGGCCCAACTAGCAAATTTGAGTGAGGAAAAGGCGAGGCCATTATCATAGACAAGAGTGTAGGGGGAACTAAAATGATTCAAAATAAAGATTTTAAGAAAATTAATAACCACCTGAGTAGTACATTGTCTACATGCAATTGCTTCTGTCCATCTAGTATAGTAATCAGAAGTAGTTAGAATGTACCTATGACCCACATAGGATGGTGGGCTTACCGGACCAATGAAGTCAAGACCCCACTGAGCGAACGGTCTTACCTCCAGGATTGGTTGCAGTGGGACAACAACATTTCATTCTTTGGTTGCAGTAGTATGGCACACATGGTAGGTTCAAACATGATTATGTGCATCCTTAAATACCATTGGCCAATAGTACCCTACCCACAAGATCTGATGAGTGGTGGAAGGGATATACCCATGGCCTATTCCAAACTTATCATGAAACTCTTTCAACACTCGTGTTGCCTTTTTTTCCCAAGGGATCTGAGGTAGAATTCTTTATGATTCCTCTTGTATAGTACAAACCCATGCAGCATGTAGCTCCTACTCTTCAATTAGAGAGCATTCTTTTGGAATCCCTGCAACTGGTACATGCACTTGTGATTCATCAAGAAGTAGACAATGCAATCATACCACTCCCTAGGAGAGATGTCCTCCAGGTCGTACTGCTGCACAGTGAGCTCGGGTCCTGCTTCATCCATTGTTTCAACTATCATATAGGTGAGGGCTTGCCCTTGAACCAACTTCATGGGCTGAATTTCCATATCATATTCTTGTAGTAGGGTGACCCATTTGGCTCTTCTTTCTCCTAGCTCATTCTGCATCAGCAAAGTCTTTATTGTCAAATCAGGAACAATGGAAAACACCTTGTTCTGGAAGATGTAATGTCTAAATTTCTTGACTCCTTTGACCAAGGTGTATGCCCAATTTTCAATGTTAAGATATCTAAGCTCAACATATTTCAATGAAGTGCTCATGAAAGCAATGGGGTGTTCATTTCCTTCATCATCTTTCTAAGTCAATATGCTGGCATAGGAATGGTCTAAAGCAAATGATTAGATGCAGAATGGATTCAAGTAATCCAGGCTAACTAGTACGGGTGCATCAACAATTGCTTTCTTGATTTCCTCAAAGGCCTGCTTTGCCTCTAGAGTCCACTCAACTTTCGAATCCTGCTTCAACATAGCATTGAGTGGCTTGACTATCTCAGCAAAGCTAGTGATGAATTTTCTAACAAAATTTATATTTCCAAAGAAATATTTTAGCTCTTTCTTGTTTCCTAGAAGCTGAATTTTTAGAATAGCCTAAATGCGCTTAGGATCTATTGAAATTTCCTTCTTTGAAATCACATGTTTGAGCAGTTTCCTTCTATAAATCTGCAAATACATTTCTTCTGGTTCAAAGATATACAAAATTTTCTGCACTTTTGGAAGACTTTACACAAATCAGAAACATGATCCCCTCACTTCTTTGAAAATACCGTGAGGTCATCCATGTAGATGATAATGCATTTGCCAATCAAATCTTTAAAAATAATATCTATTGTATGTTGGAATGTTGCATTGACGTTTATCAATCCAAATGGAATTCTCCTATATGCAAAGGTTCCCCATTTCGTGGTGAATGTTGTCTTATGCATGTCCTCATACTGTACCATTACTTGATTATAGCTAGAGTACCCGTCCAAGAAGGACATCATTTGGGATCCATTAACTATCTGCAACACTTCATCCAATGAGGGTACTGGATAGTTATCTTTCTCTGAGGCTCAATTCAGATTGCAGAAATCTACACACAATATGATTTGTTTGTTCTTTTTTCTAACTAAGACCAAATTAGCCACCCACATGGAGTTCCTGACTGGGAAGATAATTCTAGCAGACAACAACTTTTGAACTTCCTTGTAGTTGATGGGTTCCAATAATGCGTTGATGGGACACTATCATTGCCGAAAGGGCCTCACATCTGACTCAAGAGGGATGGTGTTGTAATAATCAAGGTGTCATATGTCTTTAAATCCTTGTAGCTCCAAGTGACCACATCATGGTACTTATGTAAGGCATCAACGATCCCTTTCTTTTCTTCTGGTGTGTACACCTTTCCAATGAACACATTCTTAACTTCTTCATCAGTCCCTAGATTATGGGCATCACATTGATTATCAATAGAAGCCTTCTTCACTTGTTGATCTTGATCTTTGATCTCATCTAAGTCAAATATTCATTTAAGTTGGACCATTCCCCTAGGAATCAT
This sequence comes from Sequoia sempervirens, assembly GCA_007258455.2. Classification (NCBI taxonomy): domain Eukaryota; kingdom Viridiplantae; phylum Streptophyta; class Pinopsida; order Cupressales; family Cupressaceae; genus Sequoia; species Sequoia sempervirens. Next base: position 376,461 of record VDFB02078017.1, read on the forward strand.
GTTCATCTTGAGGTTAATGACTCCTTCTATATCTATTTTAGCCTCTTCATGCTCAGCTTCATCAATTATCTGAGTTGCAAATACATCAAATTTGGTAATGAAATCCAAGATATGCTTGTCATCATTGAACACTTGAAAGTTGGTAACATTGTCCGGCATCAATGGAATGGAAGTAATCTCAATAGTAATTTTTTTCAGGCCAAACAAAGAAAGGGGCTACAACATGTTGCCTTCTTGGGCCAAAGCATCAGACGTATGGTTTCGGGAGTGAGGGATCAATTGGATATTGAAGGTGTCTAGGCTTTCTACGAGGTCCCAGATTCTATGTCTATAAATTACTAGTCTCCTATTATGGTAGGAATATAACTTCCTAACTTTTTTTACCACTAACTCTAAGTCACCAAATACTTGCAACATTTTGACCTTTTTCCTTAGAGCCATTAAAATACCATGGACTAGCACTTCATACTTCGCTACATTATTCATGCAATTAAAATTGAAGCCTGTGAGTAGCAAAATACGTCTTAATTGTGGGGTTGATGAGTTTGAACCTAGCTCCTGCTCCTTTCTTGGACTTAGACCCATCAAAGTGCAATGTCCAAAACTTAAAGAATTCTTGGGCTCGAGGGTTGATCATACATCCATCTTTCTTTAGCTACATAGTCGCATCAACAACTTCTGTTGAAGGCATTGATTCAACATTGCTACGGTTAGGCTCTCCCATTCGAGGTTTGTTCTTCAACAAAATTTGTCTGCTGATATGAGCATCTACTACTTGACAAAGGCAACATTCAAATTCTTAATGGGAAGCATTGTGGACCCTACACCAACTAGGAAAAAGGAGCTCTTGGAAATCCATCTTCACTCCTAAGTTGAGCTGATCTTGCACATATTTTTCAATAAACTCTTGGAATTCGTCCAATAATCCCAAATTTCCATCATCATGAGATTCCTCATCATCTAACTCAACCAAGATCTTAGTGCTTTGAGGTGTGTAAGTTAAATTAGTAGGAGGATTACACAACATGAGGAGAACTTATTTAGTAACCTCCTCCTCTTGAGACTCCAATTCTTCTTGATAGGCCATAGAAGAGTAATTGCCAAGTTCCATTTCAGCAAACAACACCTCGTTGGTATTGTTGTACTCTATAATCATAAATTTCATGTGGGGCTCCCAGTCTATGCGGATTTGGTTTGGAAGCCCTTTCCATGGCAGCCACAGGTGAGAAAATTCAGTTACAACATACCTATTCAATGCCCTAGTGAAATCTCTTCCTGGTATTATGTCGTATGTGTCAGGAATATCAACAACTTGAATATCAATGACTTGTTGCACCCTTGGGTTTGCAACAATCTGCATAGGGGTCTAGTTGATTTCACCAACTATATTCACCTTTGTTTTACCTAGTTGTGTCACCTTTCATCGGGAAGGAGTAGGGACTATTCCTAGATCCTTGCATACAGTGATTGGCATGACATTAACTAATGTTCCTGAATCAAGCAAATGGTTGTGTAGGTTATTTCCAAATATATTGATAGTAGTGAGGAAGGGTGGTGTTTCTAACTTCCTTTGGAACAACCCCGTGGGTGTGTCTACCTGGGCTACTTGATTTTTATCTTTCTCATTGGTCTTATCCTTATTTGACACTAGGTCCTACTCCTTAGCGGGTTGCTTTCCCGTTTGCTGATTTGAAGGCCCATCCATTTTCTTGCCTAGGATTTCTTTGACTACAGGCTCATTTTGTGACTCATAAAAGGAAACTCTCTTGGTGGGTACCTCTTGTGTTGACTTGGAAGAGGAAATCCCATTAATCACTCTAAAGAAAGAATTCCTAACTACTAGGACTTTAAGCAACTCGAAGGAGGACAAGCTTATTTTAACCTTCTTAAACTCTTCAACTACATATTCGCCCATTTGTTCAATTTTAACCTCAAAGGATTTACCTTGGGAGGAACTAGCAGATTGGTTTTGCATTTTATTTGGATGCCTATTTTTGTTGAAGTACTGAGTGGGCACTTGGGGGTAACCTGGATTGTTGCTAGCGTTTGTATCAGGTGGAGTGTTGAAGTTATTAGGTGGAATAGAGGTCATGAAATATCCTCCTACTTATCAACTCCTTAAATTATACGGGTTTCCCTTTGATGAAACATGTGGACTTCATCCTCATGTGACTCCTCTTCATCTACTAGACCATTATCTATTGAAGTAAAGAGCTGAGATAGAGATCCTTCACTACTTACCTCTTTTTATTCTTCATTCTCTGAGGCAGTGATCTCCTTTTCAGGCATGTTACTTTCACTTCATGGAAAGGTGGATTGACTGACCACGAGCATAGAGGAGTCATATGGCTCATATGGGAATATGTTTCTACAACCAACACCATCCACAACATTTTGGACTTCCACTTGAAAGATTTTTGCAACTATCTAGAACTTGGGACACTCCAATTTAGAGTGCCTATTCATTTTATGGATCCAACACCATCCGAAAAAAGCTACCTCGGCTAAGTACACCCTGCTTGTCATTTTTTCTATGTTAGCCAGCTGGTCAAGAGGAATAGGAACACCTCCATTGTTGGGCCTTGTATTCCATGTCTGTTTTTGTCTCTATGAAGGCCTCCTTTCGAATTTTTGATTGGAATTTTTTCCCCTCTTGTAATTTTGTCCAGAAGAGGCACCCGCATCATGGTTATCTCTGTTGTCTTGATTGAGGTTGGCTTGAATAATACGTTGGGAAGCTTGTAGCTGGTTGTTCTAATTTCTTAAGTGTGTCATTTCCATAAAAATTATCTTCATCATCTTTGTTAGTTCATCTATCTTATCCTTCTTTGTGTTGTTTGGATACGATGCTTGGTTTTGGAGGAAGACCGGCTACACTGCTAGTTGGTTTTGTTGAACAGGTAGGAACTCGGTCCCTTGTAGATATGTAGGCACTTGAGATGGTTGGGGATAGACCTACTATTGTTGTGGCTACAAGTAATGAGGCACTGGGGGCACTTGGTTCAATGGCTATCCTGAATGAGGCACCATGGTAAGCTGTGGGACTTGGTTCATGATTAGCATGTGGTGTGCCAAGGCTTGGGCGAGTTCTTGGATTTTCATTGGGTGAGCAACTGGCCCTAAAGATGACAATGGACCAGCAACATTTTGTCCCAATTTTGTACTTGTTGTGAATACTTTGGCATAAGCCTCCACTAGGATAGTAGGTGGTGGGTGCATCCTCTTTACCAGTGTGGATGTGAGATTATCCAGGGCAACATAATAGACAAATCAAGCTAAGGTATCGTCAACCACGTACGAAGCTTGCAATCTCATATATGCACGATGAAATTGATCATTAAAGGAAATGATCTGTTCGTTGACTTCTCTCCGAACAACCATGAATTATTGGTACAGCTCGGAAGGGCTAACTGGAATCTTGTTTTTTTGTAGTAAGGAATTCTTCAAGAGATCCCAAGTGGTGATGGACCTCATTGGAAAGTTGATGTACCAATAAAAGGCCCCCAATGAGTAAGGAAAGAGTTGGCAAGGCACTTATTCCTAATCTATTTGCATGTCTTTTAGTGTTGTTTGGAATATTTTGATATGTTCTTCTACTGTCCTCTACGGATCATCAGGATAGAATTTCGTGAAAAATCCTACCAGATTCTTTGGCATATCATGGTAGACTTGGAAGGATAAGGGAGAAGGGTTGTTGCCCAACCAACCCATGATGGGAGGTGGAGGTTGTGCTTGTTGTATAACAGTGACTTGGGTTTGCAAAGGAGTAACAGTGCTTGAGGAAGCTCCTTGGACTTGAAGGGCTAAGGTATGAGTAGCACCCTGGCTATGGGAAGTGAGCAATTGGAAGGTAGCTTGGGGCAACTGAGAAGAAGAAGTGGATGTTGGAAAAGAAATAGGAATGTGGTGTAGATGGATGGGGGGAAGAGGTGAGGATGGAGTGGATGAGGTTGATGAAGTTACTTCCCCTCTTTTAGCTCTCTTAGCCTTGGTATGGGGAGGTAGCTCTTGGAATTCCCCTTTTTTGGGTGTAGATCTTAATATTCTTTGGAACCTCTTAGGGGAGAAGGAGCCAATGTGATCCAGCTTAACAAAAGAGAGGCCCTCCTACCACCAGTTTTTTTGATGGGTGTTTTTGCACCTTCTCAATATAGGTAGCACACAAGTGTACTACCTCTCTTGAAAGGTAGAAATTTGCAAACAAATTCTAGATCGTTACCCCAAGGTCTCTGGGATGTCAGGTCATGACTTGCTTGGAATGTCTCAGTTGGTTCGTGTGTTTTGTTGATAATCACAGGGCAGCCTTATGCATGTTGAGTTGAAGGGAGATTGGATCCTTAAATGGAGTTTGTAAAATTCTAAAATGATGTTTTGTTGCTACAAGTTTAGGACAATAGTCTAAAACTCCATCTTTGACATCATAATTGGCTTTGTGATGATGCTAGAACTTGGTTTTAACTTCTTCTTCAAAGAAAGGTCAAAAGGGAAGGGAAAGGTAAGAGTTCCTAGACCTGCAACTACCAATGAATAGTGATAATGGAGGATGCTAGAGTGGACAACCTTCCTAAAACTAAGTTCCACTTAACCAAATTAGCTAATAGTATCATGAAACTAGTGCTATCTTCTAAGGTCTATAGATTTTCAACTGCTCATTCACCATAAAGCATGAATAAAAGATGAATTTTAAGTGCAACAATAGATTTATGTTCAGACTATCTTTACACTACTATTTATTGTCAATAAACAACAAAAAGCATGAACAGGGAAGGGCATCAACACAATAATATTCCTTAGCATCAATGAAAAACATTCACTAAACTACTAAAAGCATGCAAAATACATAGAACAACAAATTAAATTTACTCAAATCTATCAACTCTGAGGAGATGAATCATGAAACATGAGAGAAATTCAAGAATCCACCAAAAGCAATGAATTTCTATTGAAATTTCAGCAGCATGTCATTGCAACAACTCAACTCTCACTCTTGAAAATGAGAGGAGACCCCCTATTTATAGTTTTCCAAAAGCAAAATGAATGGCCAAGATTTAATCTCAATGAGTGGCTTAGATTCATTACAAGCTAGGGTTTCACCTACCCCCAAAATTTACTAATATAAATACATTCTTTGTCCCTTCCCCTATTTTGTCCTGAAGTGCCCTGTCATTGTAGCAACTTTTGTCTTGTAGTGGTTTTCCCTTTTGGCTACAGCTACACTGTGAGGAACTCATCGTCAATGACAAGCTTTCCTTCATTTTTCTGAATAGTGGCATACTCCACAAATTTTCCCATTAGTGCCTGAAGTTTTTTCCACTCCATGATATCATATTAAAGCCCTTGGAAGGTCAGCTTTCTAGATTTTCTTGTGATCAACTCCCAATTCTTTGTACATTTAGGTGTGTTCTTGATGACCTGCTTCGACTGGGTGAAGGCTCAGGCAGCAAATTCCATAAATTCTAGTGTTAATGAATCTATGGCCCCTTTTTCCATTTTCTTGTGGAAATGTCGCCAGATCTTCTCCGAATCCAACTCCACAGTGGCATATCATAATCCATCATGAGTTTCAGGTACTCCTCATTGTTCGTCCTGTGTTCCTTGACCCATTCAAGGTCAAGCTCCACTTCATGGAGAACTCTCTCTAGGATGTCTCTTTTGTGGTCCAGACCCATCTTCCATGTCTCCACCAACCAGTGATCATCCTTTACAAGGTCCAAATCCTCTTCCCAGGTCTTCCCAGGCATTTTGAGGATAGCCTCGAGCTTAGGATATGTAATCCTATATAATTCAGGGAAGTTATTACAAATTCTCTCCATTCCCTCAAGTTGTTTATGTACTTCCCAAAACTTGTTGGTTGTTCGGACAACATGGTCAATACCCATATCGCCATTGTATAACACTCGTCTAAACCAATCTGTGCTAGCCTTGGTCCAATTCTTCATCTTCTACATTTTGGAGAGTTCTTCTTGGGAGAGAAGGGGGGGCATGGAGGATGTAGAAGGATCCTCTTCCTCTAGTGATGTTCATTGTTGAATATAGTTGTTGAGGTCTGCCACTTGTGCCTTTAGTTCATCCTTGGAAGATTGATCTTTGTTCATCTATTCCACTATTGTGGCCATCGATCCTTGAAATTCCTTGATCTTCTGCTCCCTTGTAGCAGTGCCCAGGTTGATGGTATAGATATTGTAGCTAACACCCTCTCCTTTATCCATCACTGGGGTGGCTACTTACACAGTTCTCGATCCAAATGCATCAACTATTATATGGGATTGGATCCTCAATCCAGGTTGGTGCCTTTGTCTGTGCCCTGGAAAGTATAGATTCAAGCAAGAGGCTTAGGGTCTGTGAGGACTGGGGTCTTCTTCTGTAACTACTTCTCTAACCAATCGGGCAATCGAGCTTCCCCTTTTGATGACTCATGGTCACCTTCCTTTCTCTGTTCATATTGGGGCTTCTTTTCCTCATGCCTTGAAGCTTTGTGTTTTGTTCTCTCCTCTTCCTCATCCGAGTCTTTAATCAATATGTCATTTTCCTTTTCAGACTCGGTGAGAGCAATGTTCTCCATTGTGGCACCTTTTGTCTATGATGCCTCCATCGTTTCTTTCCCTAGCTCCATGTGAGGCTCTGGCCTAGGACTCTGCATTACTTTAGCTTCTCTTTCAATTTTATCTTCTTCTTCTCTCTCGGGAGGTGCTTCCTCCTCTTGAACAGGGTCTTTGTCTTGCCCAATTAGCGGAGGCCCTACGGGTACCTCCTTATTAAATTCAGTGTCTCCTTCCTTCTTCTCACGAGGCTGCTTCTCGAATTCAACTTTTTCTCTCATATCCTTGAGATGTTGGGAAATCTCCTCCTTGAGCTCCTGATCAGAAGTCTCTATGATGTACCTTTCATTTAGAGCTTTAATGTCTTCCTCTGAAGATTGTGACTTCTCTTCATCTATTTCCAGCTTATCTATGCTTAGGCCTGCTCTACCCTTGAGGTGCTCAAATTAGTCATTCTTGAAAGAATCCTTAGGATTTTCCATTATCCCTGTAGCAACTTACCTTTGTCTCTTCTCCATTTCTTTTGATATTTGCATGGTTGCCTCCATCCTTGGTGGCTCTATGGTTGGTGGAGGTACAGGTAGGCCAACAATGATCTGAGCCATAAAAGCTTGGACAATAGGATTCAGAATTAATCCTGAGAGCTCTGTAGTTACTCCTTGCATATACTTAGCAAAGGCATTAGGCAAGGTAAGCGGAGGCATAGTAGTTGTGGCCATTGAGGATACAATAGTGGATAGAGTAGGCAGTGGTGGTGGTAGCGAGGCCAATGACAAAGGGGACATCATGGTCGAAGAGGAATCCAACACCATAATGGGATTTTTTGGAGAGGTGGAAGTGAGGTGAACAGAGATGTCCACGATGGGCAGGGAGGAAACTTCCAATGCTTGAGAAGTAGGGGGTGGTGGAGTAGCAACGATAGTGGTCATAGCTAGAGCAAAGGTAGCAGGTGGTGATTTCGATTGCTCAGTATTCTTCTTCTCCTTCATGTTGAGGATCTTCCTCAATTGTAGGCATCTCATTTAATCCTCCTATTTTCATTGATTTTTTTTGAGGTCTCACCTTATAAGGCCTTTTGCGTATAAACTGTATGCTTACGCTGGTGTTCAGATACCTATTTTATCTTTCTTGACCTTGTGGCTAGAGGAGATTTGGGGGCTTCCTCAGTTGGGGGAGCAATGGCCCCACTATCTATCTCGCTGTTGAGCTCATTTTCAAGCTCTCCATAAGTTAATATGGCTCCCTGTAGTTTAAGTTGAGCAATTTTGGCATCAACCCATTGCCTTGTTCTGCTCTCAATTAGTTTAGTTACAATATCAAGGTCATTGACCTCTTCTTCACTCTAGTCTATCAAGGGCATTGGCAAGTTAGCAACTACATCATACCTGGGATCCACAAGGGTGTCCTCCTCCTCTACAATTTGATCGAGTACTGGGAAGAGATTGATTATCTTCACAAACTGGGCGGTCATCCATATATAGTGTCGCATGGACACCTCCTTATCATCTTGAAAATTCACCCAAAATTCTTCAACATGGGGTAGGTGGGCTTATTCTTTTTTGACAAACTTCTTTAATTTGACATAAGGATCCATTCTGGGTCTGGCTATGTGGAGATCCAGATTATACTATGTGATTTCCTTTTCTGAATATTTCGCACATTAGGATGTGGGAATAGCATACATAACTTGGCCGAAGGTGAGAGGGTAGGGAATTCCTACCCTTTTCTTGTTGCTCAACAGAGTATGAGCGTTCTGAAACTGTCGGGAGACTTCTAATATGACCATCTAGTTGTTAGGATACTGGGGTAGTTTGTATCATCTCTTGGAGAAACCCTTTGTTCTGATGTACGCAAATTTGGGGAACTAAATAAACAAGAACCCAAACCTCTAAATGAAAGTGAGGGCACTGTGGGAGACCCTCCTATGAAAATCCCCTCCGACAAGCCTAATGATATGCCCAATGAAGGCATCATTTACTCTTTGGTATTCCGCTTTGAAATTCATGTATTGTAGTTGCGGGTACTAGTCATATTCTTTGATTTCCCTTCTTGGATCTGGATTTGGTGCAATGAAGAGGCCCTTGTATGGGAAAGGTTGTGCCAAGAGGTACAGTAGGTAGGAGGTCATATAAAATTGTGAAGTCTTCTTCACGACCATGAACTGTGCATGCAAGTTTTCACTGATGATCTTGGCCTAGTGGAATTTTTTTTCTCCCCGAATGATTTCCTCAACAAAGTAGAACATCCATTCCTAAAAGAATACAACGCTAGGGAGGCCCATTAATTTTCTCAATAGAGTAACCAAATCATGGTACTCTTCATGGAAGTCACTTCAGAAAAGCTCCTGTGGTACCTTAGTGGCACTCCCCCTCTTCTCCTTCGACCAATATTGGTTGATTAGCTTCTTGCATGCCAGGGGATTGACCTTCCATTTTTTCTTTGCATACCCCTTCTTGGTTTCCTCCATAGGATCAAATGTTGGGATATGGAAGGTTTCCCCTATGGATCACACTGACAAGCCTGCTAACACCCTACCTTAATGGTCGATATCATCTTGTTGCCATGGTGGTAAGCTTCCCTGCATGCCATTACCAACTCCAGAGCTACAAGAGTGGGCGAGAAGCTAGCTGCCTTGACCAAACCACTCTTTCAAATCTTTCTTGCATCCTTCATAATGGGTTTACTTGTGAGTCTCCATCGGAATTCATCTATGTCTACGTGCCCTAGATTGGTGCCCAATATCGAATCCCATATAGATATGACCTTGGGGGTGACTTCCACCCCATGGAACTGGTACTTCATCTAGTCCTTTTCCTCCTTTCCTCTCGAAACTTTGGCGATCATTTTGGGATGACAGATAGGAAAGGGTGGCCTGTGAATGGAAGTCCATGGGAGCAGGCCCTCCATGATTGGAAGACCCCCGACTCTAACTTAGGATTTCCATTCAGTCTCAACAGTGATGGAAAAAGGAAGGCGTCGGTCCACATACATGGGCCTGCCAAGGGTGAAAGCCCAGGTTTAATCTTTTGAAGTTTAGACCATTAAGCCAATGACGAAGAAAGAGTTGCGGTCTACAAGGGCATGAATGCCCTTGTCAAGAATGACAGTCAGAGGACTAAGTTTTGCATGGCGACCGATTTTGAAGGTTTTTTAAGTTTTACAAGATGGGTTTTGTGCAAAATTTTATACCTAGCTAGCTGCCTAAGGAACTCCTGAGTTTTATTCTTAAGCTTTTAAATTTTTTTCAAAACTCTTTAACAAAGAATGCAACTAGGACGGTGGAGGAAAACATACCAGAGATCCCACAGAACTTGACAAAGAATCTGATGAAAGCACACTCGAGATCAAACAAGGGGTTGTGTGGGTGCGAGGGCGGCAAAAACTGGCAAGAGCTCTAACAAATCTCTAAATGGGAATGAAAATGACAGGCGAACTTGACTATTTATAGAAATATTTTCATTAAATTTTTGCATTAATTGTTGTACGGGGCCAGCAAGGTTGGTGGACAAGGGTTTCAAAATCATCAACAACAGGAAAGGTGGAGCCCCCGATGCGGGCGACAGTTAGGTGATTGTCGTTTGGAGTTTGCACTAGGTGGCAATGGATGATGAGTGACCCACTATGTGGGCAGATGTCCTAGGTCAGCCACCGGGAAAATGGTGAAGGAGGGATGGAATCCTGCTAGGAGCAACCTGCAGGGGTGGACCCGCAACAAGAGGACACCAATTCTACAAGCCAAGGGAAAATTTCCAATGGAGGCCCGCAAAGGAAAAAGACTTGGAAATTTCCAAGGTGGTGAACTTTGGTCAACTCAAAATGATAGATTTATGACTCTTTGACCACTTGGGACTCAAAATAGAGGGCACACAAAATGAGGCAAAGGCAAAAAGTGACTCGATGAGGGTGGAAAAGAGAGGGTCCTCGTTCTGAATGGAGCATGTTGTGCTATAGGTTCAACAATACTCATGTTTTCTTTTGAAGGTGTTGGGTCAGTTAGCATATGGGTATGTCCTAGCCATGCACCTATGTGTTCCTTCTCCATGAGGTATCACTATGTGGGGTGTGCTCTATGCGTGCCTACTTTCGTAGAGTTATAGACACCTTGCCATGTGACATACAACTAGTACATGCCTTCTATGGCAAGCGTATGACCATGTTGCACTGAGATGTGATGCAGGATGTGGTTGATGTGCACATCCCATGTAGGTAGCCAAGGAGTGTGTGGGCCACTTGGCTAATCCATGCCGCATGATGACATGATGCAAGGTGTAGTTGAGGAGTACACTCTGATCCATGTGGATGGTGTCCTCACTCCACACCACATGAGGGCTACTGCTATAGCTTGATGTTGTTCCCTCCTTCCTTGTTTGGTGGCTAGTATCTAGTCACACAATGTTTTATAGTGCAATTTCAAAGATTGTGTATTTTCTTTATGGTATTGATGATTTTCTATTAACTGTGAAGGTTGACATTTTGTTTATGTTTGATTGTGATGGTTTAGCCACACCTTGTGATCTTATTGGAAAGTATCCCTTGTGGTTACATTTGATTTAGTGTTGAAATTACACGCATTTCTTTCTTTATTGTTGAAATTGAATTTTTATTTGATCTTTCTTTGACTTTGGTGGCTAAACTAGTTTATCCTTATTGTTTTTTATGTTAGCCATGTGTCGTATTGTGATTCCTCTCCAAGGATGTATGAGGCAAACTTGGTGAGTGTATACGAGGAAGCAGACGTAGGGAACCTTGAGGATGGGGGTATGTGAGGTTGTTATACAGCTAGGACCCACTACCCACCTATGTGTGATGACCATCTCTTGGAGGCTAACCACCTTATACAACAAGAGATAGGTCATTGTGGTCTTTTTTGGATGGTCTCACCATGTGTGTGTGGCCTAGCATCATCAAACCACTGAGTGTGAGGTATGGATTATGTGAGGTGGATATTGGATCTTGGCTCATGGATTAGTATGCTTCTTTCCAGTGTCCAAATGGACCCTTGTGTAGCCTTGCGATGTGATTCTTAGTGATGTGAATTTATGTGTATGTGAAGAATGTATGCTAAATCATGAATATAGTACTTATGAAATGATAAATTGTGTTTCCATGCTTCTAAAAAGGTGTAAAATCATGATCTTTGTTGAACATGTTATGAGATTTAGTTTTGTAAAATGAATAAAGTGGAATGTCTTGTTTGTAAATGATGGATATTTAATAAAATATGCATGCTTTGTGTGTATAATTATGTTTTGTTTTATGGAAATGTAGCATTCTGATGTATTGATTGCTTAACAGTGTATTGGAAGAGGAATTGTAATTTAAGGGTAAAGAAAATGAAATGGTAATGCATTTGAAATTGAATACTTTTATATGTCTTTGCTATGAGAAATTCTGCTAGTTAGGATTAAGAGGGTGCAATGTTTTCCTTGTCCTGAATGAAATTGATGGGTGTTAATGCTAATATGTAAGGATTTTGAGTGGTTTATGTATTATGGAATCATTTTTTAAATGCAAGTCTTGATTGTGTTATTATTGTGACATTGAAAACTAAAAGGATAGGTCATGTTTGAAATGGACTATATAAGTATATATCCTTGTTAGATGAATTATTTTCATAGGCAAAACTAGTGTACATTATTTTGACGTTATGAATTAGCTTTGATGTTGGTAATAGAAATTTGCAGTACTAATGTGTTATGTTTCCACCTTAGTTTGTGACTTATAGGAGTAAGTCAAATTTTAGGGGGAGGATGTAGTGCCCCTCCATTCTCACCATGGATGTGCAGGTAGTTTGGATTTAGAACTTGGAGATGAAGGTAAAATAATAGGGATATTTAAAGGTGTGTGCTAATTATGTTAAGCAGTTGATCTATTTTTTGATAAGACATTATAATACATTATATGATGTTGGACTTATTGCCATGATGATTCCTTTGATGACACTTCTGATGCTTGATTTTTTATGCACATGTTATGATTAGTATATGGTTTTATTTGATTATGACGACTAACCCTATCATCAACATTATGTGATTGTCATGTGATTGATTTTATTTTGATTACTATGTAATTGATTGTTATATGAGTTGATTTGATTACTTGATGATGTTCTTATTGATGTTTTTGGGTGAAAGGGATAGTGTCACATCACTCACTTGTGAGTACCCTATGACACTGCGATTCCCTTTCACAGTGTGTTGTTTATATGGGTATGTATATGCATGACCGTTTTGTGGGCTACAGGTTGTAGGTACTAGGCATCAACTCCACCTGAAGTGATAGGTCTGAGCGTGCCTTGAAACCCAATGGATTAGTTAATTGAAGATAGAACTTGGTCCCCTACTTTAGCCATCATCCTTGAAGAGGATGAGTATCCGATTTGATACCTTGTTAGTTTTGTCAGTGGTCAGCCGGTGTTGCTTGAGGTTTTGTTTTTTGACCTTGGATAGTGGTCAAATAATCATTTGGGTATTTGGTTTTATTTAATTTATATTGTCTGATAAAATGTCTTGGTGATCCTATGCATTAAAATAAATTATTAGTAAAAAGGTACACTTTGATAAATAAATATATAATTATAGTTGATAATAAAATTAATTTATAATGTAATGATATAGTTAATGAATAATAATAATATGATAAATAAATAAATACATGTAATAAGGTTGGAACATATAATTAATTATAATTTGTAGGTAAATGTGGGTAAATGATTTTACCTGTTTGTGTAAAAATCAAATATCTATCATATTATATTGTTATGATTTATTTTAAAGGAAATGTTTTTAATTAATTTAAAAATTAATTATTGTTTATTGGGGAGGTTAATTTATTAAATCAAAACTAACTATATTATGTCCGGGAGTTGGTTGGGAATTCCCATATAACCACATTCTTCCTTTTTCTTGAAAACCTTTTTGGGAGTTGGAGAGAATTCATTATATTCTCTTTGGGGGGGCTTTGATGCTCTGGAGAGAGAAAATTTGTTTGTAAAAATTTGATCCTATTGTTGATTAAGGAGAGGGAAAAAATAGAGTTGAAAAATAATAAAAACAAAGAAAAAGAGGCAACAAGAAGCACACAAGATACAGAGAAGAAGAAGGGCGAAGGAGATTAGAGGACCGCTAGGCTTGGAAGAAATTGCAAACTTAAATCAGGTTCCTCTTTTTGCATTAGCTTCTCTTTAAATAGGAAATGTAGTTAAGAGATCTTTGTTTATTCTTGAGATTAAAAAAAAACTTTCTATTTAATCCTTTTGGTGCATATTGTGCAATCATTCCGTTCTCTGAGATTTAAGAAATTGCAAACTTAAATCAGATTCCTCTTTTTGCATTAGCTTCTCTTTAAATAGGAAATGTAGTTAAGAGATCTTTGTTTATTCTTGAGATTAAAAAAAAACTTTCTATTTAATCCTTTTGGTGCATATTGTGCAATCATTCCGTTCTCTGAGATTTTCTTTATTTATTTGAAGCATTCGGTCCAACATTGCATGTGCTTGTCTCTGCTTTCCCCCTTTTTCATTCAAGTACATTTTGTGCATATTATGTAGTCGTACGTCCCATGAGATCACATCTCTGTGAGGCATCTTGTCAGGTAGCCACGCCTTGTCTATCCCACCCATCCAATTACATTTGCTTGAAAGTTTCTAAAGCCTTTTTAATAGATCTAATTTGTGCAAATCCTGCAAGCATTGCATTCCATAAAATGACATCGATTTACACTTGTTGATTACATTCCTTGAAAGTTTCTTAAGCCTTTTCAACAAATACATCTTGTGCGCGTCCTGCTATCGTTTCCCTCCATGAGATGACATCTATTTAAGGCATTCGGTCAAGTAATTCATGTGCCTTCTCTATGCTTCCAATTTTTACGTACATGTATACCAGGGCCAATACAATACAACAACCAAATCTGATATGAACACACACACAAAGATTCATATACAACGGAATTTGGCTTTACCCCAACCAATCTCAATTGCTTGAAAGTTTCCAAGGATTTTCAACAATTTTATTTCCACGCATCCTGTTAGCACCCATTCCATGAGACGGGGTCTCTTGAGGGCCTTCTGTTAATGGCCACGTTCCTCCTCTGTGTTGTCACTGCGTTTACAGCAGGCACCTCAGCCGAGCCTTATACGATTTAAAGGTTTGATAATTTTTATTATAATTTGTATTTCTTTATTATAATATGACATATGCATATATATATATGTATGGTATACTATGGTAATTAGTAAGGAATGTTTTCTTGGCAGTTCGATATATATATATTGTGGTTATTAGCAGAAGAATGGTCTTCCTGTATTTGACAGATTATATAATTGAGAAGAAAAAAATGCTAATTACTAATAGATTTTAATTGGGGAGTTATTATTAAATTGATCATTTAAAATTTTGTTATAGACAAATGACTTGGGTATTTATTCAAGTGAATTGATTTATTTAATGAATATGTATATAAATTGAGAGTTAGGGTTCGATAAATAGGTAAACGAATTTACATTGCATGGTCTTGTTTGCTGGAAGGTGAAATGATAAAGTTAATAGCAAATGAGGGTTAAATGTTAGATTTAATGTTAAAGGATTTGGATTTCTCTTTGTCAACTAGTCATTAAATGGATGTTAGTTATTTTTATAATTATGTAATAGAATTGCTATGTAATTTAATTAATTAGAATATTATTACTATAGTTATTTCCAAATATAATTATTTGGGGTAAATAATCTTTTAATTGCATTATGGGTTAAGTGAAAGTGAGCGATTGAAATAATGCCGTATTATTGGGAATATCGGTATAGTTATAATACTATGATTAATTATTTGTAATTAACAATAGTGCCTTGATTATTGGATTAAGTGTTATGTGATTGTTGTCAATTGTGTAATGTATGTTCAAGGTTTTAGTGTCGTTGGGAAGTGTGTTTAGACCTTGGTTGGTTTCCAGAGGCCTAGGAGGGGGTATATATTGTGTGAATGGTCCTTATGATTGTGTAACCTTGGAAGTGGTTTGGGCAATGTGTGGGTCATGTGTATTATGTGAAATGTAAACCCTAAGGGTGTTGCCTCCCGTTTATGTATGGATTCATGTGGTTAGGATAAGTGTGCAAGATGGTCAATACCTTGCTTGATGTGTAGGGTTTACTAGTTTCAAGTAGGGGGAGTGGCTCTCAATGGGGTCCAGAGATCGAGAGAAGATGCCAAGATAACAGAGGATGTCAAGATAACCCAGGTTGGGGATGGGGCCTAGGAAGATCTACCAGGATAACCCATATCAAGCTATGTGATGGCACTCCTCCCTATTGCAGTCTAGCATTCCTTAGTTGTATTTCCTCTTTTTGATGTTTGTGTGCCTCTGAAAGTGAAGTAAGTGTCGTAAGTGATGTTGGGGTCGTTAGCAATGTTGTGTTGGATTCATGTACAACCCTTGGTTATGATAGCGCATTGCTTTCCTGACTGTCTGTTGGATGTGGGACCTTGTGTTATCTCCTAGCATAGGGGGTGGACCTTAGGGTTCCACATGGTCAGGAGGTTGGTGCTTTTTCCTCCATTGGGTATTCTTGTTGCATGTTCATGTGCGTGGAGTTTGTTCATTGTGCTATAGACTCCAGTTCCAGTTCTTGTTCAAGAAGGAAACCTTTCATGTATTTGTATATTGGATTGTATATATTGTATCTCTTAATGTAATCTAATGTATTCTTCCCACATGTTCTAGGGAAAGCATTGTTGTAATTATTGTAACAATGTAACAATTATTGATGAATTCTTCTTGTAAAGAGTATTGTTAAGTAATGCATCTTGCATATGTTAGTTAGCTAGAAATGATCTTTAATTATCAGTTGACATGTTATGGAAGTAAGTGACGTAGAATCATTTAATGTGGTGCTTTAAAACGAACCTTGTATGTTAGCTCGATCATGTAACCTTTTGTTTCTAGTAATCTTGTTTTGTGAGTAGCGTAGTTGAGGAACCTTAGAGGACCTAGGTTTAGATTATTATGTTATGTATTCTATTGTTATTTACTTTTTTTAAAAAAAACTATTCCATAATTAATTTGTCATAGTTAGTGTTGTCCTCTGGGGTTCCTTGGTAGGGGCATTACAAAACTTGAGATACCAATGATACCTACTATTGGAAAATTTGTTTGTCCAAATGGAATGATGTAATAGGGACACTTTTCACTACGTAAGTATCACTTATATTATTGAGATTGAAGTATTTTTCTACTCAATAAATCCAAATAGTAGGATTAATTCCTTCAAATCTTATGAAGTCCAATTCTGGGTCATGGGGTATATCCAAGTGAATTTAACTTTTTATAGAGTTGGATATTTAGAGTTGTATTTCAAGCATTATGACCATAGAGTAGTTCTGTCAATTTGAAAACTTGAGTCTCTAGTTTCACAATTTTTTTCTACTTTGTGAGTGTTGGAATGAGTAGATGCAAACTTGAAGTGGCCAAAGTTCCCAAATATTTTTTTGAGAAATATGTCTCAAAATGATCTATGCAATGAGATGGTTACATTGGGGTAGACAACTAGAAATAGGGAAAAAATTAGTTTTTTATTCTAGATCCCTTAGGGGAAAATCTTCAAACCATTTTTCTCTATGGCGATCAAATTAATTTTTTCTAGATCTATTCTAATATTATTGTTCAAACCCTTCTACACAAACTACTACCTTTACACTTAATTATTTATATAAAAAATTACTTTTGTCATATATTGTTTCTAAAAAGAATAAAAAGCTATTTTCACTATTGTATAGTGTTTCCTACATGTATTTAATTGGTGTCCCTCTAATTTGGTGTTATTTTAGTTGGAAAATCACTAGTGATGGCTTCTATTACCTTCTAAATATGACAAGATGTCCAGAAAAGATTGAAAGAGAAAAAAAAGGGTGATATAAGGATTATTTGGTTTGTGAGCCCACAAATATAGAGATTCCAGTAGATCTAGTATGATGTGAGTAGCTTCCTAGGAATAACCACTTACCAATGTATCATAGGTCATATATGGTCATTGGCTTCCATGTGCTATGGTTTCAAAAACTCCTAGGGGATATTTTGATATACTCAAGGGTATGTGAAAGCATAAAACCACATACAAAGGTTATCTGATGACATGGTTTGGAAGGGTAACCCTTCTAATCTACACTAGAACCTATATGGTGAATTGATCTTTGCTCAAAATGATAACTCTTATGTGCTTATCTTAAAACCCTCAAAACAAGGTTTCTAACCTATAAATTTTAAAAATCTACTAGTATAACAAAAAATGGGTACATTTTTAGAAAAAACTCATTGTTATTACTTTTGCAACCACCTTTTAGTCACCATGATCCTAAAAGGGCAAGGTGAGAGAATATGGTGGGAAATGTATATGAATTGAAAAGAAATATTGCTAGATAAAAAATCTACTTTGGAAAGAGCTCTAATACCAAACAATATGATCCTTGCAAATTATTATTCCAATAACAAAAGTATAGAAAACATAAATTACATGTGGAAACATGAAAACTATATTATTTTGTATTATAATAAATTGGTTGCCTCTTCAAGGGGGGAAACCTTCAAGATCTATGCTCAATACAATATATTTCATGAATGCCCATATAATAGCCTTTGTTTGATATTTTTACTAGTTCTATTCAACCTAACCACTATTTCTCACGCAAATACATCCAAAGTATTATTACAATAAGAGATCAATTAGGACTAAGGGTTCCTAACAAATATCATAATAAGTATAAACAATAAAAACCCTAGAAGTGAAGGTATATTCTTAAGGCCAAACCCTAAGGGGTGTTGAGGAAGATAGGTTCACTAAAAACACAAGGGAATAAAATCCATTTTATATAAATATAGGCGAAGGGAAGTAAAGTCCAAACCCTGGAAAATATGATTAATGGCATAATTGAGGATAGATTGAAAGTGTTGGAGAAAGGTGTACAAGCAACAAAAGGAAACGTCCATAAAATTCAGAACCTAGAAGAAGCTGTCAAAAATGTATGTATGGTCGTGGACGCGGTGATGAAGAAAGCAGTTATGGCCACTGTCTCGGGGATGGGAAAAATCAAGAAACAACAGAAGAATAATGCAACGGGTGATGGTGAGGACTTGGCTGGTAAGATGGAGCAGAAGGCCATGGTGAATGGTACTGTTGAAGACTTGCTCAAAGCTTGGAAGTTGATCGAGGATGCATAGCCTGTTGGCTTGGTTGTGATGGTTTTTTTTTTTTTTAATGATTACTTCTTCTATGTTTAATTGGATTGTTGCTACTAGTTATGGTCGTGGGTGCTTGAAATTTAATCTTTATAATGTTATGTTTATTCTTAGTATGGACTTTAGGATGGATGTCTATAAGCACTGTAGTCGGTTAGTGAAGGATACTATTGTTGATAGTTTTGGGTTTTTTGATTTGTAAGATAGAACTTATATGTTTGAAAGAAAAGGGATTGGTTAAGCTTTTGTTGGGGGATTGGGAAGTCTAGTGAGCTTCCTATTTTTTTGTTGTTTCTCACCAGTGGCTGTTATGTTCTTGTTGTAATTTGTTCGGGTCAAGGCCCTTTTTCCCTGCTTAATCAATCAAAAACCTAGGTTTAAATAATCAATAAGGAATTGATAATTGAAATTTTATTATCAAAAATTAAATATGCAAGGATACGACACTTAGATCATAGAACAATGAAGAAGATTAATTGTTGATGTAGCATGGAACTAATTCATTAATTCTCAAAATTAAATGCTCTTGCTGTGTATGTTGCCTTTGGACTATAAGAATACAAAATTCTTTACAAATCAAATCCACATCTTATTGGGTCAATCTCAATTTTCTCATAGGTGAGCTATTATGCATTGTCAATTATGTAACTTGTAAGATCAATATCTACAGTTGTACACTTCTATAACATTTTTCATCCTAATCACTAATCATATCTAGGGATGCATGAGGATTACTAATATTTAAAAAACATATTGGATCTTGCAAGGGTCAAGTTCTCCTTAATTAACCTCTTGCTAAACCATATTTATGACCTTAGGTGAGAATGAAAGACAAGATTCTCAAACATGTAGGTGGGCCTCAAACGTAAATGCACTCTAATTTCAATGCAAATGTGTTTGTTTTAGCTTCAAATCAAAATGTTGGTAGGATGATGTTTCTTTGTAACTCTTTGATTTCTAGATGATTCTTAGATGTGTTTAAATGTACAAATGAATATCTTTAAATTCCAAGACATAAGAAATATTCACACAAATGTATACCAAATTGACTCCTAATAACTAGGAGAAAGGACCTAGTAGTTGAGCATGTTCCAATAGTTGTTATAGCATTTGTTGATTTAATGTCTAATATTTTAAACAATATTGAACCAATAGTTGTGACTTTAAAGTTAGTGTAATGAGAACTACCAATAATTGAATAATATGTATTCCTTAGATCTAAAAAGCAACAAATAATGTGATGCCACATCAGCGCACCAATAAAACATGATTTAGTGCACAAGTATCAATCTCACCTTTTTTTGGACCTTTTTGGACACCTTGACAAAAAGCATGTTGATGTGGCCTTGAAACCTTAGTTATAAGCAAGGGCGTTGCCAAACAAGCTGCTGTAAAAATTTGAGAATTTTTTTAAGTTTCTACATAAGATTTCGAGAAGCGCGAAGTTAGGATGCTCAACTACCGAATCCTCTCCCCTAATAAAAAAAGATGAAAATTAACAAATTGAATTCTAAAAATTCAAGTTTCAAATCAATCTTAAATCAAACTCACTCACAACAAAATTGACATAAAACAAAGAATAAAAACACTTGAAATCAACTATAAGATATATAAAATATAGAGTAAAATTAATGTGTAAGAGATACGCAAATATCACCATTCCAATGTACGGATAATATGCAGACGTATGCATTTTATTCTACAAATCTTATCCACCATGAATTTAAAAAAAGTATATGTAAAGCTCTTCCTAAAATATTTGAATCATTCTCTTGTCAACTTTACTGTCGCAATAGAGTGAATGCACAAACATAGAATATAGAATAAATATAATAAAAATATAAGAGAATATACATAATGGTTGACAGTCTAGTTGGCTGTCAAATTATTCCTGTAACTATTTTTAAATTAATATAACTCAATCATATCATGAGCGATTTTGCAGGATCCTGATATGGTCAAAGTACTCAAAATAAATAAATAAGTTATAATAACATTTATTTTTAATTCTGAATTAAAACAAGACAACCCTTCAAGAATATAATAATAAGCAAACCTTTGAAGAAAGAATTACAAGGGTTATTGCAAGCAACAACTTAAGAAAAAACATAGACTCTTCCTATTTCAAATGTCTCGTTCAAATTACAATTTTGGCTTTTGTTTGAGATATTCTTTATTTTAGCAAAGTTTAAAGTGGTTGGAATAATTAAATTTGAATAATAGATTAGGTAAATTGTGGCGTGTCTTTATATACAGATTTTTGTATCTGTAAGATGTTTTAAGTTAGGTTTGTCAAATCGACATGTTCTTTTTTATTTTTTTATTATATATCATTTTTAAATACAATGTTAATTGTTTCAAACATCTTTTAAGAAAATTCAAAGATTCTTCTTATTTAAAATATGTCTCACTAAATTAAATCTTTGGTTTTTGTCTAATATATTCATTATTTTATCAAATAGTTTGGTGTATGTGAGAGATACCTAAACTTAAATTATAAATGAAAAAAAGTGTAAAATATTTTCATATGGAGACTTTTGTCTCCATGAGATGCTTTAAGTTAGATTTGTAATTCAATCCTTAACATGTCCACTTTTTAAATATATTTTTATTATATATTAATTTTGTATACATAGTATTGATTGTTTCAAACACCTCTTAAGAAAAAGGAAAGGCTCTCTCTATTTCAAACATGTCTTGCCCAATTAAACCTTTGGCTTTTGTTCAATGTATCCATTACTTTATCAAATAATTTTAAAAAAATGGTGGATACCTAATTTTGAATAATAATAAATTAGCTAAAGTGTTTAAAGTGTTCTCACGTAGAGACTTGTGTGTCTACAAGATGCTTTGAGTTCCACCAACACACCCTTCTTATATTTTTTCTTATTATCGTAAATGGAAAAAAAGTGTTCCTTTAACTTAACCTAGTCTAATCTAATAACATACAAATGCATAAACATAATTAACCCATGAAATCCATTACTCATTGTAGATTAAGCTAACTCTAAACTACACATGTTTTATAAGAAAGTAAATGTAAAGTAGATTCAAGGGTATTTATCTCTCTGAGGAGAGATTTATGACTTTGATGTAGTTTATGCATTTCGAATTGTTTCTAATCTAAAAATGGTTCCTTTGTTTTTGTGTAACTCTTCAATCCTATGCAATATTTATGCTTTATTTTCTCTACTATAAAAAATTAGTGACATTAGAAAATATGTTTGGAAGGTCATCAATATTTAAAATTTATGCAAATGCTCTAGAATGGTTGTGAGGATCTAGATTCATTTTAGTACATTGATAGAAGTATTATTGGCATCCTCCTTTGATGCAAATTAATCTAAAGATATGAGAGGATGATACATGAATGTCAATTGGATGCCTTCAAATACAAATACATGAAAATAAATTGCAAAAAATAGTGTTAAGTTGAACCTTGGTAGGAAAGGAATGGGTATGTTAGCCAAATTTCAATTTCAATTTTGAAATATCAGGGGTCAAGTCTATGGTCACCTAGTTTGCCTCTATCTAATCTACATATTTTGTTTCGCTAAAGACCAGTGATATTAACAATAACTTTGGAGGGATCCCAATATGTTGTAAGGGAATATGTTCTCCTATGTGAACCCCTAAAACAATTGGTGAATGATTGAAGATAAAAAAATTGGTAAATAATTGAAGATAGCTTGATCTCATTAAAAAGAAAGTTAGAGGGTGGTCCAAATCTACCTTTGGTAACATTTTTAAGCAAAAAAAGGAGATTGGGGTCAAGCTTGACAACATCCAAAATTTAATGGCCAAGGGTAATATACTACAATCACTGAATGAAGAAGAGGAAACTTGGAGGAGGAAGTGGAAAGATAATTTAAGCAAAGAAGAAATATATTGGAAGCAGAGGTCTAGAGTGCAATGGTTGAAGGAGGGTGACATGAATTCGACTTTTTTCCACAGGATGGCTAGTAGACACAAGAAAATAAACACCATCAAATGCTTACTGAATGAAGTCAACCAAGAGGTTACTGATGAAGATAAAATTGGTGAAATAGCTTAATGCTATTTTAGACATATATACTTGGATAATGGAAGGTTCCTCTCCATTGACGTGCAGGACAAACTTTTGAGTCACCTCCCAACTGTTGTTAGTGCGAAGGAAAATAAGCAACTCTTAGCCCCTATTTCTGAGGATGAAGTTAAGATGGCAATATTTGCTATGGGTGCCTATAAGGCCCCTAGGCTGGATGGCTTTCCTCCAGCTTTCTTTCAAGAATATTGGGACATTGTTAGCTATGACATGACCATGGCAGTCAAAGACTTCTTCAAAACCGGTAAACTGCTGAAAAAGTTGAATAATACCTACATTGTCTTAGTCCCCAAAATATAGGACCCGAAGTGTATGGCTAACTTCAAGCCTATAAGTCTATGTAGCACTATCTACAAGATTTTGTCTAAAGTTCTAGTCAACCAACTGAAGCCACTTATAGAAAAGATCATCAACAGATGCCAAAATGGATTTTTCCTAGGAAGACAAATCCTTGATGGTTCTATTACGACCCATGAGATTATCCACTCTATGGAAAAAAGTAGGAACCAAGGTATGGCTTTCTAGTTGGAAATTTATAAGGCATATGATAGAGTTAGATGGAAATTTCTTTACTTGGTTCTATCTAAATTTGGCTTTAATGATAAGTTAATTGGGATTGTCCAAGAATGTGTTGAGTCAGTCCACTATTCTGTCTTGGTCAATGGGATTCCTTGGGGATTCTTTAAAGCTGGAAAAGGCATTAGGCAAGGTGATCCTTTATCACCCTATCTTTTCATTATGGTTGCTAAAGTCCTTAGTAGGAATTTTTTGTATCTTTCACATATGGGTAGGATTCGGGGAATCAAAGTTGCCTCTACTCTACCCCTTCGGTTCTACAACAATTTGTGGATGACACTTTCCTCTTTGGAAATTATTCAATGGTTGAAGCTAGAGAATAGAAACGCCTCCTTCATGACTATGCCAATGCCTCTATGCAATGCATCAATTATCAAAAAAGTAGTATCTATTTCTTTAACACCAAGGTGGATTTGCAAGCTAAGATCTTGTCTATCCTAGGCTGTCAAAGTGCTTCTCTACCGGAAACCTACCTTAGCCTCCCCCTCATTGTGAAGGAGGTTACTCTCATGGAATAATATTCTGGAGAGGATGCAAAAGAAGCTTGCGGGTTGGAAGGGTAAGTTCCCTAATAGAGCTAGTAAATTACAATTGCTCTCAGCCTCTCTCCAAGGGATCCCGGTCTATTTCCTCTCTCTTTTTAAAATTACAGGCTCCATGGCAGAGAAACTAGAAAGAATCCAAAGGACCTTCCTGTGGACTGTTGTTGAAGATAAAAAAATATTGGCTCTTGTCAATTGGAACATTGTTTGTCATCCTAAAAGCCAAGGGGGCCTAGGGATTAGAAAGTTAACCAATTTAAACAAAGCTCTCATTTCCAAAATAGGTTGGAATCTTGTGGTTGGCAAAGATAAATGGTGCAACATTATGAGGGCTAAGTATCTGAACCATGGATGCTTTTCCAGGTCCATTGACTTGAATGGTCTCCCCTCTGAGTCAAAGATATGGAAAAAATCCTCAAATGTAGATCACTTATTAAGGAAGGTCTTAAATGGAAAATTGGAAATGGGAGATTAATAAGATTCTGGGAGGACCGGGATGGATTGGGGAAAAACCCCTTGCTGACAGTAGTTTCAATATACTAAGGGAGCAGGCTATTCCCTTCTTTGGCACTTATATTGCAGATTATATTACCCCCAAAGGTAAATGGAAAAACCTTGATCAAAGTTTTTTAGATAGGCCTGACCTTCTTCCCAAGGTTGTTGAGCTTCAATCATTAATAAATAAAGTGGGACTTCCTCTTTTCCCTAAGGAGGACAAGTTATTTTAGATGAAAAATCACACAGGGGCCTTTTCGATTAAGACTGCTTACCATATGCTATTAAAATTTGATGGTGATGAGAATTGTTGGAAGAAGGTTTGGAACCCACAACTCATCCCAAAGATTAACTTCTTTTGGTGGGATTCTATTCATGGTAAAATTTTAACTCTGGCCAACCTTGTCAAAAGGGGTTTTCAACTTCCCAATAGGTTTACTCTTTGTAAATAGGAAGAGGAGACAATCTCCCATCTTTTCATCCATTGTCAGTTTGCTTCCCAAGTTTGGAAAAATGTCCTTCAGAAGTTCAACATCCAATGGGTGTTTTACAAGGATATTCAACAATTTGTTATTAATTGGAGGTGCCTTTGAAACCATCCCCTTATTAGACAGTTTTGGCAGCAAATTCTGCCTCATATTTGTCGGTGTTTGTAGAAAGAGAGGAATAACAAGATCTTTAGGGATAAGGAGAGTAGTGTTGACAATGTGTTGATAAGTCTTAATAAACTTCTATTGGACAACATCTTTGTTTGTAGATGGAAGACTCCTAGTAGTCCCCCAACCGGTTGAGACAATGCAATTGCTAGAGTTTGGAAACTTCCTATGGATTTTCACAAGTTTGATAATTCTAAGAAGGTAGCCAGATACAACACAAAATGGGAAGCTCCTAGACCACCCTGGTACAAGCTAAATTTTGATGGGGCAGCTAGAGCTGGGAAAGTGGTTGGGGGTGGTGTCATTAGGGATCATAATGGTATTCTAATAGCAGCCTACATAGGGAATTTAAAAGAGCACACAAATAATCAAGAGGAAGGTATGGTGCTTCTGTGGGGTCTTAAGATTGCGTTGTCGATCGGTGTCTAAACCTTGGAAATTGAGGGTGACTCAATTGATAATTGAAGCCACGAAAGGTACAATGTCAGCTGGATGGTTAGTTCAAGGGGTAATTGATGACATTAGATATCTCCTTACTAGGTTGGAGGAGTTCACTCTCTAGCATGTTTTTACGGAAGGAAATGTGGTTGCTGATAGTTTGGTTGCTTTGGGACTTGGTCATGAGGGGCTACATTGTTGGAGGAAAGAATTCTCCTTGCCTCTTTTTATGTTGTCCCTCTTGAAGAATGAATCTCGCTCAACTCACCATGGAAGCTAACAAATTTGGTTTTTTAGCCATGGCTTGGTGCTTACTAACTTTTGTTAGTGGTCTTAGCAGAGTTTTAAATTTTAAAAACTGGTTGTTGTTGAATGGGAAGGCCTATGAGAAGGAAATGCCATGTGGCATGTACTTTTTTTGCCTGGATGTCATCATGACATTTCATGATGAATCTAGTGGCCGGAAGGCTCATTATTTTTTGAACCCCTTCAATTTTTGTCTCATCTCTATTGGCCTCACATATTTTCTTTGTTTTTTTCTGACGTCCCGATTTATTAACGTCCCCATTTTTTATCATGCGATGGACTTCTCGCATGAGGGAAATACCAGTTTCAGGATAGATACGGGGAGTGACACTAATTGTAATAATTTTGTGGATCACGAGTTTTTATCTTGTTATTATTTCATTGTGGTCAATTCTAATTTGGGGTTTTATTGCAATCACTCTGCAACTCTCATTCTCACCTATCATTTGCCTAACTTTTTCTTTGTAACTGATTTTTCTCATTACCATTTTCTTGTTGGTGTCATGGGTGGATATCGTATTCATGTTGAGCCTGATAAATTTGATGAATGGAAGAGGGACGACACCATCTGGCATATTTGCAAAGAGGGAGGAATTACCTAGTTCATGGAATGTATGTCAGGGATTGACGAAAATATCTCTAAGAAATTTTTTGCCTCTTGGTTCACAAGAAGGGTGCAATGGGGTGTATTTCCTTTGAAGTGAATGAGGAAGTTATTGCTAAGGCCATTGGTCTTGCAATGGACGAGCTAAAATGGAAGAAAATGAGCAAATTTTCTGACTAGGCCAACCTCAACCAATTCTTTCATGGGGATGAACAACCTGTCAAACTTTGTGGTGGCTACAACCGCGAGCAACTTCCTGAACCTTGAGATAGAGTGTGCATGGTCGTGATGAAGTATTTCACTCAACTGAGGGGAGATTCAATGTGTATTACTACTACCATTTTCCTTTCTCAATCATCTCAGGAATCACAACAATATTTCAATTCCATTTTTTCTATTGCACTCTCTGGAAAATACTGTGAAAGATGTAGTTGAGGCTGTGAATTTGGGTAGGAATTTTACCATTCTACACTAGGGGCTTATGTTTAGACTCTACCATTTTCACCTTTCCCTCTTCCCTCCTTGGCCCATTATTGTTGAAGAAGCCCCTGTCTCTTCTACTCCATCGTCAGCCAGTATCATGGATACCCATGGCCCCAACAAGAAAAAGTGTATTAAAAACCCAGCCTTGAAAACCCCTCCCCAAGATACATACCCTAATATTGGGTTTGTTGAAAAAAGAAAGGATAAGAAATGTAATGTCCCAACCCACAAAATTAAAGCCAAAGCTTCAAAGAAAACCAAATTTAGGCCACAACAAATTGACTCTGACATTGAAATTACTGAGGAGACCAATACTCCTTGTAGGTCCAGTAGACTGGTTACTAAGCCTGAAAAAGAGAAGAGTCCCAAGGGGGCCTTTGAGTCTGATAATGGAGGGGAAAGTGATAACAAGAGCAAGGATGAGAAGGATGTGGAGGAGGAATCCCTTTTTGCTTCTACAAGCAACTCCTCCAATGTTTATGAAAGTTTAAAAATAGGTTCTTTAGGTCCTTCCCGTGTTAGGGCCAAGGGGGTTAAGACTAGGGCCTCAACCATTGTTGAAGGGAAGGCCCCCATGGAGGAAGAAAGTAGCAAACATGACATTGTCTGGGAGGAGGTTGACAAACTTAAAAACAAAATGGAGAATTTGGCAAAATGGCTTCATGATGTCAGCCGCTTTGCTCTGAAGATTATGCACAAATCTGCCACCACTTTGTGCCTGTTACAGAAGGATAATTCCACTGACAATGTTGAGGAGGACACTGACCACAAGGAACTTCTCAAGTTCCTCGCTGAGGATTGGGATACTATAACCCTCATCAAGCTATGTAGCGGAAAGAAAGATTAGGGATGCGGGATGTTTTGCATTTTGGTTGGGAATGGCCTTACTAGCCATCATGTCTTTTTGAATTCTTTGTTGATACTTTTACAATTTATATGTATAATTCTAACTGGTATGGCCCCTAGTGGACTTTGGTTAATACTTTTTTAAACTTGGGTTTCACGATGGACATTATTAGTAGTATAGTCAATGGTTTAGCGATATACACTTTGAATTATACTGATGCTAAGTGTAGGTTGGTTAGTTTTCTCAAGATGTTTGTTGGTACTATGGTTACCCTACTCGTCATTTTGATGTGGTTTTTGATATGGAATGGTTAGGGTGTTCGGTTTGGTGTTTTTTTTTGCTATTAATGTGTTGATGATGTTATTATGTTGATGCTCGCTCGCAGGGCATCATATTAAAGGGACAACACCCTAGTTTTGTTGCTTTTTATATCAAAAACATATCTCAACCATATAAATTCTATAAAATGAGTGTGTAGATCTAGTTTATTCTCATCCATCGAGGAAGTATTCCTAGTATGCTCCTTTAATGTGAAATGATCAAATATGAGAGGTTGATAAATCATTGCTTTTAAATGTACAAGAACATAGTGTTAGAGTAATAAGTTATTATGCTTAATTAATTATATCATATTGATTAATTAATTAAGTCACTTATTCCTCTTTGTTACTTAAGCTAAACTTAGGCACATTAATAATTAATTAATTATTAATTATTAAGTGTGCACACTAGGGTTTCATTTAGGTTTCCCTTTTAGGGTTTCTTGATCTCCTTCATAAGGATTGATCTCTATGTAATCATTGATTCTCTTAATGCATTTTACACTTTGAGGTTACAAAACATCTTCTTTGGTTCTTCATATCTTTTGCATGTGACAGGTATCCATCTTGCATGCAGGTGATCTTGGTTTTCTAACATGGTATCAGAGCTTCAGACCTGCAGCTGTCTGTTCGTGATCTGAAAATATGGCCTTTTAGTGAGTTTCTAATGCAAGGGTTTCCACAGGAATCTTTTTTGCAAGATCTGGGGGTAGCCAATTTTTTGGGACACTTTGGGCAGAAACGAAGGTCACCATAGCATTTGTAGTGTCCCAAAACCCTAGAAACACCTGTCAAATCGTCCATTTTGGTGCAGTTGATCCGAGAGGCAAAAATTTTTTGTCTAGGGGTCGTACGACCTCCCTAGCACACATTACGATGCACATTTTTCAAAAAAAAAAAATTCAAATTTTTGCAAAAAAATTTGCGCTACCCGTGTAAATTTAGGGCGCCACCCACCGGCCACTGAGCTACCACCGGAGGGCCGCTCAGCCCAGCGGCGCCACCATGCAACCACCGTAGGCCCTGCCAGCCCCTGAGGGCTCCAGACCCAGCTATGCGCCCAGCCCCCGGCCGGCTCCCTCTAGCCAGCAAGTGGTCCTATAACCGACTAGGAGCTCCAAGCCCGCCAGCACCACCAGGGAATATTCTGCTGGCATAGAATATTTCGACAACCGACTACAGCATATTCCAGGGGTGAATCTGGAATATTCTGTCACGTGTGCAGGAAACCGACGACTGAAAAATTTTCCTGAAAGGGGGGGCATTTTTTGCCCCAACGGCCAAACGACCGTCAATTTTTTTCTCATGAACTGCTAACGTTAGCATGACGTCAGCGTCCATACGGCCCTCATATGCCCCCTCCTAACCCCAGTTTGCCCTAAAGAAGCAGTTTTTTTCTTTTGGTCATAACTTGGGCATACGGTATCGAAATCGGGCAAACGAGATATCACCGAAAAGCTAGTTCCGAGAACTTTCCAGTAGTGCTATTTATTTTTTAATATTTTACTGTTTTCCTAAATTTATTTCTGTTTGAAGTCAGATGTACTTTTTATGCTTTCAAGCTCATAACTTTTTTCCACGATGTCTGTTTTTCACCTCGTTTGAAGCGTTGGAAAGGTATTGAGGAGCTCCATGTTGCTATCCATGTAATTTTTTTGTATCTGTCCTAGGTTGATCACTTAGTCCAGATTTGGACCGATGGGTTGTTTGGCGATTACTTGGATGTTTTGGCAGTTGGGAGAGTGCATCTTGCATCTTTGCACTTCATTTTTAGTAATACATCATTAAATAATTGCTTGTTGCTTCCTAGATTCCAGAGTTGTTCCCGTTTGGAGTTTTCGAGTGTTTCGTGGCATCGGGTCTTCTATTGCTTTATCATGATTCCTTGAGTCAATCAGTGACTCTCATCTGGTTTCAGTAGTATACAGAAGAATATTTCCTTGCTTGCCAATATCAATTTCCAGTGTTACTCTACAGAGTTCTTCCAGTGCTTCTTTGCAGCATGTCATCTCATTGTAGGGGGGTTTTGTCCCACTGGGTTTTTCCTTCTCTACTCCATTCTTGCATTTGTAAATGGGTACTTGATCAGGCCTAATTGTCAGGACCCATCTTTGCTTTCATGCATCTTATTCTAGTGTTTTAGCTTCTTCCTAAGTTCATCTTAAGGGGGGGTGTTAGAGTAATAAGTTATTACGCTTAATTAATTATATCATATTGATTAATTAATTAAGTCACTTATTCCTCTTTGTTACTTAAGCTAAAATTAGGCACATTAATAATTAATTAATTATTAATTATTAAGTCTGCACACTAGGGTTTCATTTAGGTTTCCCTTTTAGGGTTTCTTGATCTCCTTCATAAGGATTGATCTCTATGTAATCATTGATTCTCTTAATGCATTTTACACTTTGAGGTTACAGAACATCTTCTTTGGTTCTTCATATCTTTTGCATGTGATAGGTATCCATCTTGCATGCAGGTGATCTTGGTTTTCTAACACATAGCAATAAATTACACAAAACATGTATTTGATATAGTTGTATATAGTTTATGACTATTTTTAAAATAAAATTAAAAATAGTTTGATATAGTTTTTTGGAAAATTGTAATCACTCTTTTCTTGAAAAACTAATAAAGTAAGGTTGTTGTATGTATATTTATGTATAACATATTTTTTATTTTGTAGTTTTTTCATATTATAAACTCAAAATTTTAGTATACTTAAAAAAATAATTTCAGTAATTTTTTAATGAATATTTAAAGTCATGTGTCTTTAAAATATGCAATAATATGATGACTATTTATCAAAAAAAAATTAAATATATCAGCTCAACCAAGGTTTTCTCCTACAATGCAATATTTATTTATTTTTTAATAGATTTTTATTTCTGTGAATGGAATCAACCTCATTTTTGGGGTATAAAGAGCTAATTGTCATTAAAATTAAAAAATATGTCAATTAAAACAAAATAAAATGTATATTTTTAAATTATGCACATTAGGATCTATAAAAGGGTATTTCTAGATTTTTCAAATAGAGTTATATACATGAGTAGAAGTAATGGGAACATTTGGTTTCTTTGAATAATTTTCTTTTATTTATAATTTACACCAAAGTGATACCACATATACATCTATCACACTTTTGACAATAAAATTTTGGGTTGAATCTAATTTGGTGAAAATAAATCAAGTTAGAAGAAATTCTTAGCTACAAATTATTTTTTTATCAAAATCAAATTTAAAGTTGAGTCTACTAAAAATATACCTAGAAGCGTGACACAAATTTGTACTTTCATCCTCCCTTGGGCACTACTCTTCTTACCACTATTATTGAGGAACATGAGGAAGATTATTATCATGATACATATGTGGCTATGTTGTTTTCATGAGGCTCCCATAAGAACTACTTTTTTTTACCACTATTAATAAGTAGCATGCATAAGATTATTATCATGATGTATATGTTCCCAAGTAAGATCTATATTTCACAAGATGGTTAATTATTGATGCACTTACTAGTGTTGAATCTCCTCAATAATTAATTATTTTCTTACATTTTGCATTAGTAGACATTCCTTATGTAATATATATTCATGGAAATTTCACTCTCATGGCTTCCACTAATAGTTTCTTTACCCGTCCTTCCTCTTATTCCAATCCTTCTACCATTACCACATGATTTGACTCATAGGGTGAACCAATAAATGATCCTAAAATTTAGCTAATAATGCAGTAAAATCATAAAATACATTAAATATAATATACATGTATATTAAAATAAATTTGATATGTAGAATGCTTATGGAAAATATGCCACTTATATTTAGAAAAATGGGGGTAAATGTACAAATAGGTTAGATGAGAATCTATTTATGCTTCTTCTACTTTAAAAAAATACAAAATGGGTATTTATAATAGTGTAGACACTTAAAATGATCTTGAATGGTATTACACACTTGAATCTGGTCACTAACATCATTTCATCCTGAAATTCATCCTCTTTTCACCTGTTTGATTAAATAAGCCTAGTTAACTAATTAAATGCCTTGTTTTCATCTATTATTCTAATTGATTTAATTAGGTTAATTCACCCCCCTTTCACATTCACTTTTCATCCTATTTAATTGAATAAATCAAATTATCTAATTTTAAACCCCCTAAGTCCTCTCATTTAATTAAATAATCCTATATTATTGAATTAAATGTCATATTGCATCCCCTTTTTCATTAAATAAACAAAATATTTAATGGATATCCTATTATTCCTAATCTTGCACATTAGAATTTAGATTTAATTACCAAATTGCTAATTTCCTCACCCATCCACTTGCATAGGAAATATTCCAAAGGAATATTATCCTATTTGGCTCCAAAAAGGGAATAATCATTTTTAAACTTGAACTTTGTTACAAACTTTCAAAGTTGTTACAAAGTGTGTTTTTTTGAATCATTTGCATCCATTGATGCTTTCTTTGATCCAAGTGATCTTTTATTCTCATCCATTGATGAGAATCCTTGATCCATGTTTCACCCTTGATTCCATATTGACCATTAATTGATCAAATCGATCTGAGCCCTTGATTCTTCATTTTCTCTCCTATAAATGCATCACCATTTGGAGAGAAATGGATCCACCTTTTGAAAGCAAAGTTACGTTGTTGAAATCCATACTCACTTGCATCCACATTTAGCATTTTTTTAGCATTTTAGCTTAATCTTCATCCATATTAGCTTAAGCATCCATTAATGGCTTCTATTTTAGCTTAGTTCGCATCCATTTTAGAATAATTTTGCATCCATGGTTGACATATTTGAAATTCATTTCCATTTAGCATAGCTTGCATCCATCTCCATCAAGCATTTTAGCATTTAGCACTCATTTTCATCATGTTAAACTAGTTTTGCATCCATGTTTCATTCATATTTCATTAGTTTCATTGGTCTTCATCAATAAAATCAATTGGAATGGTTGATATTATCCAATGGATTAGGAAAGGGTTATCATTCCACATCAATGTGACACCACTCCCCCAATGGGATAAAGTTTGGAGTATTAGAATAGGTTTCTTTTAAGATTTCGTGTTTATTTCATGCTTAGTTTAATGGTTTCTTAGTTTGTTGATGCTTTCAAACATCTCATTTGGATTGTAGCTTAGAGGGTTATATATGTCTTAAATTCATTAGGATCTGGGGTATTTATCCTATACTACGATTACAATTAAATAGTAGGCTATTAATTAGGTTCCATGTAGATGTTTGAAAGTTTCCAATGTGCATGATATATTCTTATGTTGATGAGATTGTGATACATGTCAAAATTGTATGGTACTAGTTGGATTGCTCATGGCATATGGCCAACATGTCACCATGTATCCAATAATGCATGAGAACCCTAAGTTGAAAGATAATCTTGCACCAACCAAATATATATATATATTTCCAGTAAATAGGAGTCAATATAGTGAATTGAATTCCACCACAATCTCATTTCAACTCATATAAATTAATTAGAAATTTGTAATAGATAATGTACATAATATCTAGATTTTAGGGGATTTCAATCAGTTTGCAAGCAACTATTGTTTCCTATTATTCACAATTCAAAATTGTTAGCACTTATTTCAATAGATAAATTTTATGTTTCCAATGACTTGTAGCATTCAAATAAACATATCTAAAGGTAGTATGGGACTAGAGGAACCTTCAATTGGAATCACATCAATTTTCATTAATTCTTAGAGCTTTGTCAACAAATTTAGGCTAACCTACATTTTTTTTAGGGAACCTTTTAAGACTAATGAAGATGATTCAGACATAAATCCTCCACTATTTTTTTGAATTGATAACTTTTTTTTTGATTAGGGGAAAAACAGGTTTTGATGGGACCCAAAACCCATTACAAACAAGTTTTGTGAGGACCTAAAACCCACATAAAAGAAAGCTGCAAATATATAAGACACAAACCATCAACAACCCAACAACATCAACACCCATAAATTACACAAGACTACCCATGTTGAAAGGACTAGGTTTTAAAGGGAACTTGAAACCCACAACAGCTAAGTTTTAACAAGGACCTAAAACCCAAAAAACAAAGAAAGGCTACCCAAGTCAACTAGGCAACAAGAAATTACCAGAATCAACTAGACTGTAGCAAACCACCCGCTTAGTAATATCAATATTGAGCCACAAGGAATAGGTCAACAAGAGATCCCTTTCAAAATAATCAGACCAAAAAAATCCCTACCTCAATAAGAGAATTACAAAGCAAAGTTGAGTAGGAGGGAGGAATAATGCCCTTAAAACACCTGCCAATCCAGTAAACCTACAACAACCAACCTGCAACAAACCATTTACTCATCA
Organism: Sequoia sempervirens; assembly: GCA_007258455.2. Taxonomy (NCBI): domain Eukaryota; kingdom Viridiplantae; phylum Streptophyta; class Pinopsida; order Cupressales; family Cupressaceae; genus Sequoia; species Sequoia sempervirens. The sequence goes on from VDFB02078017.1 coordinate 410,940, forward strand.
TTGAGCCACAATAGAAAGGGAAATAGGAGATCCATTTTAGCACAATCAATTTCATCAAACTCCCTACCTCAATAAGAGAGCTACAAGGAAAAACTGAGAAAGAGAACATTGTTGAACACTAAGAAGCCTCAACCTTCTTGCAGCACCATCCCAGCCAATCCGCCAACTCTAGGTCCACCTCTATAGGAGAGACCTCCCCTCTATAGGAGAGGATAAAATGAGAACTCTTGATACCAAAGCCACCACTCTCCTAATCCTCAACAACTATTAGAATTGATAAATTTGTTTTTCATTCAATCAAATTATATTTACACATAAATCAGGGGAACAAAATTAAAATTTAGTCCATTATATCGTCACAAGCATACCATTTTAAATTAAACACCATCTATATTCATTTCATTACAATGTAATTGTTTGATCATACAAATTTAATCTCAAGCTATTATTTCTCACAACGAACAACTCAAATGTTCCTTCATTCTACTTTCCCTTTCTATCTTAGTGGTTGTGTCCCTGTTGTTGTCCAATTCACGCCATTTTCTAGTTTCTCATGGGCTCATTCTTATTACCTCTCTACATAGCTCAGTCCCTTTGTCTTTTGATCGGTCCTCTCTATCAAACTAAACTTGCTCATTAAATTTTTTTAAACTCTCCTTCCAGCGCTGACCACTTTGTCTTTGTCCGTACACCAACTCTATTTTATTTACTTGTGTGGCCTCCTCTCTAGCCTTACACACCCTCCATCTACTATTTTCTTTATCCAAAAAATTTTGCTGTCATCCTCCTAGCCGCAACCTTCCCTCAGTTTATTTCACTCTACAAAATTCCATGTCTCCCTTATAAATCTATGTGTAGCCCCTCTTGTTTTCTCCCACACCCACTATTCTCTTCCTTGTGCCCCAATTCTCCACTCCCAATCTTCATGCCACCAATCTTCACCTAGTTTTCCCTCCTCATTAGCTTGTAGAAAGAAAAACCTCTTTTATCTATGTTGTGTGGTAATTAATTCCAATTTTTAATTGTCATGATGTTCATGCTTCCCAAATAATCATACAAAAATCTTCAGTCACCCCCCCAATCACCTCTTATGAATGAAATTTTATGTTTATTTATTTAATTAAAATTATTACAATTCACATCACACCCTTTTGTCTTCCCTACATAAATCTAATTTAGTTATTCTTTCCTTCCTCTGGAGGTACCGACCTTTTTTTCTCCCCTCTGCATTTTATTATTCATTAATTTTCTTGCATACCATATCAACCATGACCCTTAAAATTATATTATTTTCTCGCCTCTTTCATTTTTGTGTCGCTCCCCATGTATCTTATTTTATTACATATTCATTATTGCATTTCAAAATTTTAAAAATATTTATCCTTTAGTTCAAACTTATGAAAACCAATGGGAAATTTTGCAACCATCAATATGCAAATCCATTACTTGTGTAAGAATTGGCTATGAAGGTAGCCACCCAAGATCTAGAGGCCTAATAGAAAGCACAAAAGAGAGAGATAGAATATGACAAGAATAAACTGTATTCAATGTCAATAATATGAGATGCAGTACCATGCTTACATAGGAGACCCCTTGGTTATATAGCCAAGGTGAGAACATAGAAGGGCATAAGATTATGACAAGTGTCGTAATCTTATGACATGAGACAACAATGAAAAGTTATCACTCCACCTAAAGTGGAAAGGGATAATGTGATAATCTCCACAAAAGGTGGAGAGATAATCACATGATGTGTCCACAAAAGGTGGAAGTGATGTGGTAATGACATGTCAAGTCCACCAAAAGTGGAAAATATCCAACAACCTCCTATGTGGTCCCTAAGTAAACTTAACTAAGGTGTAATAATGACCTAGGACAAGGTACAAGACATATAATTACACCAACAACTTGTGATATGGAGAGAATGATGGAACTGTGCAAAATCCCTCTTTGATGGTTATTTGAGCTCTTCAAAACTTTTCTAGTACTAGTATTTTTAATATGATATTTTCTCATTTAATGTCTTTGCCACTTTCAAAGTTGCATTCATGTTTTCCTACAATAGAGAACATCCACCAAACTGAAACAAAATGAGACAACTCCAACAAACTAAAACACCATCTTTTTAGTTGATGCAGGATTATGTATTTTCCTAGGATGCTTCTGCATCAAACACGTTGGGTAGAAATTTTGTGAGCATAGTGTAATGCCCCGCCTTGGTTACCGTTATAACAAAGTGTAAAGAGTGAAATTAACCGAACAATTTTTTTTTTAAGATAATTAATTTACACATTTTCCATAAGGTTTCCAAGACGGCGTTACTTAAACCTTACACATAAACTCAATATGATATCATAAATATAATACAAATTTAATGCCAAGAATGGTTCAGTTTGCAAGACTTATTACACTCGAGAATCCATAAGTTCAAATTACAATAAGAGAGATTTTAATAAATCTCGATACATCCAAAGATGGTACAATATAAACACTCTTATACAAGAGGTAACTTTTACAAAGTATATAGTGCTCATTTAACATCTGGCACAATTATCCATGAATAAGCTCTGCATCATCAGTCATGAACAAAGAAGTAACTGGAACTAGCTGCAAGCTTAGGATCATCTGCATGAAAATATAAGGAAGATAGAGCACGGTTTCCTCCCGACCACGTGGAACCAAAAGGTCCACTCCCTCCGTGCTAGGAGATAAATGACAGGTCCACAAGAAAAGAAGACAGAACATAACATTTACAGGGTTTACAAATTACATCACGACATAACGTTAACAATCATAGCATTTAAAACCTCAGTAACACAACACATCAAAATAATTCTGTACACAAAGAACACCATCATGATATAGACTAAGAGTGTCATCACATTGTCGGGATAGGTTACCCTGGTGAATCTTCCTAGACTACCGGCCCTCTATCCAAGAGTTACCCTGGTAGCCTCTACCGATTCCCGGCCCCTATGCAGACCAATGTGGAGTCACTTCATCTTTCAAGAGGACAAGATGACGACTTGCCATTCCAGGCCTTCTCAACCATTTCTCAACCTGAACGAGCGTTAAGACAATAGGTGAGGCACACTTTTATCTGAATTAATGTTTATAACTTCCCAACCCATAATTCTTTAGTTAGATTTTCACTGGATTAACTCACCTACGATAGGTTACCCAGACAATCACTTCCGGATTTCGGCCCCTACCGCAAGCCACTCTTCTATTACATGACTCAACATAAAACCAATCTAGGGGTAGCTTTCAAGCACTTAGATCAAAACCTCAATGTTTATGTCCTTCACTAGAGACAGATCATAATCCCTAAGACGTCCTTTAACAAAAACAAAAAAAATTGCAAAGCTATAATCCCCAAGTAAAGATCATCATAACATATAAACTCCCAGTGTCAAAATGCAACTAAAGACAACTCAACACAAAAATACCAAAGATAGCCTTCAAGCACAAGAAACAAATTCATAAAGGTACATAAATCTCTATCATGACATAAACCAGGATTTTCATAATGTCACCATATTTACATCTAGTTGCGCAATGTCTCGCCCCAACATGATCGTGACAATAATAATCCAAAGTACATACATTTATATCTTAAACCACCATTTTAATTTCCTAACTTCTGGAAATTAAAATCTCGGTAACATTTAACATTTGATTTTCACTTGACAATTTCAAACAAATAAATCCATAAAGGTCTCCTTAATCATAAATCATCTAAGATAAAAACTCAAATGACCATAAATTCACTTTACATAATATCTTAATGATGAACCCCTAATAACAAAATTTAATAACATTCACTTTCTTCATTTCTTTGTTTCCATGTTATTTAAATTATAGTTTAATATCCCTTTTTCATGTATATGAATCTAAAATCACAATTTTATAGTAAACTACTTGTACAACTTAATTTTAAATAATGACTAATCAAGTTCAATGTTATAGACAACGCTCATTTAACTAAACTATAATAACTATTATAAGAAAGAGCTTACTACGCATATTATGGAGAAAGCAAAACATCATTGAACATAACTAGTAAATCACAGACTAACTTCAGTTAATAACAACATGCAAAAGTAACACTAGAGTTTGATAGAGTAAATCTTATTTATTAAACAATAGAATAAATAGTTTTCAAAAAATAACTGGAAGTAACCCAGCGCAAACACTTAGTGACATAATTAAGAGTATAAAGTAAAGAATTATCGTAGCTCATAGGAGTAGGACTTCTATTTAGTTCAGGCAAAAAAAATAGATTTATAAATATCAAATGAGCTATTTAACTCCCACACAATTACGATTTCTAACACATAATTTAGGTGACACAAAATATCATGAAATTCTTTTAATAAGTATAAAAGATTCAGCGCCTTTACTCCTAACTAACAGCGGAATACTTTACTTCAAATGGAGTTCTCTAAAGAAAACAGAACAAATCGATTTCCTAAGAGATTCTAACGCCTTAATATCAGTCTTTATTTCTTTCAGTGGAAATAGATTCAAGGACATACTAGATTCCAGTGCCATTGTGTGATAAGTAAAATAAAAAGAAAAAAATCAAATACAATACTATAACCGAAATCCATCGGCATGTACAAGTACCTAAGGAGAGTTCAAATATATAGCTTATGCGTTAAATATATGCAAATTTTCTATCTGTTATGTATGCAAAATAGAAGATTCTCGAAATAAAGCAACAGGGTAAATTTGCGCATTAGTTGTGGATATATAACTAAATATATTTACATTGTAATTCTACCGCTATGAAGTAATTTGGCTATCTTTAAAAGAGTAACACTTAACTACAGATTTGTACAAATCATGCCATGCACCACATCTATAATGTAGGTTACTTCAGCTTGATACTGGGAATACATACCAACTAGCACATTAGACACATGCAAAGTGTGAGGTTAATGCAGACTTAGGCGTATCTTTTCTGAACGTGTACAGAAGGGATCACAGATACACAAACTTCAAGAAAAACAAGAAAGTCGAAAACCAGAAATGTTCCACGCCACACTAAGGGAATTTGGTCGAGTTTCTTAAAGCAAATATATTCAGAATTTATACTAGATATAAAACGTTCTTTCTTTCTTTTTTTTTTTTTTGTCTTAGATCTATAAATATTTTAAAGGCATGGATAAGTTTATACTTGCTGTTTGCATGCGATATCAGACAAATGTTTACATTCACAATTGATAAAGGTTGAAATCTAAATCTGGTTGCAAGATCCATGAAAAGACTCACTAAATAAAGGATTGGTTATGAGCAACGATTTGGAATATAACATCGAATAAAAGAAATTCGACATGGTGAAACAAGGAATAGAGACTATGTGTTTTGAGAATACTGGTCATCAGATCTCTGATCAAAGGTTATACAGAGAACATCTAAAGCAGATGACTGTGGCATTCACAAATAGGAAGATCTATGGTAAAAGATCAAAAGGTTCAATCACCTATCAAGAAATTCAGCATCTAGATCCAATATGTCGAATTTTAGTTGATACTATTCACAGATCTAATGTATAGGTTATATATATAGAAGCCAAAAAATACTGATCTACAGGAGGCGACTGAATATGGATTTTCCAGCACACAAGATTTTCGAGGATTTCAAATGTCTTCTACGGAGATATGACTTTAAAAGTCAAGGTATATTCTCAGATTCATAAGGCATCCATTATAAGGCAACAAAGAAAAGACGTATGGAAGTGACTCAAGCCATTGATGGTTATAAATGACATTTATATACATAAATTTACTTAAGATGCAGATTTAAGAAAGAGGGTTTAACAAAACAAAGAAAAATACATTCCAGATCATTACCTATACAACCGAAAGAACTCACAATCTTAAGATTTCAATCTCCTAAAAGCAGCACTATTACAGGGAGACGAGGATTTTTGTGTTGGAGATAAAGAAGAAATAAAAGAGACAACAGTTATGAATTTAGAGATTCAACCCCTCCCCAAATTATGTTGTTTAAATTTTCAAAATATCAGACTTTTAATTGTTCCCAGATTCCATTCTTCATTCTATATCAGACATTTCGACTTTCAATGGATTTTCAGAAGATACCAAAACACTGTTTTCAATTCTAAGAATATTTGCTAAATTCTATTTCCTTGAGTACTTAGCGTCTTAATTTTACTATATTCCAATCACACTAGATTACTAAATTCTAACATTTTCTCTATTTTATTTGCAGGTTTCACAAACCATTACTTCTCTACAAGTTTATTGAAGAAAGTTAAAAACACTTTTAAAGAAGAAAACCTGAACAATCTCGGAAATCGAGCTGAAACGAATTCGGAACCTTTTTGCTGATTCCACTATCAATTTCCAGACTTCGACGGCGAAATTCTAATCAAAACAACTTCAAATCACGCTTTGCAAACATAATCTTAAAGAAAATTCTTCTGCAACAATTGATGTACCAAAATTTTGCTAAAATATGTTGCCGTAAGAAATCTTCCCATGAATTCACAATTACCCATTTTCCAAAAGATATTAATTCATGCAAATCACTTTCCATCACAAAACTTAACTGAAAGTTCATTTCACATTGTAAATAGCTCATTCAGTTTACTCAATCTTTAAAATATCAGAACAAACCTTTAACTGTCAATCAGAGATTCTTATTTTTTTTCGAAAATATCTTTCCTTAATGAAATCTATTTCACATAATACAAGTTGCACAATTAAATCAGCAATAATAATATTTTAATTAAAACATTGCAAAGAAATAACTTTATGATAAATTTAATAACTTATTTAATTTAACTTAATAAATTAAATCATTAACATTGGTTAAAACATTAATAAGCATTTAATAAAATAAATATTAAATACTCAAACACAAAACAATATAATGAACGCAACAAGACAAACTGGGCTACATAGGGTAACACAAAGATACTCGTTCGAAGACGAACGATGGTTTAAAAGGACCTGTCAATACCTCCGACAACATATTTATAATGAATTAGGGTACGCTCAGACCTGACAAGCAAGTGGAGCCGTTACCCGGTACCTGTGTCTGCAGGAAAACATCAAGGTTAAAACATGCATATATATAAACTCATGTTAGAAAACACACCGTGAATAAGAATTGCAACGTAGCAGGGTACTCATGAATGAGTAATGCTACATTGTCTTATCCACCGACACAACAAACAAGATCAATCATAGACAATCATAACAACATGATAAAGATAAGCATTAGTCATAAACAATAAGCCACATCATGAATGAATCTATCACAGTATCATCAAACTAATCACCTCAACATAACAACCACATGAAAAATCGTAAGCTAATAAACCATATCAGATATATGTCTATCTCAATAACATCAAGGAAACACAACCAAATAAATAGGACATCAATGTATCATCCTTAGAGTATAAAAACAACATAATGTCAGAGTTATAACTGAGAATACACAACATAGTATCGTAGTGAACTAAAGCACCTAACAGGCATAATCAAACTGAAAACAACTAATACAGGATGTCACACCAAGAGGGTCACTACATCCTCCCCCCCTAGGATAAGGCTTACTCCTGGAAGCCGCAAACTAGGTATAACAAACACCATATAAAGTGTCATATTCTCGACATAACGAAATAAGTCTCAATCTAACAAGACGACAAGAAGAAAAATACTACATTCATCTTCTACTATCAAATTACTCATTATCGGTTAGGGGACACTCCTCAGGGTCCTCATCAGAATCCATAATTGTTTGCTTGGAAGCTGAAGACTGTATGCGATGGCTTTCCTTCTCTTCCTTAGAGAGGATAGGTGCATTAGGTCCACACCCAAAAGGCCAATTCCGAACAACGGACGGTTTCTTCACTTTAATAGGATGTGCCGATTCTACAGTCTTTTTCCTTTTTCCCACTTTGACACGAGAGAAAGCTTGGGCCAAGGTCTCATCATCAGATTCCCAAGGCGGAGATGTTGGTGTTGAGTTTTCTTTAATGACCACACCATTATGTTCGACCTGAGAATCCTGCTGATCCACAAGCTCACTTTCATGAGAACTAAAAAGGGAAGTAATCTAGTGGTTAGCTCCACGACCACCACCTTGTCCTCGACCACGACCTCTACCTTGATGTCTAGGCATGGTCCTACATAACACCACATAGAAAAAATCTCAAAAATCTAAGTACTATATCCATAACTAATATAAATATCCTTCATATATGCCTACCCTATAGTTCCCTAAGTCTACTTCCTCGTATACACTCTCCAAGTCAGTATCCTACATCCTTAGAGATAATTCACAATACAACATATGGCCGACATTGAAAACGATAAAGATAAAATCATTTAGCCACTAAAGTCATAAATAATCATTAAAAGAAATTCAATTTCAACATTAAATCAAGAAATGTGCACAATGTCAACATTAAATCAAGTGTAACCACAAGGGTCACAAGTAAACGAGATCACAAAGTGTGGCTAAACTATCACAACCAAATATAAACAAGGTGTCGACCTTTAAAATTAACATATAGTCATCAATAATCACAAAGAAAGTTCAAAATCTTCAAAACTGTACAATACGACACTGCGTGACTAGACACTAGCCACCTAACAAGGAAGGAGAGAACTTTTCAGGCTATAACAACAGTAGTTTTCTAGTGGTGCGGAGTGATCTCTGACACATCTTAGTTACATGACATAAATGGCAATAAGATAATATGAACTATAGAGTCTAACACCTAGGACAACGTAATGGGCTTACTAATATCCAGAGTACCCAGTGTTGGAACCCAGTGCTCTGATACCATCTGTAATGCCCCGCCTTGGTTACCGTTATAACAAAGTGTAAAGAGTGAAATTAATCGAACAATTTTTTTTTTAAGATAATTAATTTACACATTTTCCATAAGGTTTCCAAGACGGCGTTACTTAAACCTTACACATAAACTCAATATGATATCATAAATATAATACAAATTTAATGCCAAGAATGGTTCAGTTTGCAAGACTTATTACACTCGAGAATCCATAAGTTCAAATTACAATAAGAGAGATTTTAATAAATCTCGATACATCCAAAGATGGTACAATATAAACACTCTTATACAAGAGGTAACTTTTACAAAGTATATAGTGCTCATTTAACATCTGGCACAATTATCCACGAATAAGCTCTGCATCATCAGTCATGAACAAAGAAGTAACTGGAACTAGCTGCAAGCTTAGGATCATCTGCATGAAAATATAAGGAAGATAGAGCACGGTTTCCTCCCGACCACGTGGAACCAAAAGGTCCACTCCCTCCGTGCTAGGAGATAAATGACAGGTCCACAAGAAAAGAAGACAGAACATAACATTTACAGGGTTTACAAATTACATCACGACATAACGTTAACAATCATAGCATTTAAAACCTCAGTAACACAACACATCAAAATAATTCTGTACACAAAGAACACCATCATGATATAGACTAAGAGTGTCATCACATTGTCGGGATAGGTTACCCTGGTGAATCTTCCTAGACTACCGGCCCTCTATCCAAGAGTTACCCTGGTAGCCTCTACCGATTCCCGGCCCCTATGCAGACCAATGTGGAGTCACTTCATCTTTCAAGAGGACAAGATGACGACTTGCCATTCCAGGCCTTCTCAACCATTTCTCAACCTGAACGAGCGTTAAGACAATAGGTGAGGCACACTTTTATCTGAATTAATGTTTATAACTTCCCAACCCATAATTCTTTAGTTAGATTTTCACTGGATTAACTCACCTACGATAGGTTACCCAGACAATCACTTCCGGATTTCGGCCCCTACCGCAAGCCACTCTTCTATTACATGACTCAACATAAAACCAATCTAGGGGTAGCTTTCAAGCACTTAGATCAAAACCTCAATGTTTATGTCCTTCACTAGAGACAGATCATAATCCCTAAGACGTCCTTTAACAAAAACAAAAAAAATTGCAAAGCTATAATCCCCAAGTAAAGATCATCATAACATATAAACTCCCAGTGTCAAAATGCAACTAAAGACAACTCAACACAAAAATACCAAAGATAGCCTTCAAGCACAAGAAACAAATTCATAAAGGTACATAAATCTCTATCATGACATAAACCAGGATTTTCATAATGTCACCATATTTACATCTAGTTGCGCAATGTCTCGCCCCAACATGATCGTGACAATAATAATCCAAAGTACATACATTTATATCTTAAACCACCATTTTAATTTCCTAACTTCTGGAAATTAAAATCTCGGTAACATTTAACATTTGATTTTCACTTGACAATTTCAAACAAATAAATCCATAAAGGTCTCCTTAATCATAAATCATCTAAGATAAAAACTCAAACGACCATAAATTCACTTTACATAATATCTTAATGATGAACCCCTAATAACAAAATTTAATAACATTCACTTTCTTCATTTCTTTGTTTCCATGTTATTTAAATTATAGTTTAATATCCCTTTTTCATGTATATGAATCTAAAATCACAATTTTATAGTAAACTACTTGTACAACTTAATTTTAAATAATGACTAATCAAGTTCAATGTTATAGACAACGCTCATTTAACTAAACTATAATAACTATTATAAGAAAGAGCTTACTACGCATATTATGGAGAAAGCAAAACATCATTGAACATAACTAGTAAATCACAGACTAACTTCAGTTAATAACAACATGCAAAAGTAACACTAGAGTTTGATAGAGTAAATCTTATTTATTAAACAATAGAATAAATAGTTTTCAAAAAATAACTGGAAGTAACCCAGCGCAAACACTTAGTGACATAATTAAGAGTATAAAGTAAAGAATTATCGTAGCTCATAGGAGTAGGACTTCTATTTAGTTCAGGCAAAAAAAATAGATTTATAAATATCAAATGAGCTATTTAACTCCCACACAATTACGATTTCTAACACATAATTTAGGTGACACAAAATATCATGAAATTCTTTTAATAAGTATAAAAGATTCAGCGCCTTTACTCCTAACTAACAGCGGAATACTTTACTTCAAATGGAGTTCTCTAAAGAAAACAGAACAAATCGATTTCCTAAGAGATTCTAACGCCTTAATATCAGTCTTTATTTCTTTCAGTGGAAATAGATTCAAGGACATACTAGATTCCAGCGCCATTGTGTGATAAGTAAAATAAAAAGAAAAAAATCAAATACAATACTATAACCGAAATCCATCGGCATGTACAAGTACCTAAGGAGAGTTCAAATATATAGCTTATGCGTTAAATATATGCAAATTTTCTATCTGTTATGTATGCAAAATAGAAGATTCTCGAAATAAAGCAACAGGGTAAATTTGCGCATTAGTTGTGGATATATAACTAAATATATTTACATTGTAATTCTACCGCTATGAAGTAATTTGGCTATCTTTAAAAGAGTAACACTTAACTACAGATTTGTACAAATCATGCCATGCACCACATCTATAATGTAGGTTACTTCAGCTTGATACTGGGAATACATACCAACTAGCACATTAGACACATGCAAAGTGTGAGGTTAATGCAGACTTAGGCGTATCTTTTCTGAACGTGTACAGAAGGGATCACAGATACACAAACTTCAAGAAAAACAAGAAAGTCGAAAACCAGAAATGTTCCACGCCACACTAAGGGAATTTGGTCGAGTTTCTTAAAGCAAATATATTCAGAATTTATACTAGATATAAAACGTTCTTTCTTTCTTTTTTTTTTTTTTGTCTTAGATCTATAAATATTTTAAAGGCATGGATAAGTTTATACTTGCTGTTTGCATGCGATATCAGACAAATGTTTACATTCACAATTGATAAAGGTTGAAATCTAAATCTGGTTGCAAGATCCATGAAAAGACTCACTAAATAAAGGATTGGTTATGAGCAACGATTTGGAATATAACATCGAATAAAAGAAATTCGACATGGTGAAACAAGGAATAGAGACTATGTGTTTTGAGAATACTGGTCATCAGATCTCTGATCAAAGGTTATACAGAGAACATCTAAAGCAGATGACTGTGGCATTCACAAATAGGAAGATCTATGGTAAAAGATCAAAAGGTTCAATCACCTATCAAGAAATTCAGCATCTAGATCCAATATGTCGAATTTTAGTTGATACTATTCACAGATCTAATGTATAGGTTATATATATAGAAGCCAAAAAATACTGATCTACAGGAGGCGACTGAATATGGATTTTCCAGCACACAAGATTTTCGAGGATTTCAAATGTCTTCTACGGAGATATGACTTTAAAAGTCAAGGTATATTCTCAGATTCATAAGGCATCCATTATAAGGCAACAAAGAAAAGACGTATGGAAGTGACTCAAGCCATTGATGGTTATAAATGACATTTATATACATAAATTTACTTAAGATGCAGATTTAAGAAAGAGGGTTTAACAAAACAAAGAAAAATACATTCCAGATCATTACCTATACAACCGAAAGAACTCACAATCTTAAGATTTCAATCTCCTAAAAGCAGCACTATTACAGGGAGACGAGGATTTTTGTGTTGGAGATAAAGAAGAAATAAAAGAGACAACAGTTATGAATTTAGAGATTCAACCCCTCCCCAAATTATGTTGTTTAAATTTTCAAAATATCAGACTTTTAATTGTTCCCAGATTCCATTCTTCATTCTATATCAGACATTTCGACTTTCAATGGATTTTCAGAAGATACCAAAACACTGTTTTCAATTCTAAGAATATTTGCTAAATTCTATTTCCTTGAGTACTTAGCGTCTTAATTTTACTATATTCCAATCACACTAGATTACTAAATTCTAACATTTTCTCTGTTTTATTTGCAGGTTTCACAAACCATTACTTCTCTACAAGTTTATTGAAGAAAGTTAAAAACACTTTTAAAGAAGAAAACCTGAACAATCTCGGAAATCGAGCTGAAACGAATTCGGAACCTTTTTGCTGATTCCACTATCAATTTCCAGACTTCGACGGCGAAATTCCAATCAAAACAACTTCAAATCACGCTTTGCAAACATAATCTTAAAGAAAATTCTTCTGCAACAATTGCTGTACCAAAATTTTGCTAAAATATGTTGCCGTAAGAAATATTCCCGTGAATGCACAATTACCCATTTTCCAAAAGATATTAATTCATGCAAATCACTTTCCATCACAAAACTTAACTGAAAGTTCATTTCACATTGTAAATAGCTCATTCAGTTTACTCAATCTTTAAAATATCAGAACAAACCTTTAACTGTCAATCAGAGATTCTTATTTTTTTTTCGAAAATATCTTTCCTTAATGAAATCTATTTCACATAATACAAGTTGCACAATTAAATCAGCAATAATAATATTTTAATTAAAACATTGCAAAGAAATAACTTTATGATAAATTTAATAACTTATTTAATTTAACTTAATAAATTAAATCATTAACATTGGTTAAAACATTAATAAGCATTTAATAAAATAAATATTAAATACTCAAACACAAAACAATATAATGAACGCAACAAGACAAACTGGGCTACATAGGGTAACACAAAGATACTCGTTCGAAGACGAACGATGGTTTAAAAGGACCTGTCAATACCTCTGACAACATATTTATAATGAATTAGGGTACACTCAGACCTGACAAGCAAGTGGAGCCGTTACCCGGTACCTGTGTCTGCAGGAAAACATCAAGGTTAAAACATGCATATATATAAACTCATGTTAGAAAACACACCGTGAATAAGAATTGCAACGTAGCAGGGTACTCATGAATGAGTAATGCTACATTGTCTTATCCACCGACACAACAAACAAGATCAATCATATACAATCATAACAACATGATAAAGATAAGCATTAGTCATAAACAATAAGCCACATCATGAATGAATCTATCACAGTATCATCAAACTAATCACCTCAACATAACAACCACATGAAAAATCATAAGCTAATAAACCATATCAGATATATGTCTATCTCAATAACATCAAGGAAACACAACCAAATAAATAGGACGTCAATGTATCATCCTTAGAGTATAAAAACAACATAATGTCAGAGTTATAACTGAGAATACACAACATAGTATCGTAGTGAACTAAAGCACCTAACAGGCAGAATCAAACTGAAAACAACTAATACAGGATGTCACACCGAGAGGGTCACTACACATAGGCTCACAAAGGCAGAGCTAAGTAGTTAAACTAATCTTCTAGGCTACAACCAACCTACAACAAAATCCATGGTTGAAGAATGCACACCAAAATTGTTTCTTCCTCTTCTTCCAGCACCTCTCTAGAACACAACATTTTCCTCTAACAACACTGCATTCTCTTCCTTCTCCCCCTCCTCATGGACTCATGTCCACCATATACTTTCCTCCTCCACCAAATTACTTCTTTTCTTCTCTCCTTCTTCATGGGATGTAACCCACCACCATCCGACCACCTCCACCAAACATCACCTGTAGTATCCTCTATAATTTCTACCTATAAAAATGGATTTCCCATCCACTAATCTACAACTACATATCTATCCTCATACCAATCTACCTCAACTACATCATGAAAACTAAAAATTTTCATCTACAAGCCCTTATCTTGCTCTACATCCTCCTTTGCTCTCAACAACGAAGGAAAATAATCATCAAAATTGAATTTATAACAAAAATTTACCTCATGAGTCTATGTTGTCACAACATCTTTTGCTTCCTCTTTCATTGCATCAATGAGCTTCAAAATCCACTCTTCTTCAATTGCCAACATTTGTGCTAACAAATCTTCTTCACCATTCACTGTGACCTCTCCAATGCTCACTTCTTTGTTTTCTTCTCTTTTCTCCATGCCTTCCTCATGGCATGTCTTTGTTGTAACTTCTTTAGTATGGATTGCTCTATGTCGTTTCCTCTACTTTCCTATTTGTTTTCCTTTCTCTTCTTCTCACTCCTCTTTACCACTTCCCTCTCACTTTTCCCAACATTCTTTTCTAATTTATCGATTCTTGCATTGATCTTTCCCACTTCTTCATGAACCATTTGTGCCATCTTATCAAAATTCTCATTCTCCACCTTCTCTCAATACTACTCCCAAAAAATATTCGCACATTTCTCCTCACAAACCATACCATCTTTTCTATTGTAATCTTCAACAACTCACATCACTTCATGGCTTCCATCTCTTGATTTGTCAGGGCTTCTCTACCTACAAAAATCCTCTTGAGCTTTCTACAACTGCTTCACACTTGTGCAAACTGCCTCACAATTGGTAATTAGTTCACACAACTCCACCCACTGGTCTTGGTGTGCACTGCCTCATGTTTGGCAGTCTATCCACATGCTCAGAATCACTTGCTCTGATATCAATTGACACATAAGATAATCCTACACTATTTCCCCTAGTTGACAACTTTGTTTGTCATTCAATCAAATTAGATTTACACATAATCAATGGAACAAAATTAAATTTCATTCTATATTGTCACAAGCATGCAATTTCAAATTAAATATCATCCACATTCATTTCATTACAATGGAATTGTTTGATCATATAAATTTAATCTCAAGCTATTATTTCTCACAACTAGAAACTCAAATTTTCCTTCATTATACTTTCCCTTTCTATCTTATTGGCGACCTCCCTATTGGTGTCAAATTTACACCATTTTCTAGTTTCTCATGGGCTCCTTCTTATTACCTCTCTATGCATCCTAGTCCCCTTTGTCTTTTGATCGGTCCTCCCTATCGAACTGAACTTGCTATTTTTTAAAAAAAACTCTCCTTCCAGCATAGATCTCTCTATATTTGTACCTATGCCAAATCCAATTTCTTTACTTGTGTGGCCTCCTCGTTGGCCTTACGCACCCTCCATCTACTATTTTATTTATCCAAAACAAAATCTTTTGTCATCCTCCAAGTTGCAACCTTCCCTCAATTTTGTTCAATCTACAAATTTTATTTTCCTTCAAAATCTCACACCTTCTTCACAAATTTGTGTGCAACCCATCTTATTTTCTCCCACACCCACTATTCTCTTCCTTGTGCCCCACTTATCCACTCCCAATTTTCATGCCACCACTTCCTTTTAATTTTCTTTCTTAATTTCTAAAACATGCTTCTATATGGGTGCAGCTTGGTTTTCCCTCCTCAATAGCCTATAAAAAAGAAAAACAACCTCTTTTATCTATGTTGTGTGGTAATTAATTCCAATCCACAATTGCAATGATGCCCATGTTTCCCATGTAGTCATCCAAAACTCTTCAGTTTCCCCCCAATCATCTCTTACAAATAAAATTTTCTTTTTGTTAATTTAATTAAAACTCTTACAATTCACATAGCACCCTTTTGTATTCCTTGCACACATCTAATTTAGTTATTATTTCCTTCCTTCAGAGGTTACCTTTTTTATCCCCTCTGCATTTTATTATTCATTAATTTTCTTGCATACCATATGAAGCACAACCCTTAGCATTTATTATTTTCTTTCCTCTTTCATTTCTTTTCGTTTCCCATTTATTTTATTTTCATTACATATTCATTATTGCATTTCAAAAATTTTAAATTATTTGTCCTTTAATTCAAACTTATGAAAACCAATGGGAAATTCCACAACCATCAATATACAAATCTATTACTTGTGATTTAGCAACAATGATGGAACTGTGCAAAATCCCTCTTCGATGGCTATTTGGGCTCTTCAAAACTTTTCTAGTGCTAGTGTTTTTAATATGACTTGATATTTTCTCATTGAATGTCTTTGCCACTTTCAAAGTCACATATATGTTTTCCCCCAATAGAGAACATCTAGAAAATTGAAACAAGAATGAGACAACTCCAACAAATTTAAACACCATCTTTCTAGTTGATGCAAGATTGCGTATTCACCTAGGATGCTCTTGTATCAAACATGTGTGGATAGAAATTTTATGAGAATAGGCTCAAAAAGGAGGAGTTGAGTAGTCAAACTACTCTTCTAGGTTGCAACCAACCTATAGTGAACTCCATCACTAAAGTATGTGCACCAAAACTATTCCTTCCTCTTCTTCCATTACCTCTCTAGAACACATGCCATTTTCCTCCAACAATGCTGCATTCTCTTCCTTCTCCCCCTCCTCGTTGACTCATGCCAACCATAGACTATCCTCCTTCACCAAATTACTTCTCTTCTCTCCTTCTTTGTGGGATCCAATCCACCATCAACTGACCACCTCCACCAAACATCACCTGCAATATCCTCTACAATTTCTACCTACAAAAATGGATTACCCATCCACCAATTTGTAACTACATATCTATCCTCATACCAATCTACCTCTACTACTTCTTGAAAACTAAAATTTTCTATCTACAATCCCTTATATTGCTCTACATCCTCCTCTTCTCTCGACAATGAAGGAAAACAATCATCAAAACTAAATTTATAATCAAAATTTACCTCATGGGTCTTCATTGTCCCAACATCTTTTTCTTCCTCTTTTGCTGCAACAATGAGATTCAACATCCACTCTTCTTCAGCCACCAACATTTGTGCTAAAAAATATTCTTCGCAATTTGTTGTGATCTCTTTGCTGCTCACTTCCTTCTTTTCTTCCCTTTTCTCCACGCCTTCCTCATGGCATGTCTTCACTGCAACTTCTTCAATAGGGGCTGCTCTCACATCATTTGATCTACTTTCCTCTTCACTATCCTTGATCTTCTTCTCACTCCTCTTTACCACTTTCCTCTCAATTTTCCCAACATTCTTTTGCAATTTCTTGATTCTCACCTCGATCTTTCCCACTTCTTCATGAACAATTTGCCCCATATTTTCAAACTTCTCATTCTCCACTTTCTCCCAATACTGCTCCCAAAACAATATTCGCATGGGTTTCCTCATGACCCTTCCCATCTTGTCTATTGCAATATTCAAAAACTCACATCACTTCATGGCTTCCATCTCTCAATTTCTTAGGGCTTCTCTATCTACAACAATCCTCTCGAGCTCTCCACAACTGCTCCAGACTTGTACAAACTATCTCACAGTCGACAATTGGTTCACATAACTCCACCTACCAGTCTTGGTGTGGATTTCCTCACGTTCAATGGTTTTTCAACACAATTAGAATCACCTTCTCTAGTACCAACTGATGCAGATGACAATCCTCCACTATTTCCTTGAATTGACAACTTCATTTGTTATTCAATCAAATAAAATTTACACATAAATAAGGGGAACAAAATTAAAATTTAATCCACTATATCGTCACAAGAATACCATTTCAAATTAAATTTAATCTACTTTATTTTCATTACAATGGAATTGTTTGATCATACAAATTTAATCTCAAGCTATTATTTCTCGCAACTGGTAACTCAAATGTGCCTTCATTCTACTTTCCCTTTCTATCTTATTAGAAAAATCCCTATAGTTGTCCAATTCACCCCATTTTCTAGTTTCTCATGGGTCATTCTTATTACCTCTCTACGCAACCTAGTCCCCTTTATCTTTTGATTGACCCTATCTATCAAACTAAGTTTCCTCTTTAAATATTTTAAACTCTCCTTCCAATGCAGACCTCTCTATCTTTATCCCTATGCCAACTCAAATTTCTTTACTTTTGTGGCCTCCTCTCTAGCCTACAAACCCTCCATCCACTATTTTATTTATCCAAAACAAAAAAAATTGTCATCCTCTAGGCCACAACCATCCCTCAATTTTGTTCAATTTTTAAATTAAATTTTCCTTTAAAATGCCATACCTCCCTCACAAATCTGTGTGTATCCCCTCTTGTTTTCTCCCATGCCCACTATTCTCTTCCCTGTACCCCACTTCTCCACTCCCAATCTTCACACCACCACTTCCTTTCATTTTTTTTTTAAATTTCTAAAACATGCTTCTATATGGGCACAACCTAGCTTTCCCTCCTCATCAACCTATAAAAAGAAAAACAACCTCTTTTATCTATGCTACACGTGGTAATTAATTCTAATCTACAATTTCTATGATGTCCATATTTTCCATGTAGTCATCCAAAACTCTTTAGTCATCCCCCCAATCACCTCTTACAAATAAAATTTTCTTTTATTTATTTAATTAAAACTCTTACAATTCATAGTGCACCTTTTTGTCTTCCCTACACACATCTAATTTATTTATTCTTTCCTTCCTCCAAAGGTGTTGATCCTTTTTTATCCCCATTTTATTATTCATTAATTTTCTCGCATACCATATCAACCACGACCCTTAGCATTCTGTTCTTTTCTTGCCTCTTTCATTTCTTTGTCACTCCCCATGTATTTTTTTTCATTACATATTTGTTATTGTATTTCAAAAAATTTATACTATTTTTCCTTTAATTCAAACTTATGAAAACCAATGGGAAATTCTGCAACCATCAATATGCAAATCCATTACTTGTGATATTGCGACAATGATGGAACCATGTAAAATCCCTCTTTGATAGCTATTTGAGCTCTTCAAAACTTTGCTAGTGCTAGTGTTTTTAATTTATGACTTGATATTTTATCATTGAATGTATTTTCCACTTTTAAAGTTGCATCTATGTTTGCTTGCAATAGAAAACATACACAAAGCTAAAACAAAAATGAGACAACTCCAACAAACTAAAACACCATCTTTTTGTTTGACGTGGGATTGTGTATTCACCCAGGATGCTCCTGCATCAGAAGATCATTCATAAAGCATGGAACTATTATATAAACACCTCTTGGAGAATACTATCAAAATGAACAATCCTATAATTACAATATTTCAAAAGCTAATTTTTCCAATAGAATGTGCACTCAATTATTATATATTGCATAATATATTATAATATGCATGCTACTGGCTATTGAACAATATTGTAGCCATCCTATGATATTGAATTAATGTGGAGTTTCTTTACTATTGTATTTTATTTCCATTGCATTAACTCTAAGCTAGAAGTTCAAACAATCCTTTAATAGGAATCTACATCTATGACTACGTCAAGTGGTATAATTGTGTTTTCAAATACTTTGGAACAAAAGATATTATAAAAACTATAGGTTTAAACATATAGTTGACCTATAAGGCATCCTACAAGAATTTTTCAATAGAGTGTCAAATAAGAGGTACCTACAATATTATAGATAGATTTCCAAAATGAGGTAGCTTCATCAGATCCAATAAAATATGACATCAAAGAGAGCACCTGGTCTAACCAATTTTGCTAGAAGAATGGATTAAAATTTAAATATGATGGGGATAATGAAAGTCTAGTTGGGTGTTGTGGAAGAAGATAGGAGAAGGGGTATAAAGCATAAACATGAGGATGGAAGTGATGATAATGAATAAGGATCTCAAATCACAAATCAAAATGAAGAAACTCTAGAAGAAGAAGAATTAGATCATATCAAAATATTGAAAATTATTTTTAAGATCAATAAGAGACCTAAAATTGATATTCATAACTATAGAGGTGATTTGAATCATGGAGAATTGATTGCATAAATAAATGATATGGAATAATATTGAGTATGAATAAATTAAAGATCTAGAAAGTGTGAGATTTTCAAAAACCAAGTTGAAAGGACATGTTGTTGTTTGGTGGAAGTAATTTTAGTTAGATAGCAATATGATAGGAAAGAAATATCACAAAATTAGATAGATGGTGAAAATTATAAAAAATTAATTCATACACGTTGATTATGAGTTAGAATTGATGAAGAGATTGCAAAACCTAAGGTAAAAGGATTAGTCATTGAAGGACCACATTGAAGAATGCCATAGTGTGATCACTAGAACTAGGCACAATGAAGCTAATAAGGAGAAAGTTGTGCGGTACATAAATGGAATGAGAACAAGAATTCAAGAAGAATTATTTTTGTTAAGTATGATTGATGAATTGTGTTAATAACATTTTATTCGCATATAATTTTGACATAATTATCCCTATTTTGAAAGGACTTGGTATATTTAGTGCATTGATAATACTTTTGATTGTTGTAAAGATAATTATATATTATGGGTTTAAAGTTTTTAATCTTTCATAGATGGACTTATTGAAATGTTTGAATATTTTCTTATTTCCATGCATATATGTTATTTTATGATAAATAAGCTAGATGATTCAAGGTGTAAATCTCATAGAACTCTCTAGAATTGGCTACAAAGGAAACAATAGCTAGCTCTAGAGTAGGTTGCATACCCCATAATAGCATTGCAAATGGCGATCTATCCATACCAATAATGACTCAACTAGTTTCACTTCTCTAGTCACAAATTTGATAGGTTTCATTCAAGAATAGGGGCATTTGATTGTCCTAGGTGTAGTTCTTTGCATTTATTCTTATTAAAAATAAGTTTCTCTCAAAAGAACTCTCCTTCATTTTTTGTATGCATGTATTTTATTTCTCACACCTTCAATTGAGGATCAACTGAGTCTTCTGCCAAGATAAGCTTCTAGAACAATTCTTAGTTTTTAGCTTAGAAAATTAAGGCTTGCGATTAAAAGGAGCCACATATCTCTATAGCAGTTAATGACTATTTATCAATATTGATACACATTATCTTTTCTCTATAATTTAGCATGCAATGGGTCCATTTGAGTGCCAATAAAAAGGAAATTTGTATAAGTGTGTGGCATCTCCAAATCCCTCCAGAAAGAGAGTTGGTCCCACTTAACCAAATAGAGGTGATTCTTAGTTTTCTTTCATTTACTAGTTTTATTTGAGTAGATGTTTTTGATATAAAAATTAACAAAACTAGGGTGTTTTCCTGTTAGTACAAGGCCCTGCAGGCCATCATCAACAGAATAACATTAACAGTAAGTTCTAAAAACTTAACCAACACCCTAAAAATTCCATATCAAAAAACACATCAAAATAATACTAATACTAATACTAATGTCCATCATGAAATCATGATTTAAAACAGTCTTAAGCACAGACCACTAGGGGTCATACTAGTCATAAGAAAGCATAAAAACAGTAACAATATCTTTAGTGGAATAAAAAAGAAACGATGGCCATTGAGGTCAGGTCCAACCAAAAAATAGAACCATCCGCAACCCTAATCCTTCTTTCCAGTGCATGGCTTGATTAAAGTTATGGTAGCCCGATCCTCAACGAGGAACTTAAGAAGTTCCTTGCTAACAGCTTCCTCCTTTGCATTGTATGTGGACTTTCCCTTCTGCAATAGACACAGATTGGTGGCGGACCTGTGCATGATCTTCAACACGAAGCGGGTGACATCCTACAGCCTTTTCTTCAAATTCTCCACTTTGTATTTAAGATTGTCAACCTCCTCCCAGACAACATCCTGTTTTCTACAAGCTTCCTCCATGGGGGCCTTTCCCTCAGCAATATTCGAGGCCCTAGTCTTGACCTTCTTGACCCTAACACTAGAAGGACCCAAGGAACCTTTTATAAGACTTTTAGAAACATGGGAGGAGCTACTAGCAGAAGTCGAAAGGGCTTCCTCCTCCATATCCTTTTCGTCTTTACTCTTGCTCTCACTCTCACCACCATTATCAAACTCTGAGGCCTCCTTAAAAATATTCTCTTTTTCTTGTTTGGTGACTAGTCTACTTGATCTTCGAGGGGTACTAGCCTCCTCAGTAATTTCAATGCCAGAGTCAATTTGTTGTAGCCTAAATTTGGTTTTCTTTGAAGCTTTGGCTTTAGTTTTGGGGGCAGGAGCAATACGTTTCTTATCCTTTTTCTTAACAACAGACCCCTTATTGGGGGATGTGTCCTAGGGAGGGGCTTTTGCAACAGGGTTTTTGATACACTTTTTCTTACTGGGGCCAGGGGTATCCATAATGCTAGCAGACGGAAGAGCAGAAGAGACCAAGGCTTCTTCAATAGTAATGGGTTGAGGAGGACAAAGGGAAAGGTGGAAATGGTAGAGTATGAACATGAGCCCTTGGTGAAGAATGGTGAAATTCCTATCCAAATTCATGGCTTCAACCACATCAAGCACAGTATTTTCGAGAGAGCGTAAGAGAAAGAACGAAATTGAAATATTTTTGTGGTTTCTGAGGTGACTGAGGAAATTAAAATGGTAATAATAATACACACTGTATCTCCCCTCAAAAGTGAAATACTTCATCACCACCATGCACACTTTGTCCCATGGCTCAGGAAGTGCCTCGTGGTTGTAGCCACCACAAATTTTGATAGGTTTCTCATCTCCTCTGAAGAACAGGTTGAGGCTGGTCTGGTCGGTGACTTTGCTAGTTTTTTTCCATTTACGCCCGTCTGTAGCAAGTCTCGTGGCCTTAGCAATTACATCCTCATTCACTTCAAACAAGATGCTTCCCATAGTCACCCTTCTGGCATCCTAAGAGGTGACAAATTGCTTGGAGAGGCCCACGTCAAACCCAAACATGCACTCCATGAATTGGGAAATTCCACCCTCTCTACAAATATACTAGACGGTGCCATCTGCTTTCCATTCGTCACATTTTCCCGACTCAACACGCACTCGGTTTCCACCCATGGCACCAACAAGCATATAGTGATAAGCCAAAGCAATGATAGGCGGAAAGAAAATGAGAGTGTAAAAAGTAGAGCAGATATAATAAAACCCCAAATTGGAAGTGGCAACAGAAAAATGATAGCCAAAAAGCAACTTGTAAATCGCGAAATTAAGGCATTTAGTGCCACTTCCTATAACCAACTCAAGTTTGGTAGTTCCCTCATGTGAGAGGTCCAAGGCCCGATAAAAAATGATTGCGATAATAAATTTGGACAACGCAGAGGATAAAAAAAAATCCTCAAGGTTGATGGAACTATCGCAAAAATCGAGGGGGTTCAAAAAATAATGACCCCATTAGCCATTATAACATGTTTTGTTAGATTATTTTTGTTTATTTTCATGTCTCATCAACCTATAAGTGTGCTTAAAAATCATCATAAAATTTCCTAAAAAATTAAAATATTTATTTATAGTGTCTCATGGATTTTTCTTAGTCTTATCTATCAATGTTTCTTTCAATATTGTACTCTTGTTTTGGTTGATTCTCATTCTAGTTTAGTACTCATTCCTTAAAGTGTGTGAAATAGATGATGGATTATACTTAAGAATTTTTTTTGTTGCAAAAATTAGAATCCAACATTTGTTTTCTAATTAAAAATTAAATAGATATTAGTTTCTCATTCAATATTTATTTTGGATGATAGATTAGATGCTTTTTTTCAAACTCACTCAACAAAATTAAAATATAAATAATACAAAACACTTGAAATCAAAGATAGATATAAAAAATATACACCAAAATAAATGTGTGAAAGATATGCATTTCAATGTATTGACAAATCTTATACTCATATCCACCATGTAATTAGAAGCTTTAAAAAATGTATGCGTAAAGCTCTTCCTAAAATATATGAAACCTTGTCAATATAATAAACAGAACAAAAAGATAAGAGATATACACGACTCAAAGTCAAAGTACTCAAAACAAATTAATAAATTATAATAACACTAAATTAAGCATGTTCCCTTTCTTCAAACATTTATTTTTAATTCTGAATAAAAATAATACAACCCTTCAAGAATATAATAATAAGCAACCTGTGAAAAAAGAAATAGAAGAGTTCTTCCAAAAGCAACTAGAACATGCTTAGAATGTTTAAGAAAAGCTCTTCCTCTTTCAAATATGTCTCATTCAAATTATACTTTTTGGCTTTTGTTGGAGGTATTCATTATTTTATCAAAGTTGTGATTGAAATAATTAAACTTGAATAATAGATTAGTAAATTGTAATATGTATTCATTATTTTGTAAAGTAAATGTAAAGTAGATGAGGGTACTTAGTTCTATGAGCAGAGATATATGATTTTGATGTAGTTTATGGAGCGTGAATTGTTTCTAATCTTAAAATAGTGCCTTTGTGTTTGTGTAACTCTTCAATCCTATGCAATATTTATTCCCTATCTTGGGTTGATTCCATAAGTTTAGGGCATT
The DNA here is from genome assembly GCA_007258455.2 of Sequoia sempervirens. Taxonomy (NCBI): domain Eukaryota; kingdom Viridiplantae; phylum Streptophyta; class Pinopsida; order Cupressales; family Cupressaceae; genus Sequoia; species Sequoia sempervirens. The sequence goes on from VDFB02078017.1 coordinate 435,901, forward strand.
TCCATGTTTATAGATTTGTCTTTGTCATGCAAAATTTTCCTTGTATGTGTACTACTCCTTGGCTCACCCAATTCATCTTTATTTTCTCTACTTTTGTATCTACTATAAAGAAGTTTTTTATATTAAAAAATATGTTTCGAGGATCATCAATATTTAAAAGTTGTGTAAATGCTCTAGAATAGTTGTGTGGATCTAGATTCATTTTAGTACACCAATAGAGTTATTATTGGCATACTCCTTTGATGCATATTAATCTAAAGACATGAGGGGATGATAAATGAATGTCAATTGCATGCCTTTAAATACAAGTACATGGAAATAAATTGGACAAAATAGTGTTAAGTTGACCCTTGGTGGGAAACGAATGGGAACATTAGCCAAATTTTCAATTTCAATTTTGAAATATTGGGGGTCAAGTTTATGGTCACCTAGTTTGCCTCTATCTACTCTACATATTGTGTTTTGCTAAAGACCAATGGTATTAATAATACCTTTGGAGGGATCCTAATATGTTGCAAGGGGACATGTTATCCTATGTTAGCCCGTTAAAAATATTGGTGAATGATCGAAGATAACATATCTCAAATTCTATAAAATGAATGTGTAGATCTAGATTTATTCTCATCCACTGAGGAAGTATTCCTAGTATGCTCGTTTAATGTGAAATGATCAAATAAGAGAGATTGATAATTTAATGCTTTTAAATGTATAAGAACATAGCAATAAATTACACAAAACATGTGTTTGATATTGTTTATGACTATTTTTAAAATAAACATTAAAATAGTTTGATATACTTGTTTGGAAAATTATAATTACTCTTTACTTGAAAAGATAATAAAGTGAGGTTGAATGTCAAGTTATTTCTAACAATTTTTTATTTTTCAAATTTTCATATTATAAGCTCAAGTTTTAGTAATACTTTAAAAAATCAATTTCAATAATTTTTTAATGAATATTTAAAGTCAAGCGTCTTAAAAATATGCAATAATTTGATGAATATTTATCAAAAAGAAAAAAATAAATATATCAACTCAACCAAGGTTTTCTCCTACAATACAATATTTGTATAAAATTTTTAATAGATTTTACTTTTTTTGTGAATGGAATCAACCTCATTTTTGGGATATAAAGACCTACTTGTCATGAAAATTAAGAAAAAATGTCAATTAAAATAAAATAAAACTTATATTTTTAAATTATTCACATTAGGATCTATAAAAGGGTGTGTGCACCAATCCGTGACACAAAAAAGGTGTCACGTTGTTAAAAAACATGAAATAGGCCATTTGGCAAGCATTAAATTTGGTGCTTGCCAAATGTAAAAGTTGAATAAATAAACCAATGCTCAAATCTACTCATGTCTATCCCGGCCTTGATTTCTTCTATTGGTTTTGAACTTTGCAACCCGCACTCAACAAAAGGAGGTAGATTTTTTCACTTGCAGCTTGTGATTCTTCATGAGGATGCCACCAAGACATCAAAAATGTGAAAGAGGTATGTATTTATGTTGTTTTAGTTCCAAAAAGTGTCTACATCAAAATATATATACACCATATATTCAAAGATATGGATACATAGAACTCCCCCTCTCCTCCTCCCAATTAGGAGAAGGTGGATGGGAATGAGAAATCTACTATCCTCTAGCCTATTGTGCCCCAGGAACCTATCCCTCTATCTACCCTGGTTGTTGTGGTTGGGGTGGTACTGATGATGGGTGCCCCACTAATCCCCCATTTGACCTCCTTAACTGTCCTCCTACCACAATCCTCACTAAAATATTGGCAGCTCTCCTCCCAACTGGAACTGATACCTCAAAGAGAATGTGATAATATGCCACCTCCTAAGTGGGTATCCTTACCTCCCTCATAAGTTGGTCCACTACACTAACCAACCACCTCTAGCTATTATCACCATGCTCACTCTCTATCCCTCTTGATAGTCAGTTGAGTAACTTGTGCTTGTTCTTGTTGGCGATGGACTATCTTTGCATCTCTCTTTGTCATCCTCTATGCAAGTTTTACAGTGAGGCCATATCTCTCTATAGTCGTTTGAGAAATATGTATCATAAGGTCGTCCCTCTCTGTGCAATACCCATATCTCTCTCTTGGGCCTGATCTTTCTCTAAAAGTGCCACTATAAGTCTGACATTTATTCCCTCGTCCCCTTCTCATTGCTCATCACCTCTCCTCTAATCATCTTCACCTCTCCCACCTACCACAGTTGGTACTACCATCTATTATTTTCTTGATCAAGACCTCCACCCTCACCTCTTGCAATAGCCACCTCAACCCACTACCTCACTAGACAAGCCCTAGATGGATCTTCTTATCACCTCTATCTCATCGACCCACCATTTGGGTGAATCTAAGTGACTTGTGTATTTCCTACCATGCGTCATAGTTAGGTGTAGTCCTTGCATCCTCTACACCTGAAGCCCGTGTCAACTAAACTAAATTCAAATTAATAATTTCTATAACTACCACTTGAGTACTGGCCATGGGTCCCCACTAGTTGATCTCTCACTATGTGTTAGAAAACATAACCATATCATCTTGTGTGGGAACATTATATATATCTCCAAACCATCTCCTAACCCTATCAAAAAGATATCTCGCGAGAATGTGTGGAGTGTGCCCAATCAACCACTGCATCTTTCTATAGTATGGTAGATGTGTGTCATCATCAACCCAGGTCTTGCATTATAGATCCATGACCACCAAATGAACTCATCTGCTTCATCTATGAATTGTCTCCAGTAATCGAGATCTCTCAACTGCATTTTATTCAACATAGCATTATATTTTTATACATATGGATCTCTTGATATTCGAGCAACATCTCCCACTATTCATGTGACAACAATGTTCTCACATTCCCAAACATGTAGCAGTGTCACACCAACTAATAGACTTGTCACATATCTATAAACCACCTAGTGCATATCATGGTAGAGGTGGGATAAAACACAAGGCCCCCAAGCATAGATGACAACATATGTCATCATCGTCTCTAAAACATGGACCCATCCAACTAAAAATTCATGTGATCACCAATCTAGAACAATCACTTTGAAAATGAGCCCTCCTATCACTAAAATGATATCATTATAAACTCCCATTCCCAATCTTAATTTTATCTCACCATCCTTAATATAGAGCTCATCGTCATGTAACACTCACTCCAAATCCTCTGCAACATGGTCGGTATCATATGTAACAAGAGCACCCTCAATCCAGATCCTCAAGATACTCGAGACATCCTCAAGGGTGGTGGTAGCCTCTCCTATTGAAAACCTAAATAATGAGGTCTTGTTGTGCCATCTCTCAACAATCACAGTCATGAATACTTTGTGCACTAAAATCTCTGGCATAAAAGCAATATGAAACAACCCGATAGCCCCAAAGAACTCCACATCAATCTCGCTCAAATGGGAAATCCACTCCAATACTCAGGGTCAACAGTTTCTCGATAGTATCAAATGTAGAAAAACCTAAAAATATAACTCCCACAATGTCAATTTGGCAAAAATATCAAAATATATAGTCCTTTGAATCAAATGCAACCTTTTAAATCAATTGTGACCTCTTTTTCGAAAGCATCGTGGTAACCTAATCAATTGTGAGATTTTTTTTAGAAGTTTCACTTTATCCAAATCAATTGCGAACTACTTTTTAAATGTGTCACTTCATAACAATCAAATGCAAACCAAACATCAAAAGCAACACATGTCAAATGCATCATGACACCATCCAAATCTTTGCATCAAGTTTCAAAAGCATTGATCCTAGATCAACGCATTTGATTGACTCCATATACCTAGCATTTATTACTATCAAATTGATAGATAACCACAAAAGGGTTAGATAAATACCAGGGAGCTACTTTGAAAAGCCTTTAGAACTAAAGAACTTGATCTATGTGGTGAATAGCATGAGAAACACTAGTCATCTTTGCAACAACTTTGCTAAAATATTATCACTCAAAGCCTTGAAATTTCTAAACTAGGAGGGTACAAATGAGTTAAAAATGACCCCCAAGGGCCTATATATAGACTCTAAAACCCTAGATTCCTCTCATCCCAACCCCCTGCATGCCATTTTCATCATTCCCTAACTGTACTAATCAATTTCCTTGCCAACCTAAGCTCATTTTTTGTCCCCTTCTTCATTGAGCCTATCTTGTTTTCTTATCATGAGCTTGACCTAACAATATATATTTTTCCTAGTTGATCTCTCAAGGAGGCAACCTACTGTCCATCCCATCATTCCTTCGTCTACTAGGGAAAAGTTGTTAGATTAATCATGCATTAGCTAATGATTAATTAATATTTAATTAATTATTAAAGTCTAATTTTTTCACTTGCAGCTTGTGATTCTTCATGAGGATGCCACCAAGACATCAAAAATGTGAAAGAGGTATGTATTTATGTTGTTTTAGTTCCAAAAAGTGTCTACATCAAAATATATATACACCATATATTCAAAGATATGGATACATAGAACTCCCCCTCTCCTCCTCCCAATTAGGAGGTGGATGGGAATGAGAAATCTACTATCCTCTAGCCTATTGTGCCCCAGGAACCTATCCCTCTATCTACCCTGGTTGTTGTGGTTGGGGTGGTACTGATGATGGGTGCCCCACTAATCCCCCATTTGACCTCCTTAACTGTCCTCCTACCACAATCCTCACTAAAATATTGGCAGCTCTCCTCCCAACTGGAACTGATACCTCAAAGAGAATGTGATAATATGCCACCTCCTAAGTGGGTATCCTTACCTCCCTCATAAGTTGGTCCACTACACTAACCAACCACCTCTAGCTATTATCACCATGCTCACTCTCTATCCCTCTTGATAGTCAGTTGAGTAACTTGTGCTTGTTCTTGTTGGCGATGGACTATCTTTGCATCTCTCTTTGTCATCCTCTATGCAAGTTTTACAGTGAGGCCATATCTCTCTATAGTCGTTTGAGAAATATGTATCATAAGGTCGTCCCTCTCTGTGCAATACCCATATCTCTCTCTTGGGCCTGATCTTTCTCTAAAAGTGCCACTATAAGTTTGACATTTATTCCCTCGTCCCCTTCTCATTGCTCATCACCTCTCCTCTAATCATCTTCACCTCTCCCACCTACCACAGTTGGTACTACCATCTATTATTTTCTTGATCAAGACCTCCACCCTCACCTCTTGCAATAGCCACCTCAACCCACTACCTCACTAGACAAGCCCTAGATGGATCTTCTTATCACCTCTATCTCATCGACCCACCATTTGGGTGAATCTAAGTGACTTGTGTATTTCCTACCATGCGTCATAGTTAGGTGTAGTCCTTGCATCCTCTACACCTGAAGCCCGTGTCAACTAAACTAAATTCAAATTAATAATTTCTATAACTACCACTTGAGTACTGGCCATGGGTCCCCACTAGTTGATCTCTCACTATGTGTTAGAAAACATAACCATATCATCTTGTGTGGGAACATTATATATATCTCCAAACCATCTCCTAACCCTATCAAAAAGATATCTCGCGAGAATGTGTGGAGTGTGCCCAATCAACCACTGCATCTTTCTATAGTATGGTAGATGTGTGTCATCATCAACCCAGGTCTTTCATTATAGATCCATGACCTCCAAATGAACTCATCTGCTTCATCTATGAATTGTCTCCAGTAATCGAGATCTCTCAACTGCATTTTATTCAACATAGCATTATATTTTTATACATATGGATCTCTTGATATTCGAGCAACATCTCCTACTATTCATGTGACAACAATGTTCTCACATTCCCAAACATGTAGCAGTGTCACACCAACTAATAGACTTGTCACATATCTATAAACCACCTAGTGCATATCATGGTAGAGGTGGGATAAAACACAAGGCCCCCAAGCATAGATGACAACATATGTCATCATCGTCTCTAAAACATGGACCCATCCAACTAAAAATTCATGTGATCACCAATCTAGAACAATCACTTTGAAAATGAGCCCTCCTATCACTAAAATGATATCATTATAAACTCCCATTCCCAATCTTAATTTTATCTCACCATCCTTAATATAGAGCTCATCGTCATGTAACACTCACTCCAAATCCTCTGCAACATGGTCGGTATCATATATAACAAGAGCACCCTCAATCCAGATCCTCAAGATACTCGAGACATCCTCAAGGGTGGTGGTAGCCTCTCCTATTGAAAACCTAAACAATGAGGTCTTGTTGTGCCATCTCTCAACAATCACAGTCATGAATACTTTGTGCACTAAAATCTCTGGCATAAAAGCAATATGAAACAACCTGATAGCCCTAAAGAACTCCACATCAATCTCGCTCAAATGGGAAATCCACTCCAATACTCAGGGTCAACAGTTTCTCGATAGTATCAAATGTAGAAAAACCTAAAAATATAACTCCCACAATGTCAATTTGGCAAAAATATCAAAATATATAGTCCTTTGAATCAAATGCAACCTTTTAAATCAATTGTGACCTCTTTTTCGAAAGCATCGTGGTAACCTAATCAATTGTGAGATTTTTTTTAGAAGTTTCACTTTATCCAAATCAATTGCGAACTACTTTTTAAATGTGTCACTTCATAACAATCAAATGCAAACCAAACATCAAAAGCAACACATGTCAAATGCATCATGACACCATCCAAATCTTTGCATCAAGTTTCAAAAGCATTGATCCTAGATCAACGCATTTGATTGACTCCATATACCTAGCATTTATTACTATCAAATTGATAGATAACCACAAAAGGGTTAGATAAATACCAGGGAGCTACTTTGAAAAGCCTTTAGAACTAAAGAACTTGATCTATGTGGTGAATAGCATGAGAAACACTAGTCATCTTTGCAACAACTTTGCTAAAATATTATCACTCAAAGCCTTGAAATTTCTAAACTAGGAGGGTACAAATGAGTTAAAAATGACCCCCAAGGGCCTATATATAGACTCTAAAACCCTAGATTCCTCTCATCCCAACCCCCTGCATGCCATTTTCATCATTCCCTAACTGTACTAATCAATTTCCTTGCCAACCTAAGCTCATTTTTTGTCCCCTTCTTCATTGAGCCTATCTTGTTTTCTTATCATGAGCTTGACCTAACAATATATATTTTTCCTAGTTGATCTCTCAAGGAGGCAACCTACTGTCCATCCCATCATTCCTTCGTCTACTAGGGCAAAGTTGTTAGATTAATCATGCATTAGCTAATGATTAATTAATATTTAATTAATTATTAAAGTCTAATTTATTCTCATGCACTTAAGCTAAACTTAGGAGTTCTTTATTTAGTTAACTAAGTGCTTTTCTATGTTAACTGAAGTGAGAAATTATTAGGGTTTCTCTTATAATATAACACTCAACCCTCATTATATTATCACTTTGGAGATTTTCTCTTCTAATCTCTCAAACTTTCAACCTTTGAGGACTTTTGTTTTCCTTGAAGATTTTTGAGGTTCTTCTATAGCTTTTTCTTGTTGAGGAATATTGCACATATTGTTTGCAGATCTCTTGTGTGGAAGGTGTCTTTGTTTTTTGTTTGATCCTATGGCTCGTGGTTTTGTGGGTTTTCACAATTCTAAAAACAGTGGGGCCCGCATCATTATTATTATTATTATTTCCAAATCAACGTGTCTTTGAAACAATGTAATAGGTACATTGTCTAAAAGAGGGGGAAAATGTCTAGACACCTAAAAATGTCTAATGCATTATGAATTCTTCTAAATCATCATTTTCAATCATTATCACTCATCACTCTATTTCACTACTTTTAATTAAATATTTTATTATTATTTGATTAAACTAACCTATTTTCCTTTATTAATTAAATAATTTTAATTATTTGATTAATTCATCATTTTCCTTTATCCATCTTTAATTAAATAATTTTTAATTATTTAATTAATTAAATCATTTTCCTCCTCCACTTTAATTAAATAATTTTGGTTATTTAATTAATTTTAATTTTTCCTCTTATCCATCTAATTAAATATTTTTTAATTATTTAATAAAAAATCATTATTCCTTCTTATTTAATTCATTTATTCCATAGTCCCTCTCAAAAGGGGATATTTCAAATTCAAATTTAAAAATATCTTCCCTCCAAAATATCTCAAAATATCTTCCTAAAATTTAGGGAAGAGCTTCAATTAACTCAACTCTTCCTCAACATGCATGGCATCTCCATCCTTCATTCGCTCTCAACCATTTATTTGAACTTTCAATCTCAATCATTGATTGAACATCTTGAGATCTATAAAACAAGTCTTCATCCCTCATTCAAAGGACCTCTCTCTTTGTAATTTGAACTCCATAGTAATTTAGCCTCCATAGCCATCAATCTTTCAAGCTTTTTCACAATTGGGTTATGCTTAGCATGAGAAATCCACGTATCCTAAAGGCATAATATCACATTGTCAATAATGGAGTAAGGATTAGCATTCTTTGGGTGAGGTAAAAGTAGGTTTAAAATTCATTTATACTTTCATTTCTTGTTTTCTTTCATTTGATTATAGTTAATGAATTCATTGGTCATGGGTTAATTTTTTCAATTGGGTCTTGGTTTGTGATTAGATCTAACCCTTATTTTTGTGTTGTCCCTCTTGTTTGGTCTTTCCATTATCCCCAATTACAACAATATATTTCATGCATGCCCATATAATAGCATATGTCTTATATTTTTACTAGTTTTCTTCAAGCTAACCATTATTTCTCAAGCATATGTATCCAAAGTATTTATTACAATAAGAAAAAAGTTAGGACTAAGAATTCCTAACAAATATCATAATAAATATAAAATAAACCCTAGAATTGAAGGTATATTCCTAAGGTCAAACCCTAAGGGGTATTAAGGAAGATAGGTTCACTCAAAACATAAGGGAATAAAAAATATTTTATATAAATCTAGGCCAATTGAATAAATTCATACAAATAAAAGTACAATTAACCTAGGTTTAAATAATTAATGAGGAATTGATAATTAAAATTGTTGAAGTAGGAAAAGTGATCCTATATCAAATTAGATTATCTAGGATTATCTCCTTTTCACTTGACTCCACATTCAAACATAAACTAACTAGGGTTTTATGATTGGCTTGCTGCCACAAGGGAGAGCTAACCTCCTAGGGTTTATGTTTTATTGACTTATGAGGATTATAAATTTGATGGGTTTTTTAGCAAGTCAAAATGTAAACTATCGCACAAATGAAAATAAAAAATTAGAAACCATCTTTAGATATGAGACTGAGATACAGAGAGGAACCTATGACTAAAATTTGTAGTTGATTTGCAAGGTCAAGGGTGTGGGGTGCCCTAGACTGTCCTCTTTTACCAGATTTGTAAAGTCTAAACTATGGATTAAGGTTTGTACTATGTTTTTTGAAATTGTTTCCTATTGAAACCTTCATATTTGAACTGGACACATGAAAATATGGGAAAAGGTTGTGTTGTGTAGGGGCTTTCCTAAGTCAAACCCTATTTTAGTATTTCTACCTCCACATACAATAATTGATGATGATCAAGAGAGCATGCCCTCGGTTGGTAGAGGCTAAAACAATGATAATTGACTAAAATCGATAAATCACAAATGATAATGTTACCTTGATGTGAAAATCCTTGAAGAAGAGATGCCACAATATAAGTTGATTGATGGTGCCTTGATTTCTTGATAGACCTAGAAAATGTTAGTTCCGAAAACATAATAGTTTTTTGTACATAACATGTAGAGGATAACTCAATACTTCTCCATAATTGTATCATAATAACTTTCCGTTCATAATTTTAAAATGAGAGAGAAAAGATGTTTATATATGTATTTTAATGAATATTTTTGGGTAGGAGCCAACCTGGTGTCATTTTCAAATCACAAAAGACCATCAATCAAGATTCTAAATATTCAAAAATTTGTTGTTTGGTCTAGGGTGCCTAGCACCCGTGGCTGGTGCTTTTAGGCCTAAATTTATAGGGATGGTGGGGATTTAAATATATTTTATTGATCTGGCACCAAAATGAGTAAATTATTATTATAATTAATGTTATAAGAAAATAATGGTGTCAAGATAGTGTGAAATTGTCAAGCGTGACAATTTTTGATGCTACAAAAATGTTATTTTTAAAAATTAAATATGAGAGGATAAGGCACTTAGCTCATAGAACAATGATGAAGAATAATTGTCAATGTAGCATATAAATGATTCATTAATACCCAAAATTTAATGCTCTTGATGTCTACATTTCCTTGCGACTATAAGAATACAAAATTATTTGTAGGTCAAATCCAAATCTTGTTGGGTCAATCTAAATTTTCTCATATGTGACCTATTATGCATTATCAATCATGTAACTTGTAAGATCAATCTCTATGGTTGTACACTTCTATAACATTTTTCTCTTTATTGCTAATCATATCTAGGGATGCATGAGGATTACTAATATTTAAAAAACCTATTGGATTGCAAGGGTCAAGTTCTCCTTAACTAACCCCTTGTTAAACCAGATTTATGACCTGAGGTGAACATGAAAGACAACATTCTCAAAACATGTAGGTGCCTTAAACATAAATGTGCTCTAATTTCAATGCAAATATGTTTGTTTTAGCTTCAAATCAAAATGTTGGTAGGATGATGCTTCTTTATAACTCTTTGATTTTTAGATGATTCTTAGATGTGTTAAAATGTACAAACGAATATCTTTAAATTCCAAGACATAACAAATAGTCACACAAATATATATATACCAAATTGACTGCTAATAATTACTAAAAATAAATGAAAATTAACAAATTGAATTCTAAAAATTCAAGTTTCAAATCAATCTTCTCACAACAAAGTTAACACAAAAGAAAGAATAAAAACACTTGAAATCAAAAATAAAATATAAAAAATATGGAGTAAAATAAATATGTTATACACATATCCACCATGAAATTAGAAGATTTTAAAAAACTATATGTAAAGCTCTTCCTAAAATATTGGAATCATTCTCTTGTCAATTTTACTCTTGCACTAAAGACATAGAATAAATATAATAATAAAAAAAAAGAGAATATACATAATGTTTGACAGTCGAGCTGGCTGTCAAATTATTCCTGTAACTTTTTGTTAAATTAATAAAGCTTAATGATGAGGTGATTCTGCGGGATCCTAAAAGTCAAAGAACTCAAAATAAATAAATAAATTATAATAACATTAAATTAAGCAAACATTTATTTTTAATTCTGAACAAAAATAAGACAACCCTTCAAGAATATAATAATAAGTTGTGAAGAAAGAATTACACTTTTGGTTTTTGTTTGGGATATTCATTATTTTATTGGAATAATTAAATTTGAATAATAGATTAGATAAATTGTAATGTGTTTGTATACAAATATTTTTGTATCTATGAAATGTTTAAGTTAGGTTTGTAAAATCATCTCTTTTTTTATATTTTTATTATATATTATTTTTAAATACAAGATTAATTGTTTCAAACATTATTTAAAAAAATTCAAAGATTCTTCTCATTTAAAATATGTCTCACTAAATTAAATATTTGGTTTTTGTTCAATATATTCATTATTTTATCAAATAGTTTAGTGTATGCGAGAGATATCTAAATTCAAACTATAAATTTTAAAAAATGTAAACTATTTTCATGTGGAGACTTTTGTCTCCATGATATGTTTTAAGTTAGGTTTGTAAACCAACCCTTAACATGTCAAATTTTTAAATATATATCAATTTTGTATACATAGTATTGATTGTTTCAAACACCTCTTAAGAAAAAGGAAAGGCTCTCTCTATTTCAAATATGTCTTTATGGGACCCGAAACCCTATCAAACCAAAGCATACTACTATAAAGATAATCTGCAAACCAACAATAGCCCAACAACAACAACAACAACAAATAGAAAAAAAAGACTACTCAAGCTACAAAAAATAGGTTTTGAAGGGACCTTAAACCCTTTACAACCAAGTTTTAATTGGGACCTTGAACCCTTAGGTAATCAAAGCCACAACCTACATTAGCCAAGTTATAATAAACCAACTGCTCAAGATAACCAACGTTGAACCAAGAAAAACAATTATCTTAATGGTGTAGAACACCAACATACCCCTGTTTTGCAATAATTCCAACAATTCCAACAATTTCAAACTCCCCACCTTAATAGGGAAGTTAGAGAGCACAAGATAACCTTGAAGAACACCAACCTTCTTGCAGCCCCACCCCACCTGATTCACCAACCCAAACTCCACCTCAATAGGAGAGAGCTCCCCTCTATAGGAGAGGATTATTTGAGAACCCTTTCCACCAAAGGCATCACTCTCTTGCACACACAAGATCCACCTCAATAGGAACAAGAAATAGAGAAGATTTCTTCCCACCAAATCTATAACAACCAATTCCACCTCAATAGGAGAGGGCTCCACCTCAAAAGGATCAATATTTACCTCCATAGAAGACACCAACTATAGAACCTAGTAGAAAGGAAACACTCTAATAGAAAGGGTAGTCACAACATCCTTTGGCATAGTGAGATACTGCAATAAAAATTTAAAGCCCAAGAGGGATTGAAAATAAAACAAGTCTTACATTTTTAGGTTTTAAAGAAAGACCTTAAATAAAACCTAGACCATAGAGGAAAAATAAAAACTACAACAACACTAGCTCTCTTATCCTCTCTTAGTGAGGACAAGCAAGTGATCTTAAAGAAGAAGACAACACCCAATAGAAAAAGAAACAACACAAACCAAAGGGGATTCACAACCGAGTTCCAAATCTAAAGCCAAGCATAGACTAAGCAACCTATGCAGGTGACACAAGACAAGACCAACAAGAAAACACACCCCTAGAGAAAGATAATCAACACTAACCAAAGGGGGACTAACATCCTCAGAGAACTACAACAAAGAAACTAGTAGGAACAAGAGATCACAAAGTTGTAGCAAAGGAAAAATCAACTCCAACCAACACCATAAGGGAAGACCATGAACACTGACACAAAGCCAGAACCAAAGCCTCGACCCAAAAACAACACAAAAATAGCCCACTCAAGAGAAAAGGCTAGTAGAGGCCATTGGCAACCACATAAAGCATAACCCAAAGCATACAAAGCAACACTAGGAAGCTATAGAGGAACTTCCTAAAGCAAAAAGGAGCCTATCCCAAAGCCAAACTTCCACAAAAGGAAGAGAAACCCCTCCCTCTCCAACACACCAAGAAGAAAAGGCCACCAACAACACTCAAAAATAGGGGGAATCAACCAACACAGAAAACAAAAGGCCTGAATTGAGGCTATCATCCAACAAAATAGAAAATATGACATCAACAGGAGGCCGTAAAGCACCCCACCAATGCCAAAACCCAACCAGAACAAGGCACAAGACTATAGAAAGATCCATTAACATCTCACGAACCAAAGGAGCACTCATAGATCCAACAAAAGCAAAAGGTGCTAGAGAAAGAGAAGTTGCCCCATCTATAAGAGGCAACCCAACCATGACAAAGCCATAACCTTCATCATCATCTTCCAATTCTCCTTCCTCCTCACCATTAGTAGAGTTTGAAAATTTTTTCCTTCCTCTCCCACTCAATATATTATGCTAACCCTCGAAAGGAATGGGAATGTTAGCCAAAATTTTAATTTTAATTTTGAAATATTGGGGGTCAAGTTTATGGTCACCTAGTTTGCCTCTATCTACTCTACATATTTTGTTTCACTAAAGACTAGAGGTATTAATAATACCTTTAGAGGGATCCTAATATGTTGCAAGGGGACATGTTCTCCTATGTTAGCCCCTAAAAAATATTGGTGAATGATCAAAGATAACATTTCTCAACCATACAAATTCTATAAAATGAAAGGTGTAGATCTAGATTTATTCTCATCCACTAAGGAAGTATTTCTTGTATGCTCCTTCAATGTGAAATAATCAAATATGAGAGGTTGATAATCCAATGCTTTATAGTTTATGACTATTTTTAAAATAAAAATAAAAATAGTTTTATATAGCTATTTGGAAAATTATAATTACTCTTTACTTGAAAAGATAATAAATTGAGGTTGTTGAATGTCAAGTTGTTTGTAACAATTTTTTATTTTTCAAAATTTTCATATTATAAACTCAAAATTTAGTATACTTAAAACAAATATCAATAATTTTTTAATGAAGATTTGAAGTCAAGTGTCTTAAAAATATGCAATAATTTGATGACTATTTATCAAAAAGAAAAAAATAAATATATCAGCTCAACCAAGGCTTTCTCCTACAATGCAATATTTGTATAAATTTGTTAATAGATTTTACTTTTTTTTTGTGAATGGAATCAACCTCATTTTTGGGGTATAAAGACCTACTTGTCATGAAAATTAAAAAAATAATGTCAATTAAAATAATATAAAACTTAGATTGCACATTAGGATCTATAAAAGGGGGTGTGCACCTATCCATGACACAAAAAAGGTGTCACATTATGAAAAAACATGAAATAGGCCATTTGGAAAGTGTCAAATTTGGCACTCGCCAAATGTAAAATTTGAATAAAAAAACAACGCCCAAACATACTCATTTCTACCTTGGCCGCGATTGATTTTGCTGGTTTTGACTTCTGCAACTTGCACTCACCAAAAGGAGGCCTTTTTTCCACTTGCAGCTTGTGATTCTTCATGAGGATGTCACCAAGACATCACAAAGGTGAAAGAGGTACGTATTTATGTTTTTTTAGTTTCAAATTTGAATTAAATTGAAGATTGAACTAGGTTTTTTAATTAAACTTTGTTTTAATTTCCAAGTAATCAATCTTCACCTCCAAATATTGAAAAATCACAATTGCCTCCTCATGAACAAGAAAAACATCAAACTCCTCCCTCAATTCATATACATCCTATAGGAACACAACAAAATATTATCAATCAAATAGAAAACAACAAAAGAGAACTTGAAGAATTGATTGCAAGATTAAATGATACTACTACAACACACCCTCATAGGAGAGGCGTTGTCGAATCCCTATCGATTGTATCTCATGTAGGAGCAATGAGTGCACAACTTAATTTTTGGTCAAATAAAAGGGAGGAATTAAAATTATTTTATGCAAGTGGACTTTCCTATGTGCAAGTGATGAAAGAGAAAATTAGAAAATATGACTTGTGTGTCATTTTCACGGATCCAAGAACCAATGAACCTTTATCACTTGCATGCGGTAGGTTCCCCATCCATTGGTTCCACCATGAGTTAATTAAAAAAAAAAATAGGAGTGGTGGTGGATGGTTTTTGACCAACCTCTGTGCAATAACTACAAGGTCCCATAGTATTTTTTGAGGAAACTATATTATGATTTTGTCCTCAATAAGATGCAAAATTATTTTGACTATCTAGACTTTCAGGGTAGAGGGGCTCCACACATGATAGAGCGGGTGCATGATGTAATCCACAATTGGAAATGAGACCCTTGGATAGACCCGTGGTGGAGCATGTGACTATTCCTTCTATTGTGAAGGATAGTGTCAAGGTGGAAATGTTGGACTCAATTAGCTTGCTCACTCAAATCCTTGTACAATGTGTGAGGCCTCTAATAGAGCCTAATGTGGGCGAGTCTTCTAGGCCCAGAGTTCTAGTCCACTTTTGTCACTATGAGGTGCTATTTGCATGTATGATGGTGAGAGTGCTCAGGATGCAACTACATAGGATACATTAGCTACATAGTAGATGGTTATGACATATGCCTTATTGAATGAAACATTCGACATTGATACTCAGGTAAATTTCAACAAGTTCATTTAATTTGGTTTATTAAATTTATTTTGAAATGTAAGAATATCTAAATTAGTAGAATGAATATGATGGAAATTTGGGGTCAGAGTATTGATTATATGTGCACTATTCCTGCAGACCCCTATATGTTTACATCGTCAAGTCCATAGGTATGTAACCCATATGAAAGAAATAATTATTACATGTGAATATGTGAATCTTATATGAATGATTTTCTCATAACACACTTTGGATGTCAAATAATTTTCTAGTGGACCTTCAACATCGACACCTCACTATTCTCGTCCTTGACCAACTTTCACTCAGGTAACCTTTATTCATTAATGGTGTTGTAAAAAAATGTTAATTAGTTTTGGTAATTGAAAAAAACATTATTCCATATGATTGTACTTTTTAGCACAATTCCATATGATTTTTTACAATTGTACTTTATTCTTTAATGCATATATCCTTTGAGGTTCTATACAGCTTCTTAGGGCTTGGTTTTCCTTAATTTGATTTTGAATAGAAATACCCAGCTTTCTTTGCTCAAAAACCCTTTTAGTTTCATGGTGTGTATCATAAGTAGTTCATAGGTCCTTCATGAATCTGTACAATCCATAGGCCTTCACTTGCTTTTACTTCCTTTCACTTGGGATTTGATACATACAAATAATTCAAGCAAGAACACAAGAGAGAACTTGGAAGAGAAAAAATGTATGTAATAATGAAAAAGCAGCGGTCAATTTATAAAAAGACAACATAAACTCTAATACTATGGTGACAACTAACCCTTACCCTAAAATGAACTAAATGAGAAATAAGTCATGTTCACATTATTTGATAAAAAATATTAATCATAAAGTGACTCTATTACTATGCCTATCACTATGACTACTATATCCATTACAACATTATATAACAAATACTAACAATTCTCCTCAAGCAAATTTTAACTCTACTTATTAACTGCATATCCCATAAAAATATATTTCCTACTTAATGGTGGCCAAGATTTTGTTGCTTGATTCTGCTTGACTATTACCTTGAGGGTAATAGTTTGAAGAATGAGACAATGTGATCCCATGCTCAAAGCAAAATTCTATTATCTCACTAGACGAGAATGCATTAGCATTATCCGCTACTATTTTATTCAGAACACCAACCTATGAAATGATGTTTTCTTTAAGAAACCTACATACTACTTCCAAAGTAACATGTTTAACTGGTATGGCTTCCACCCACTTGGTGAAATAGTCAGTGGTTGTTATACATAAACATGCCCTAAATTGGATAGTGGATTTATAAGGCTAATGAAATCAATACCCCACTACTAGAAAGGGTTCTTAAATGATCATCAGCTTGAGGGGAAGTGTTGCTAACTTGGGTTTCCCCATGAACTGTTGTCATAATTCACACCTACATACCTAGTTGTACACATCTTGGAATAATGTGGACCAATAATACTTTGCTCAGAAGATCTTGTGAGTTGTTATTGGTGCTAAGAAATGTCCACCACATGCTAAGTTGTGAAATGACTCCAATAAATTTCTTTTTTGTGCTTTATCTACACAATGTAGAAAGGTATCATCAAGACTCCTCTTGTATAAACCATTATCCAAAAGGATGAAGTTCACAGCCTTGAGTTTTAGTGTCCTCTTTTCTTTGTAAGTTAGGTGCTCTAGACATTCTCCATAGGTGAGAAAGTGTTCAATATTCAAATACCATTCATTAGTCGTGCTAACAAACAAGACTATGAAAATATCCTCATCATTCACTTCCTCATCATTTGATAGTTCTTCTGGTTTATTATCTGCAATGAGCTGACACAAAAATTTCCCACATACCAACTTAGTGGGTTTGATCTCCATGTCATATTCTTGAATCTTGGCAATCCAATTGGCCCTTTTGGTTCCAAACTCCTGTTGAGTCAAGATGGACTTGATCATGGAATCTGACACTATTACAACAAAATGTGAGTTAAGAATATAAATATGGAAATGCTTAACCACCTTAACCACAACAAAAGCATTATTTTCCATTGGTGAGTATTTCAATTCATGAGCTTTCAATGGAAAACTCATGAATGCTATAGGAGATTCAATCCCATCATTATTCTTCTACACCAATATTACAGATAGCATTTGCTCGGAAGCATAACTATACATGATAAAATCCTTGGTTTAATCAGGACAAACTAGCATTGGTGCATGTGCAATAGCTTCCTTGATGTTGTTGAATGCATCTTTTCCTTTTGTGCTCCAACAAAAGATAGTTTTACCCTTTATCATATCAACAATATGATGTATCTTTTCTACAAAGTTAGGGACAAATCTCCACAAGAAATTTACCTTTCCAAGAAGGAATGGGAATTTGTCTTACTTGAAGGTAAAGTAAGACTCTAGATTGACCTAACCCATTTTGGATCAATCTTAATACCTTCCTTAGACACAATGTGACCAAGGAGTTTACCTTCAACAACCCCAAAGATTAAATTCTTGGGTTTGAGGAAAATACCATGTTGACGAATCCTCTCAAAGAATTTTTGTAAGTGATGAAAATGGTCTTGATGTTTATTTGAAAATATTTCCAAGTCATCAAGATAGACCACAATAAACTTACCCATGACATAGAAAAAAGATAAGTCCATCACTCTTTGAAATGTAACACCATCATTGATTAAACTAAAAGGCATTCTATGATAAGCAAAAGTACCCCATGGAATAGTGAAGGAAGTTTTATGTTGGTCTTCCTCACTTACCTCCACCTAATTATATCTAGAAAAGCCATCCAACATAGATAGCATTTCGGATCCTATCACTAGTTGCAATACTTGGTCCATTACTAGTAGGGGATAATTGTCCTTTAGTGACAATTGATTCAAGTTTCTAAAATCCACAAGAATACAAATCTCTCCATTATTTTTCCATACAAGAACAATATTTTCTATCCACATTGAATGGTGAATAAGAAACATAATTCTTTAATTAAGCATATTTTGAGTTTTAGAAAGAATAGTACTTGAAATTTTTGGATTGTATTTCCTCTACTTTTTCTTGTTAGGAAATGAACCTTCCTTTAGGGGAATTCATGGTGTACCTCTTTCGGATGAAAATATTTCAAGTCTTCGTAAGAATAGGCAAGCACATCCATGTACTACCATAAAAATTCTACAAACTTATCTTTCTCATCTGGTGTGCAACATTTTCCGATGTTTACCATCTTGGGATCTTCCTCAGTTCCCAAATTGACTTGCTCAATTTCTTGCATTGATGATTCGAAATTGGATTGCTCCTACTTTTTTACATAACAGTCATGCTTGTCAAAAAGTCTCTCAAGAGATACCAAACCTTTGGGAATCTTGTTCCCTTTGAGCTACAAAACTTCTTCACCAATGTTTGGATCTATCTTAGAAATTGAATCTCGCAAAGGAGAATCACTGCCTTCAAAATATAAATTGTTAAAAATTTTAGCCTTCTCAAGAAAGGAAATGATCTGATGATCATCATTGAAAATTTTCTAATTTTCTAAGTTATTTGGAACACTGGGCTGAAACACTAGCTCAATAATGTAAGTAGTACCATGAAATTATTTGTGTGGAATTAAAAGAGTTGCTAAAATTTCTAAAGAATCAGCTTTATCATTATACTCCCTAGGTACCATAGATATATTGAATGCATTAAAATCCTTGATGCAATCCCAAACGAGATTGCAGTAATTCCTTAATCATTCATTTTTCTTTTGATACAGGTATCTTACCTAGAAAACCACTAAATCAGCATCACCTTGAGCATGTAGGTTTTTAATTCCCTTCCTATGTACAACCTTCATTCCTGACAACGCTTCATATTCTGTAGTGTTGTTAGCATTCTCAAATTGCAATTTGTAGGAAAAAGGAAAATTTTTCCCTTGTGGAGATATAAAAACAATCCCCGCACCAAATCCTGAAGAGGAGAAACTATCTTCAAATTCCATAGCACAAACACCTTTTGGATCACCTAAACTGACAGCTTCAAAATCTGAAGCCTCTTCATTTGAAGAATTTTCACCATCTGAAGACAATTCAATGTCTAGAGAATATTCTTTATCAGTTTCTTGATCTTTACTTGAATCTTTATCTGAGGGCTCAAAATCTTGCCAGATTGCAAATAATATGTACTCATTCCTAAAGATTCAAAGAGAATCTAGGCTCTTGAGTCATCATACTTTGTTATAGAAAACTTAGACTCCCTTTCTGGAAGCAATTTCTACATCACACGCTTGATGAGTATTTTGGCCTTAGACCAGTCCATATTGATTTCTCCCCCAACATCCTTGCAAAAGTTACATCCTAGCAATATCTCGTATGAGGTAGGGATGTCAGCTACTAAGACAATCATTTTGATCTTTTTATCTAGAAATGCAGCAAATGCAAATTGTGCATCTTTGATTTTCCCAATCAGAGGCACTTGTTTGTTATCAATTGAAAGGAAACAACCAAAAATTTTGGTTAGATTCAAACCCAAAGTGGTAGCCAATTTGGTGGGAATTATGTTGTGAGATGCACCAAAATCAATGACACAATTGCTTAACTTGTAACCATTAACCAACAAGGAAATATTGAAGGGGTCAATTTTTTTAGGAATGCATGAGGGAATAGAGACCAAGTTACTTTGTGATAGCCTTGATTTAGGAATAACTAGAGTGTTTTGGGAAGAGTCTCGATTAGGATGAGTAACATTATATTTAAAAAATTTAACAAGTCTATCAAACTGATCTTGGTTATCTTGAAGTTACTCAACTTCTGAGATTTGAACTTTAGTCTTCTTGGCATGGTCTATAATGTCAAATTCTTGATAAGGATTTTCCAAGGAAGATGTGATATTATCATTCTAGGGTTTGGTAATTGGGACAATATTATTTAAAGTAGAAGAAGTTGCAAGAGGATTAGGAGTACTGACTTTCTTATTCCCCACTGTATCCCTTGGTTGAATTAGCAAGGGAGTCCCCCTTTTGGAAATTGTAACTTCCATACGTGATTTATCCTTTACTTTGGCTGCATCACCTTGCTATTGATCAAGTTAATTTTGTGAATGAGTGAAAACAACATAAGCATCAACAATAGGTTCATCCTCTTGGTCAAACTCTTCTTCATAATTCAAATACCCAACATTAGAGTCGCTAGCTATATCTTCTTCCTCCTCTTGGAAGAGATTGGAATTTTCTTCTAAGTTATATTCCAGCTATGGAAAATCTTCTTGCTTAGCTTCATAGTATCCCACCATTGCATTTGTGGGAGGTGCTTCAAGAGCAAGCCTTCCTTGCGATGTAGGAAGTCTATTCTAATTCCTTTGAGCATTACCAAAATAATTGGAAGAATTAGGATAGGTTCTCCTTGGAACGTCTTTGTAGGTTGGAGCAGACAAACCTTGAGAAATTTTCTTCTTCAAAGCTAACAACTCATTTGCTAAATTTTGCACCATAGGATTTGTGGTGCTCAAGGAATTTTGAATTGAATATGTTTGTCTTTTGTTCCTATTTGTTTCTTTTCTTATCTTTTTGGTAAGGATCAAATCATCTTCAACCTCAGTAGCCAATGCTTGAGTTGTTGCAAGATCAATTGGATTAGCTCTTTGTAATAGGAAGCTTACCTCCAGCAACTAAGTATTAATGAAGAAGCACTTCACATTGTGAGGTGTTGGTTGAGCATTGGCTGGAATATTGGTTGTCAAATTATTAATTTTTTCAATGAACTCATGCATAGGTTCATGTGACTCTTTCCTCATTGTTGTAAGCTGAGCTAGTAATGTGTGAGCATCTTCAGCGAGGTTGAATCTTTCCTCGAACTTGGTTCAAAGTGAAGCCCAATTTGTGATAGTTCCAACAACAAGATTGTAGAACCAATCAGCCACTACTCCTTGTAAAGTTTCAATGAACAACCTTACTAAAATATTCTCATGTTCCGCACCAAGAACCCCACATACAATATAAAACATAGTGATATGCTCATCCGGGTGTTGCTTTCCATCTCCATAGAATTTTGGGATTTTCTTACATGAAACTTGAGGAAGTTCATGCAATGGTTCTACAAATATCAAAGGGCCAAAGGTATTACCCCAAGGACCTTGTGTTGGTTGAGCCACCATTCTACCTTGATTAAATGAAAGGATAATATATCTCTAAATCGGTGTAATAGGAAAATTCTTGTGAATGCTAGAAGCTTCACTTGGAAAAGGTGATCTTACACGTCGAGGAGGAAAAATCCCTATGTGTTGCAAAGGTGATCTTTTCCTTGGAGGGAAAGGATAAAAATTATGTTTCCTCAGCAGTTCAAATGTAGGATCAATTTGACCTTGCACCCTTAGACCACATGTATAGCTTCTATCTGCCAGAGTGCATTCTTTGAAAAGAAATGTGAATCAACAATAAAATGATAATTATAGTCACAATAACACACTAGGATACTTTTCTACTTCCACTAAAAGCATGAGGCTTTGATTGTATAATCGTATCCCCAATGGAGTCGCCAAAAAACTGTTGGGTGAATATTTTTTAATTCCTTTAACAATTATAAAATGGTAGTTTCAGCCATAGCTATGATGAGAAATTAATCTCTCCTCTCATAAATGGGAGGCTCCCTTCTATTGCTAACTAAAAAAAATAGTAATTAAACTATGCTTATGTACACTACAACTATCCATAGGGGTGTTTGCATCATCCTATTCTCTTCGTTCAGAATAGATGTCTCCTTTTTAAAGATTACAATAGTATCCCCTTGATGTTTACAACATGTAACAAACTATAAAACACTAGTTTGAGAAATAATTACCAATATCCGATTTAGTTAGACATAAGAATAACTAGAACAATACCAAAAACTGATAATAACAAGAAAATCCACAAAAGAACAAAGTATTCTATTACTTTCCATGATGATTCAGATGGTAACAAGTGTAGCAGGTTGCAACTCAAAGACTATCAACGAACAACACCAAAAGATCCACAAGAATGTAGCTAATAATCATAGCTCAAAGATTTCAAGTAATTAACCAAATTTATACGCAAACACATAAATCTCCAAACACAATATTGTAGCTCAAAGTCTATCAATATCAAATCTAAATTCCTTTTAACAATGAAATATCATACCACTTTAATAAACCAATTTCAAGATAAGGTAATAAGAGAGACGTAAGAACAATCTTACACACAAAAAATATGCTCCAAAACAAAGATTTGATGCAAATCTACTTCTTCTATTGATCAATTTTCAATATGCACATTCAACAGAAAGATTCAAGTATGCTTCTCAAAATGGGCAACATTTTGCTTCAAAATATCAAAGGTCCTTTATAAAAGAAACTCCCTCATATATATAGAGGAGAGTTGAGAGCTAATATAGGAAAGAAATAACTAATTTGACTTATTCAATAGGAGAGTCTGATTTGATTTAGGATTCGTTCTATTTTTACATGTAATTACATTTTGGAAAAATAGATGTAAAATATCGAAAACTAATTACATAATAAAAAATACTGAAAAATAAACTAAGTATAGGAAAGATGTGTGAAAGAGGTGGGATTGATGATAGTGAGATAAATGGCATTGGGTTACATGAGGAGGGAGCCTATATCCTGATACAAATGACAAGGGATTATAAGATGGAATGGAAATTGAGATAAAGGGATGAATAGATAAGGATAAGGAGATGGAAAGATGCTAGGATGAATGGATAGAGGGATAAGGATTTGGATGTGGAAAAGGTTACTAGATGGATAGATGGGAATGTAAGGATTTGGAATATGGAAGGGATTTCCTTTCTTTTTACTTTTTTTTCACTTTTTTGGGATTTTTTGGATTTTTGAACAATGTGTGGATGGAGATGGATAAGGATAGGGATGTTGATAAGTGGATTTAGAAGACATATGATAAGGAAAGGACTCAAGCATCAAGTTCCATATGAGATATTAAGAGCCCATGTGTGAAGTGACTATTGGATGTTGGTACAACCTTATTAGGATAAATGGATTATGCAAGAGAATGGATTAAAGGGATTCAATGAGGGAGATATGTGAGATAATGGATGGGATACTGGAAAGTGTATGGATGGAATGATGGGGTGGATGTGTGATGGGGGAATGTTTTCAAGACCAACATTGGAACATATGGTGGTGGATGTGAAAGGATAGGAGGATTAATGGATGAAGAGTGTGGGGATAATGGAGGAGTTGGGATAGTGAATTTTGGGACATAAGGACCCAAAATAGATTTAGGAGATGGAGGATGTGAATCATTAGTTTTTGGATTAGCAACTTTGGATGCTATTACAGACTTTTCATTTGAAGGCATTACATATTTTTTCTTTGGGATCCACATGGTTCTGATTTTTGCTTTGGTGGGCTTGTGTAGCTTTTGGGATTGATTTGTATTTTGGATTGGATTTCTCTTTTCTTCAACATGTCTTTTTAAGGGGACATGAGGAGCTTTAGATTCATGTGGATGTTTAGATTTATGCATTTTTTACTTTGGCATCAAAAGTGATTTTAATAGCAATGGGATGGGTATGAGGAGATGGATGATGTGGAGGAAACATGAATGGAGTGATGGAGGTAGGATCTTTAGGATGATATGTGGATGGAGGATGTGTACGTATGCACCTTTATTGATCCTAATTGGGGAACATGAGAGTGGGATGTTTATGATGGGTGATATGGATAGGTGATGGATGGATAAAAGGATGAATAGGATGAGAGGGAGGAGGTGATTTTGGGATATAAGAGCCCAAAATGGACTTAGTACCTGGAGGATGTGTGATGGTGGATGGAGGGACATAAGGACCCAAAATGGATTTGGAGGATGAGGGAGGAATATGGATGGTTGTTTTGAGCTAATATGGAGGAGGGGGGATGGAAACAATGGTTTGGTGGAGTGATTGGAATAGCCTATTATTCTCTTGGAAGAGCCTCATTGAAGATGTATGGAGGTTGTACCAACATTTTTGGATTGTGAGTCTTGAGATACATATCCAAGACCTTGTGCACATGGATTTTCTTTGACATGGATGGGCTTTAAAGTACCTTGCTCATGAAGGCCTAAACCTTTTCCTTGATAGTTCATGCTCTTGAGCATTCGATCTATGGTAGGATACTTGTTACTTTGGAAGCATGATGCGAGTCCATTATTAGGTGAAGGAGGATGGGTGGTGTATATGCTTGGTTCCTCTTTTGCAAGAAAACCACCATGGATGAATGTAAGAGTACCAAGGGGATATAAACATGGTGTTGGGATGGTATGGTTAGGTGGTAATGAAGGATCATGAGATGGAGATGATGGGATGGTAGGATCTAGATTTGGAGGAGCGAGTGATAAGGGATTAGGAGAGGGATTAGGTGATATAATAGGATCCAAATTTGTAGCAGTGGGTGATAAGGGCTCATGTGATGGAGTGATTGGATCTTGAGTGACAAGGTGATCATGGGATGAAGTGGATGAGAGACTATGATCTTGAGGTAGACTAGATGGGATGGTAAGATCTTCATTTGGATAAGGGGAGGCATTAGTATGATTTGGATCAAGCTCTTGGCATGACTCATAGTGTGTGGGTGGCATGATGATGGAGTGTTAGAGGGACTCCTCAAGTGGGGGAGATGGAAGGATGGAGGATTCATGAAGTTCATGGAAATGGATTTTAGTGATACTAGTAGTGGAAGGAGTGGATTGGATTTTGGTTTCTTCAATGGATTGGGTGGATCTAGGAGTAGAAGATGGGGATTCAATGGATTATGTGGGTTTGATTGTCTCAATGGTTTGGGTGGTGCTAGGGGTGGTAATAGTAATGATAGGTGTGGGATGGAGAAGGGTTTCATCATTAATGACCATGGATGATGGATTGGGATGACATGGCTCTGCAACATCAAGATGTGGAGTTGAGGATGTATTCTTTTTCATGAGTCCTTGGATGACATCTAGAGTGAGATACTTGCATATTATAGGCTTAGATGGTGTGGTGGGAATAGATGAAGGATTATGAATGGGTGGAGGATTGGTGGATTAGGATTAGATGGAGGAATGGGATTAGGATTGGTGGGGGGATCAACATTAGATGAATGATTGAGGTAGGAATATTGGGATGGTGGATTAGGATAGGACGACATGGATGGTGGATTGATGTTGGAGAAAGTGGATGGGGAATTAGGATAGGAATATTGAGACGATGGATTAAGGTGGGAAGATGTGGATGTTGGATTAGGATAGGAGGATGGGGATGTAGGATTAGAATGGGAAGATTGGGATGATGGATTAAGGTAGGAATATTGGGACAATGGATTAAGATAAGAAGATGTGGATGTTGGATTAGGATGGGAAGATTGGGATGGTGGATTGAGGCAGGAGTATTGGGATAATGGATTAGGATAGGAGGACATGGATGGTGGATCAGGATGGGAAGATTGGGATGGTGGATTGAGGTAGGAGTATTGGGATAAGAAGATATGGATGTTGGATAAGAGAAAGATGTAGATGAAGGATATGATGAAGATGTGGATGGGGAAGATAATGGAAATCCCTTGTCAAAGGTAGCATAAGGATTGCTAGTAGGTGTGGACGAAGGCATGATGGGATAGCTTGGATGGATGATTGGATTTTGGATGAGAGTTGAAGAAAGCTTACTAGAAATGATAGCATCAAGGGGATCTATATCATACTCATCTTGGTCAACAAGACTTTCGTTATCATCATCAACGTAGCTGGGGTTCCCCTTGACTACTATTTTTGGTTGTATTGGTGAAGGATAAGGATTCATGATGTTGAATCAGATCGATATGGATTGAAAAGATGGGAATAGATGATTAGAAGAAAAGGAGAGATGATGAAAAGATAAATAAAATGGATTAGAAGAACATGGAAGAAGGGGTCATAAGATTTGTTTCAATATCAGAAGATCTTGGATGTCAATGGGCTAAAGCTTAGATTGGGATGTATATTAAGCTCAGCTTGGGATTTAATTTAAGCTCAAATTAGGATTGGATTGAAGCTCAAATTAGGATGTTGAAGGATGTGATGGGATAAACTCTAAACCAAGCTCAGGGTTTAACTAGACAATGTATGATGTTGATGACCAGATTGGATTGTGAAAAGGATGATTATGGCATCGAATCTACCTCAAGATGGGAGTAGATTGATTGGGCCATGGATGATTACTGACTCAGGATGGATAACAATCCTAAGTAAGTGTGAATGATGATGATCAGGATCAGCTACCTAAGCCAACTTGGATAAACACCCCTAAAATGAAGCCTAAGATATTGGGATTGATGAACCAATGATGGATATGAAATCTAGGGATGTCCTAAGATTCACCTCTATGATTTGATTAATAGATTGATGACTTTTAGAAAATGTAGACAGACTAAAGTGATGATTATGGGAAGATGAATAGTGATAAAAAAAATTATCACATAAAGGACTTAGAAAAAGACAAGCTTTTAGTGGCCAAAAAAGGATTAACTCTCTGGATTTTGTATGGACAGTGCATACACCTCTATGTTAAGTGACTTCGCCTATTTGGGGGACTCAAATTCACCTATGTCTAGGGGATGTAGAAGAAACGGGCTAAGTCGATATGCAAATTTGCCTATATCTAGAGGGCATACAAGAAACAGGCTAAGTTAATATGCAAATTCACCTATCTCTAGGGGGCACACAAGAAACAAGCTAAGTTGATATGTAAATTCACCTATATCTGGAGGGAATACAAGAAATGGGCTAAGTCAAGATGTAAATTCACCTATATCTCAAGAAACAGGCTAAGTCAAGATGCAAATTTGCTTATATCTCAAGAAACAGGATAAGTGGAGATGCAAATTCGCCTATATCTCAAGAAATGGGCTAAATCGAGATGCAAATTCGCCAATATCTCAAGAAACGGGCTAAGTCGAGATGCAAATTTTCCTATATCTCAAGAAATGGGCTAGGTCGAGATGCAAATTTTCCTATATCTCAGGAAACGGGCTAAGTCGAGATGCAAATTCACCTATATCTCAAGAAACGGGCTAAGTCAAGATGCAAATTCACCTATATCTCAAGAAACAGGCTAAGTCAAGATGCAAATTCACCTATATCTCAAGAAACGAGCTAAGTCGATATGCAAATTCACCTATATTTGGGGAAAAAGGTGAAGTCGAGATGCAAATTCACCTATTCAAGGGAAATAGGTGAATTTGATGGATGAGGACTGATGCAGACTCACCTAAAGGATGGGTAGACTCGACTAAAGGATGGATAGACTCACCTATTCCAAGGAACGGGTGAAAACAAAGTCACCTAAGAAGGGACCCACAAGAAAATTTGCCTCTAACAAAGACAAATTCGCCTAAAGGGAGACCTAGATAGGACTCGAACTCAGAATCACCCTTTTGCAGGGTAGAATCGCCTATCCATAGTGCAAATTTTCCTCTGTAAAGGGGAAAATTTTCCTTTGAAGGCAGGGGCTGATTATGGCAAAGGACAAAAAACAAGGCAAACAACAGACAGAAGGATGGACTGACTCAACTGAAAATAAAAGCAATGGTATCACACAATAAAGGCACACTAGGCAACACAATCCTAAAATTAGTATTGAAGGTTTACAAACTTGATGTAGGCCCACCACCTTGAGCAGACAACCCAAGGTTAATACTACATGATACTGGGGTGGTTCTCTGGATCACCCTTTCTTGCGAAGGCGGATAGCTAGTATTCCAGTGGCATAGGGTCATCAACAGACGCCACGAGCTCACCTTCACATTCTCTCTCAGAGACTATCGTAGTCCACCATGAGGATTTCTATCTCAACCCAAGGGAGTACTTGGTGAGTAACTTTGGGGTACATTGTGCATCCCCTGTACTACACCAAGCCATGGCTAAAACACAGGTCTCTATCTAGGTTGAACAAGCCTATCTCGTGCATGCTTGTTATACACTAGGTATGTGTGGCACAACCGTGAACACCAGCCCATCACAAGGGTGGATCGGGAGCCCCAATGAGGCACTAGAAATTCGGACCAACCCTACACATCTTATCTAGGTATCACCCTAGCTTTGATGCTTTTCTAAACATGATGTGACTGGATTGAGGTACAACTTTAGCTCTCCCCAATTTATATACCCCACCGGTAACACATAGTTGGGATCATCCCCCGAGTGATGAAATCCTATGTAGGTCTTGCTAAGGGAAGAAGATACTAGACATTTCGGTTGGTCCCTAGGCTCGCACATAGCACAAGGGGAGAGCTTAGACTCACTAGCACCTCCTATGTAGACTAGACTAGACTAGAGAAATCTATGATTTCTCATCACCCAGGATCACCAAAAAGTGCAAGGGGAGTGGATACGTCAATAGCTTACTCCAAAAAATGGAAAAAAAAGTAAATTGACCCTTTAATTAATCTATGTGTGCCTAAATTACTGTGAAAAGGCACAAAAACTAAACTAAACTAATGGTCTTCGACCGATCATCTTGCAGAAGACAAATTAGTAGTCTTAATACTCTGGTCTTCAAAAAGCGTGGGGGACAAGTTGTGCAAATTATTAGCAAGATACCACAATCATAGACAAACAAGTTAGCTAATTAGTACCCAAAACTGAAATCAAATTGAAGCTCAAATTGAAAAATTAAAGGTTCTGGAATACCTTAGATTCGCCCCTGTGGAGGGTGGATTTGCCTCTATAAAGGTTGCAGGATCAACCCTGTAAGGAGAAATTTTTCCCATTGGTAGGTTTTCCCATTCACAAATTTTCCTATTCTCAAATTCGCCCATTTGCAAATTCTCCTATCCGCAAATTCACCTATCCGTCGTTTGCAAATTCGTCTATCCACAAATTCACCTATCCTTCGTCTGCAAATTCACTTATCTTTCATTCGCAAAATTTCCTATCTCCAAATTCACCTATCTGTCATATGTGAATTCACCTATCTGAAAATTCACCTATCCATAAATTCACCTATCTGTCATCTATGAATTAGCCTATCCATCTGCAATTTGCCTATTTGTCCACAAATTTGCCTATATGTCTGTGAATTTGCCTATCCGTCTACAAATTCAGTCATTCGCAAATTTTCCTCTGTAAGTTAGGTACTGGATAGGCATGTGTGTAATCTCCCTTTTACAAGATAGGCGGATGCATGATTGCTTATATCAATGCAAAATTGCCCCTATGTCAGGCGGATTCACCCGTCGGGGGAAGATTCGCCCGTGTGTGAAATCTTAACCTACAAAACTTGAAACAACAAAAAAAATGAAAGAGACCCGTGATGTGGGTCCCCCCGGACGTGCCCAAAATGTGTGTAGTATTTTTACCCCATCTAAAATGCAAGAAATAAACTCAAGCAAGAAGATAAAAACAAAACAAAACACTCAAGATTGGGCTAAAGATGAAACTCAAACTTAAAAATGACAATAAAACCAATTTTTACCTTATTTGAGTTTGATGGATTTGTTTTCCCTTTTTGATGGCTTGATATGTGTGCTCCTAGAGTGATTTTGGTAGCATAACGACTTGATTTTTTATTGATTTGGATGAAATATGACTCTGGTGATTGAAGGCTTGAAAGATTGAGAGGATGAATGTGATAGATTGTGGTTGAGAATCTGGTTAGAATGGTTGAGAATGCAAAAATGGCTAAGTGTTAGCCATTTAGCCAGGGAGATAGGAATGGATGGTGGTGATTGAAAGGGGGAGGAAGATCAAGGGTTGAGATCAAAAGTTGATCAAAGGTATTAAAGATTCATTTTTTTAATGTGCATGGGAAGGATGAAAGGAATTTAATATTCCTTGGGAAAGAGAAAAGGAATTTAATATTCCTTCAGAGATGGAAGAGGAATTAAAAATTCCTCAAAAGGACCTTGGGAAGACAAAAAGGAATTAAAAATTCCTTGGGGGATGGGGAGAGTTGACCAAAGGGTAGGTTGGGATAGCTAATCAATGATTAGGTTGTGTAAGTGAGGGATTAGGCAAATGATTAGGTAGGTAATGAGGATTAATGATCCACTTGCATTTTACGGATGATGTGACACCTCCCTAATCAATGATTAGGAATGTGCACATCCTTAATCTAAGATTGTACAAATTAATTAGGATTAGAAAAAGGTTAAATGGAGGATGTGACATGAGGGGAATTAAATAAATGGATTATTTATTTAATTCTTTAGAGGAAAGGGATAAAGGATGGGAGTAAATAATTAAAGGTGACTATTTACTTGAGGCTAGGATTTAAAGATGATAGAACAAATAAATTAGGATGAATGGATAAGGGATAATGAATATCAATTAAATAATAGGGTATTATATAATTAATATAGAGGATATGACATTAGTCGAATTGGGGGTAAATTGACCAAACTAAAGTGGTCAATTTTCAATGTCTATAGTAAGAATTGAATATCTACCAACAGAAAGTGGAAACTTAAAACATGGCTTATGATATTCCATCTGCTTGCCATGAATAGCCATTATCTACATGCAAAGCTCCATAAGTACAATCTTGTCATTGGGGTATCTTGGGGGCATATAGGGGTAACCTGTAAAATAACCAACTCTCAAGTAAGTGAATTATTGAAAGGCGCAAGACAACTAAGAGGGGGGGCGAATCAGTTGTCACAAATCTCAAACATTAATCTCAACTTCAAATCCACTTTATTATGCTATTAAGTGTGAACATGAAATGCAAATAACATAAAAAAATATCAACACAAGAAACACCAGATTTACGTGGAAAACCCAATAAGGGAAAAACTATAGTGAGGATTAGCTCACAATATAAAGTAATTCCAAAACTATTTACAAAGAGGCTCACTACCCAGAAAGGACTCACTATCCAGATACAAGACTCACTGCCTACAGATAGGACTCATTGTCCAGAAGGGAGGCTCATTGCCTATAGATACAAAAGATAACAGAAAAATCCACCACAAAAAATTACACACATCCACAGCCTTGATCAAAAGAATTGCAGACACCGTCAACTCACTACTTTCAAGAGTCTAACGCATTAAAGTATTGTTGCCTCAATTCACTTTTGTACACTCTTGCTTCTCACAATTGTGGCATGATCGATACAACAATTCATAACATTTCAACTTGTATTTATACCACCTTCAACCTTAGAAACTTTCTCCAACGTTGGCTACACATGCTTCATATTAGAAATTCAAATTAGATTAGCAACTCAACATTCTCGCAGTGGAAGAGAATGAGAGTGAAACAAACCAACACTTACCCAAGACCTAAAACAATGCCTCAGATCAATAACATGCTTCCTTAATTGATACTTATCCTTCACATGATGTGTAGACACCAGTGTAAGGAAAGCTTAGGTGCGGAAAAAACTCTCCTAATGTCAAAACCTCAGGGAAGAATGTAGATATGACTTTAAATTTTTCGATTATGGTTCATTAAGATACACTTGAAAAGTATAAAAAAAAAAGAGAAATGAACACATACACAATTGGACACTAGATTTACGTGGGAAAACCCTTACGGGAGAAAAACCCACCACACCAAGAAAAGTCTCTTTGTATTATAGTAAACAAAATTACATATAGAGATCGAACTTCACTTTTTGATGTCAAATTAACAACAACATTTCCTTGAACAACCTTGTACAGAACATCACTGTTACAATGCTCTCCAAATTGAATTCATTCACACTGATCAAATCATGTTCAGAATCGAACAACTCTACACCATCGAACTGTTCACGATTGTCGACCATTGCAAAGAGTAATTCATTCTCTCACAGCCTATTGATCTTCCACACATGAACAGTCACAATAGTCCAACTGCCAATGGTTCACATTTTTCTTCTCTCATTGGCTCAGAACATACCACGTAGGATAGACGTTCAATCAAAAATGTTCAAACTGAATCGCATGTCGGTGAGACACTAGACCGTGTCTCCCCGATGCCACAATGCTTGACTGTCCTTATCAGAAAGAGTCATCACCATCGGCAAGAGTCATATCGAATGCAAAACCATCAGCCAAACTCACTCCATCGGCAAGACTTCTCACCGATGTCCATTGCAGAACTATCGGCAGGACCATCGCTATCGCTAAGACTTCACACTGATGTTCATCTCGTGCAGATCTATCAGCAAGAGTTTCTCTATTGCTGAGAGTTCACAGCGAACAGAAATCCATCGGCGAGATATCCTCTATTGGCAAGAGTTCACACCGATCACAAAACATTTGGCGAGAAAAACACTATTGCCAAGAGGTCATACCAAATGCACCATCCTGTTGGTGAGAGAAATACTGATGGCAAGAGCTCACACCGAATGCAAACCTGTCGATGAGACCACATCCATTGGCAAGAGTTCTCACCAAACACAGACCTGTCGGTGAGGCCAAAACTGTCAACGAGAGATCATACTGATTGCAAACCTGTTGGTGAAACCACATTCATCGGCAAGAGTTCTCACCGAACACAGACCTATCGACGAGACCAACACTGTCAGCAAGAGCTCATACCGAAAGTATACCCGCTGGTGAGAGGAGAACCATCGGCAAGACTGGCACTTTTAGAAAGAGTCTGAGAGTCTCCCCGATGTCCAATATGAATAAAGCTATCAGTGGGACTAACACAGTCAGAATGTGTCTGACAGTCACCCCGATATTCAACTGTCACCAAGAGTCTCCTCGATGACCACTAGGAATCAACCCGTCGACAAGACAGAACCAAAGTCTCAACAACTTTGATCTTATGAACACAACTGCTAGTCGGTAAGACTTTCTAAGGGTCTCACATATTTTTCTCTTTCAGGAGTTTCATGTCAATAAGCTTGAGGCACATTTTCTAACAATCTCCCACTTGACAAAGATCTTACTGACACCTCCAGAGCACAAAAAAACTACTGAAATTCATGGGCACTAAGGCCCATGGAACTAGCACACCACCTGAACTTGTCTATGCTCACTGGTTTCGTCAATTCATCTACAAAATTTTCCAAAGTATCCACTTTTTCTAAAGAGACCTTTTCATCCTCCACCATATCTCATACAAAATGATACTGCACATCAATATGTTTCATCCTGGCATGGAAAGTAGGATTTTTTTCCAAACAAATAACACTCTGACTAACAGTAAATTGTAATTTTCCCTACATCAAACCCAATGTTAGAACACAAACGTTTTAACTAGATTGCTTCTTTACAGGCATGTGTTGCTGCCATGTATTCTGCCTTTGTAGTGGACAAAGCACTACAACCTGTCGCTTACTCATCCAACTAACTACACCACCATTCATCATGAAAATATATCCACTAGTGGATCTTTATTGTCAATGTCCCCTACCCAATCAGAATCCACATAGCCTCGAATGCTAAGAGTCCTCTGTGATTCAACCAAATTCCCATGGTAACACAAAGCATATTCTGAAGTGCCCTTTAGATATCTAAACACTCTTTTCACAGCATCCCAATGTGTCCTTCTAGGATTTTCCATAAAATGACTAAGAACTCCCACTGCTTGGGAAATGTCTAGCCTTGTACAGACCATTGCATACATTAAACTACCAATTGCACTAGCATAAGGTAGTCAAGTCATGTCCTCTATCTCAGTACGAGATTTTGGTCAGTCTTCAATAGATAGCTTCGTTCCTTGCAAAACTAGAACAACTAGCTGCTTACAATCAGTCATACAAAATCTCTCCAAACAATATTAATATACTTACTTTGACTGAGCCAAAGTTTTTCTACTCTTCTTGTCCCTGGTTATTTCCATTCCCAGATAATACCTGCTGCACCAAGATCTTTCATTTCAAACTTTGCAGACAACTGAGATTTTAGATTAGAAATCATTAACTTACTATTGCCTATGAACAACATATCATCAACATAGAGAGAAATAATAAGAACATGATCATTTTCAGCTTTGTAGTACACACAATGATTAGATTTTGATCTTACAAATCCCAATGACAAAAAAAAAGTGTCAAACTTCTGGTACCACATTCTAGGAGATTGTTTTAATCCATACAGAGATTTTTTCAAATTGCAAACTAGTTTTTCTTTAGCTTTTTCCACAAAGTGCTCAGGTTGGGACATGCAAATTTCTTCTTCAAGGTCACCATGAAGAAATGTTGTCTTCACATCCATCTGTTCAATCTCTAAGTCATACATTGCTACAAGTGACAAAAGAAATCTAATAGACGTCAGCTTAGCTACAGGAGAAAAAAATTCTCCATAATCAATTCCCTCTACCTAGGAATACCCCTTCACAACCAACCTCACCTTATACTTTTCCACACTACCATCCAGACCTATCTTCTTTTTAAATACCTATTTTCAGCCAACAACTTTTTTGCCTTCAGGCAAGGGCACCAAACTCCAAGTATCATTCTTTTCTAATGATGCCATTTCTTCATTCATGGCTTCCAACCAAGAGTTTGAATCAGACATTCTAAATGCCTCTTTCATAGTCCTAGGCTCATCAGTGCTAGAAATTAAAGCATAGGCACAAGTAGAATCTAACAAAGAAAACCCATACCTATCAGTTGCTTTCTTTCACATGTTGACTTCCTCACAGGCTGAGGCTGAGGTTGATCTTCTTCTTCAGAACTCTCAGAACTACTTGAGCTCTCCTTAGTTTTAGGTACATTTTGAATTTTCAATTCCTCTTTATCTGGTGTCGGAGGAATTTCAACTACATCCTTTTTATTTTTTGATTTTGTCTCTGACTGCAGATCCAAAGTAGAAGGCTTCATCTCATGAAAAATAACACTTCTATTGTATAGAACCTTCTTCATATCAGGATTCCAAAGCTTGTATCCTTTTATGCCAGCACTATAACCAATAAAAATACATTTAACAGCCTTGTTTTCCAATTTAGACCTTTTTTCATTCAACACATATGCATATGCCTCATAGCCAAAGACACGAATGTGTCTCAGAGAGGGCTTCTTTCCAGACCATGCTTCCAAAGGTGTTTTCTCAAAAAGAGTAGAATTCAGAGAACGGTTTATTAAATAACATGCTGTTGCAACTGCCTCAGCCCAAAAACTTCTCCTCCAAGCCAACACTACTTAGCATACTCCATGCTCTTTCCATCACTTTCTTTTTGAACCTTTCAGCAACTCCATTTTGTTGCAAAGTGTAGGGTGTAGTTTTATGTCTTTTAATCCCATGATCTTTACAATACCTTTCAAACTCATCAGAACAAAACTCACCGCCATTGTAAGTCCTTAAACATTTTATTTTTCTTCCAGTCCGATTTTCCACAAGGTTTTTACATTCCTTAAAACGACTGAACACTTATGATTTACTTTAAAAAAAAAACAAATTCCCTTCTTGAATAATCATCAATGAATGATACATAATATCTTGATTTAGACAAAGAAGGAACATTTACTGGACCAAAAACATCAGAATGTATGTAATCAAGTAAACCAGAAGATTTGTGAGGACTGGAGTAAAATGAAACATGGTGTTGTTTACCATATATACAATGCTCACAAAATTTGAATTCAAGGTTACAGTCATCAAGCCCTTCAACCAAGTTTTTATTTTTCAAGGTTTTTAAACCTTTTTCTCGAATGTGGCCAAGCCTATGATGCCATAACATAGTCTTTTTTGCTGGAAGTTTAAATTCCATAGAGTTTGCACTATCATGAACATTTTTCTCCTTTTCTCCATGAGTAGCCTTTTGTGACTTTATAGAGACACTATTGCATTGCATAGCATGTGCATCTAGCTTATACAAGGTACCACTATGAGCACCCCTAGCTAGCACCATTGAGCCTCTAGTCATCTTGCAGCCATTTCCATAGAATGAGACTTGCACTCCAACATCGTTCAGGTTACTAACAGAAAGTAAGTTTTGAGCTAGGCTTGGTATATGCATCACATCATTGATTCCCTTCACTCTTCCATCAGGGAATTGAATTTTGACTCTTCCACAGCCAACTATTTCCAGAGATGAATCACTTGCCAAATACACCCTTCCACCATCGTATTTTTCATACTCAGTGAACCAATCTCTATGAGATTTCATGTGGAAAGATGCTCTAGAATCAATTAGCTAGACATCATATGATGCTTGTGTAGCCAAGGCTGCAATGAAAGCATTTGCATCACTCTGAGAAGAATCATTGTCGAAAGAATACTTCTTCTTCTTTTTCTCCTCTTTTCAATCCTTTCAGAAATGACCAGGTTGCCCACAATTCCAACACTTTACCTTGGACTTCTTACTAGGAGACTTTGATCTCCCCTCTGATTTGGATTTGGACTTCTTGTCCTTCTTCTTGCCTTTTTCTTTCGATCTGCCTCTAACAGCAAGAGCCTCCTTCGCCATCTCAGAAGATTTTCTTCTCATCTCTTCTGATAACAAAGAAGCAACAATATCTTCCATCTTAAAAGAGGAATTAGTACTCCCAATAGCCATCACCAAGTGATCCCAAGAATTTGGCAAAGAACATAACAACAACATACAACGATCTTCATCAATCTTCACACCAACATATGCTAACTGAGCAATCAACATGTTGAAAGCATTCAAATGATCAACAATAGATGCTCCTTCCTGCATTTTCAAAGAGTACAACTTCTTCCTCAAGAACAACTTATTCACCAAGGACTTGCCCTGATAAATAGCTCGCAGTCTTTTCCACAAAGAGGATGCTATCTTTTCTTCATGAACATTTAGAAGAATAGAGTCTACTAAACAGAGCCTTATCAACCCCTTTGATTTTTGATCTGCAAGGTCCCAATCCTCTTGCTTCATACCTATAAGCTTCGTTCCAGACACAACAAGCCAAAGATCAAAATCAACCAATAGATCTTCCATTTTGAGTTTCCACAACTCAAAATTACTGCCATTGAATTTCTCAATTTCAATCTTTCCTAACGTGCTTGCCATCTTAATCTGTAATTCAAATTACCAAACTTCTACAAGACTCCCACTAAATAGAATTGACTCAAAAAACCCATCGTACCGACAAGGATAACACAACTGGCTAGGCTCTGATACCACTTGTAAGGAAAGCTTAGGTGCGGAACAAACTCTCCTAACGTCAAAACCTCAGGGGAGAATGTAGATATGACTTTAAATTTTTCAATTATAGTTCATTAAGATACACTTGAAAAGAATAACAGAAAGGAGAAATGAACACATACACAATTGGACACCAGATTTACGTGGGAAAACCCTTATGAGAGAAAAACCCCACACCAAGAAAAGTCTCTTTGTATTACAGTAAACAAAATTACATACAGAGATCGAACTTCACTTTCTGATGTCAAATTAACAGCAGCCACATTTCCTTGATCAACCTTGTACAAAACATCACTGTTACAATGCTCTCCGAATTGAATTCATTCACACTGATCAAATCGTGTTAAGAATCGAACAACTGTACACCATCAAACTATTCACCATTGTCGACCATTGCAGAGAGTAATCCATTCTCTCACCACCTGTTGATCTTCCACACAGGAACGGTCACAACAGTCCAACTCCCAACGGTTCACATTCTGCTTCTCTCATTGGCTCAGAACATACCACGTAGGACAGACGTTCAGTCAAATATGTTCAAACTGAATCGCATGTCGATGAGACACTAGACCGTGTCTCCCCAATGCCACAATGCCCGACTATCCTTATCAGAAAAAGTCACCACCATCGGCAAGAGTCATATATTGAATGCAAAACTATCAGCAAGACTTCTCACCGATGTCCATTGTAGAAATATCGGCAAGACCATCGCTATCACTAAGACTTCACACTGATGTCCATCTCATGCAGATCTATCGGCAAGAGTTTCGCTATCGTTGAGAGTTCACAGTGAACAAAAATCCATTGGCAAGATATCCTCTATCGGCAAGAGTTCACACCGATCATAGAACAGTCGGTGAGAGAAATGCTATCGCCAAGAGGTCATACCAAATGCACTAGCCTGTCGGTGAGAGAAACACTGTTGGCAAGAGCTCACACTGAATGCAAACCTGTTGGCGAGACCACATCCATCGGCAAGAGTTCTCATCGAACATAGACCTATTGGCGAGACCAACATTTTCTACGAGAGATCATACCGAATGCAAACCTGTCGGTGAGACCAAATTCATCGGCAAGAGTTCTCACCGAACACAGACTTGTCGGCGAGACCAACACTGTCGGCAAGAGGTCATACTGAAAGTATACCTGCCGATGAGAGGAAAACCATCGGTGAGATTGGCGCTTTCAGAAAGAGTCTGAGAGTCTCCCCGATGTCCAATATGAATAAAGCTATCAGTGGGACTAACACAGTTAGAATGTGTCTGACAGTCACCCCGATATTCAACTGTCGCCAAGAGTCTCCTCGATGACCACTAGGAATCAACCCGTCAACAAGACAAAACCAAAGTCTCAACGACTTTGATCTTATGAACACAACTGCTAGTCGGTAATACTTTCTAAGGGTCTCACCAATTTTTCTCTTTCAGGAGTTTCATGTCAGTAAGCTTGAGGCACATTTTCCAACAACCAGTTCAACCAAACCTAATGAAAATATAAATGAATTTTGAATTTAATGCTTCCACAAAAATAAGATAACATGTAGACCACATAACACGCTTCACCATACACTGGAACACATCTTAGATGCCTTCAGATTCATCTGCAGAAAATGAAACAACCTTCATACATAGAATACTTTCCATCAGTCCTTTTGGACTGTACAGATACACACAACTCTGAAACTCAACTTCTGGAGCACCAAACCATGAACACCTTTTCTAGAACATA
Organism: Sequoia sempervirens; assembly: GCA_007258455.2. Taxonomy (NCBI): domain Eukaryota; kingdom Viridiplantae; phylum Streptophyta; class Pinopsida; order Cupressales; family Cupressaceae; genus Sequoia; species Sequoia sempervirens. Next base: position 475,392 of record VDFB02078017.1, read on the forward strand.
GATAACACCATTATAAGACATCTTCCAGATTCACAAGACCTAAAAAAAGCTAGTGAAGGAATGCGGAGTAGAAACATCTCTCCCAATCCACAAACAAGCAACTCTACTAGACTAGTTCACACACTAGTGAACACAACTTTCACTCTCCATCAAACTAGAAGCTTCAATCCAGTATATATCACCCAAAAATTCCTATAAACAACACTTCAAATCTGCACAATCATAGGATCAACATAGAAGAAATGCAGAGCACATAACCAGAGCACATTTTGAACATACACACAAATCCGACTTCTCTATTCTTCAAAAGCACTTGGAAACTCAACATATCAACACACCTGCAACACCATAAAGATAGCTCTATTTACTCACAACATCTCAACAGTATCTTAACTATACATGCACAACCTAGAACACTTGATTCCTTTCTCTTCAATATCATGTACTATGTTGACATCAATGACAACATCAATGAAAACACCACCAAATTCACTCATACTTGCAACAATATCTCCCTTTTTCATTTATGGAAACACATGATGTGAAAAACCATCAAAGACAACATCCATTCCATTCCTGCACTCTCCTTTATTTTTTAGATTAGGTAGCTTACACAACATTCCTGCACTCGTAATACTCTCTCCCTTTTTCTTTCATTGTTTTTCACATGAATTTCTCTCCCCCTTTGACATCAATGGAAAAGAAAAAAATATTTGATCACTCCTCCTTAGGGGTGCACCCACACAACTCATATTGTAACAATGATACTTCCTACTCCTCCTAAGGAGTAGACCCATTCATTAGTCCAAACAAATGAAGAATCTGTAGATCCATGTGCACCTAGTTCAAAGAAGGAGGGGTAGTAACCCCCAATTTCTCCCTGAGATACTCAAAAGTATCCTTCAAAAGAGCCTTAGTAAATATATCTGCAATTTGATCCTTTGTAGGCACATACTCTAGTTTGACTTCATTCCCCAATACTTTTTCTCTCAAGAAATGATATCTGATAGATATATGCCTTGTCCTTGAATGCATTACCGGTTTCTTTGAAATATTTATAGCACTTGTATTATCACAGAAGATAGGGATAGGCTCATCACACATCACTCCTATGTCCTTCAATGTTTACTTCATCCACAAAACTTGTGTGCAACAAGATGCTGCAACAATGTACTCAGCTTCTGCAGTGGATAAAGAAACTGAATCATGTTTCTTGCTTAACCATGAAACTAATCTTCCTCCAAGAAAGAATGCACCTCCACTTGTACTCTTTCGGTCATCTACACAACCAGCCCAATCTGCATCAGTGTAAGCACTCAAAGAAAAATTAGTATCCTTAGGATACCACAAGCCATAATCCAGAGTTCCTTTTAGATATTTGAATATCCTCTTCACAACTGTAACATGTGCTTCTTTAGGTTCCGCTTGAAATATGGCAACCAAACATAGTGCATGCATGATATCCGGTCTAAAAGTAGTAAGATACAATAGTCCACTAATCATAGATCTGTACATCCTCTAATCAACTTTAGGAGATTTATCATTTTTACTTAGCTTGCATCCAGTCACCATAGGAGTACTAACCGGTTTGGAGTAATCCATTCCAAAATTCTTCAACAATTCTTTGGCATAATTTGATTGTGAAATGAATATGCCCTTGTCAATTTGATTCATGTGAAGTCCAAGGAAGAAATTCAACTCACCAATCATAGACATTTCAAACTCTTTTTGCATCTCATCTACAAATCTCTTACACATACCTTCATTTCCTCCAAATATGATATCATCAACATACACAACTACTATCAACATTTTGTTTCTTTCAACTTTGAAATAGAGATTACTATCTGCAAAGAATTTGATGAACCTTTGCTATGTCAAATATCTATCCAATCTTGCATACCATGCTCTGGGAGCCTGTTTAAGTCCATAAAATGCCTATTTCAACTTACAGACCGTATTGAATTTATCTGATAACTGAAATCCTTCCATTTGTTCCATGTACACCTCTTCTTCCAATTCTCCATTTAGGAAGGCAAACTTGACATCCATCTAATATACCTTGAAATATTTATGAGAAAAAAATGCCAAGAACATCTGAATAGCCTCCATTCTTGGTACTGGTGCAAATGTCTCTTCAAATTCTATGCCTTCAACCTCTGAATAACCTTTGCATACAAGTCTTTCTTTGTTTCTCAATACTTCACCATTCTCATTCAACTTATTCCTAAACACCCACTTTGAACCAATTACATTCTTGTTTACAAGTCTAGGAACCAGTTCCCATGTTTGATTCTTCTCTATCTATTGCAATTCCTCTTTCATTTCTCTAACCCAATTCTCATCTTTGCATGCTTCACACATTGAATTAGGTTCTATTTTTGAAAGTAAACACAGATTTAGCTCAGTTGTTACCACTTTTCTTCTTGTCTTTACACCTTTAATTTTTTCTCCAATTATCTGTTCTTCAGGATGATTTTTCTATACATACTTTGGAGTCTTAGGAGCAGGTTCTAGAGCATCTTCTTCTTCTTCAATCTGATCTTCTTCTTCTTCCTTATTCTCTTTTGGTACTTGTTCACAGATAGGCTCATCCAGTTCAACTTCACTTATTTCAACTGGTTTGTGCATATCTTCATCAACCTTCACATTTGCACTCTCAACAATCTTCCTCAATCTTTTATTGAAGCATCTATAAGCTTTGCTACTAGTTGAGTATCCAAGGAAAATACCTTCATCACATCTTGCATCAAACTTTCCAAGGTTCTTATCATCTCTTTTAATGTAACATTTGCTTCCAAACACCTTAAAGTACTTCACAGTAGGAATCTTACTAGTCCACAACTCATAAGGAGTCTTTGTGTTGTTACCTCTAATCTGAACTCTGTTAAGAATATAAAAATTAGTGTTGTTTTCCTCTCTCCAGTATACATTAGGTACATTTGCTTCTTTTATCATATTTCTTGCATCCTCTTGAACAGTTCAGTTCTTTCTCTCAACAACTCCATTCTGCTAAGGAGTTCTAGGAGTAGAAAAATGTCTCTTTATGCCATGCTCTTCACAAAATGTATTGAACTCACTGGAAGTGAATTATCCACCTCTATCAGACCTTAAACATTTTGATTCTCAGGTTCACTTCATTCTCTACCCTGGCCTTTAACACTTTGAATCTATCCAGAGTTTGAGCTTTCTTCCTAAGAAAAGTAACCCATGTCATTCTAGAATAATCATCAATCAAAAGCATGAAATACCTATCACCATTAAGACTTCTTGTTCTTGTAGGGCCACAGAGGTATGTATGAACCAATTCCAACATTCCAGTAGTTGATTGATCTTTTCCTTTAAAGTTTCATCTTGTTTGTTTTCTCAACTAAAAACTTTTGCAAATTGTGTTGGTTGGCTTTGTGATTTTAGGAAAATCCTAGAAAGCCTCTCTTGAATTGATCCTAATCAGATTATCAAAGTTTACATGTCCCATCCTCCGGTTCCATAGCCAACTTTCATTAACTTGAGATACAAGGCACTGACCATCAACACCCTAAGCTGATAAATGTTTCCATATTTTCTTCTTCCTGTAGCTACCACAATTCTGGACCCTTTTCTGATCTCACAAGTGTTATCTTGAAACACAAGCTTAAATCCTTTTCTACACATTTTTCCAACACTCAAAAGATTATGCCTTAAGCCCTTAACATAATAGACATTATTAGTATTGTGTTTTCCATCAAAACTAATTGTTCCTTTTCCAATAGTCTTTGCTCCATAATCATCTCCAAACATGACTAATACACCATCATACTTTTCAAGTTTAGTAAACTTACTCTTATCTCCAGTCATGTGATTTGAGCAACCACTGTCAATCACCCAATAGTCTTCATCTTGTCTAGCATGAAAGGAAATAACCAAAGTACCTTCCATCTCTTCCTTCTTGTTCTCTGGACCACTTTCCCTTGCACATCTTCTAGATTTAGTAGATACAGATTTATTCTCTAAGGCTAGAAACAAGCATTCATCATTATCGCCCTCAACATCAAACTCATCATCAGAAATTCTAGCATCTTCTCTAACATAATACAACTTCTTGAACTTCTTATCCTTTTTGTCTTTATTATCTCTATTCTTCTTGTGTACAACTCTATTTGGACATCTTGAAGCATAATGACCAATATTTCCACAACTGAAACATTTAAAGGGTAACACACCTTTGTACTCACCGGTACCTTTCTTCAACTTCCTTGTAAAATTTGCTTCCAACTCCTCTGAATTATCACTATTTGGATCATCTTCTATCTTTATAGCTTTAAAGGTTGATTTTGTCTTCTCCTTTTCTTTTCCAAACTTCCTCATCTCAAATGCAGTCAAGGTGCCAAATAGTTGTTCTTTAGTAAGATTATTAGGATCATACACTTCCTCAATAGTTGAGACCTTATCACTGTAAATCTCCAATAGATTCATCAAAATATTCTCCATTACATCTTCATTAGTCAAAGTAGCACCTTGATTTTTAATTTCATTCACTGCAATATCAACCCTTTGAATATAGCTTGCAATAGCTTCACCTTCTTCCATTTTCAAATTTTCATATCTACGCTTAGCTGTTAGCTTCTTTCACAATTTTACTCTATCATTTCCTTCATAGATATCTTCCACTTTTTCCAAACTTCATAAGCAGTTCCCAAAGAAATAAATTTTGTTCACTCAGTCTTAGATAAATCACTATAGATTGCATACCTTGCTTTTTCATTTTCCTCATAGGAAAAAATCTCATCAACAGAAGAAGGACCACTTGTCGGTGCAACATATTTTGTCTCAACAACTTTCCAAGTCTTGTATCCAAGAGAGATCAAGTAACCTCTCATCTACACTTTCTAGTCACTGTAGTCAGATCCATCAAACATAGGTGCTTCCAATTTGTGTGCCATTGAATCTTCCTCAAGTGGTTAAGCTCTTCTCCGAGGAACCAAAGCTCTGATACCAATTGTTGAAAGGCACAAGACAACTGAGAGAGGGGGTGAATCAGCTATCACAAATCTCAAATGTTAATCTCAACTTCAAATCCACTTTATTTTGTTATTAAGTGTGAACATGAAATGAAAATAACATAAATCAATATCAACACAAGAAACACTAGATTTACGTGGAAAACCCAATAAGGGAAAAACCACGGTGAGGATTAGCTCATAATATAGAGTAATTCCAAAACTGTTTACAAAGAGGCTCACTGCCAAAGGGCTCACTGCTCATAAAGGACTCACTATCTAGATACAAGGCTTACTGCCTACAGATAGGACTCACTATCCAAAAGGGAGGCTCATTACCTACAGATACAAAAGATAAAATAAAAATCCACCACAAAAAATTACACACATCCACAGCCTTGATTAGAAGAATTGTAGACACCATCATCTCACTGCTTTCAGGAGTCTAACACATTAAATTATCGCTTCCTCAATTCACTTTCACACATTATTGCTTCTCACACTTGTAGCATGATCGATACAACAATTCATAACATCTCAACTTGTATTTATACCATCTTCAACCTTAGAAACTTTCTCCAAGGTTGGCTACACACACTTCATATTACAAATTCAAATTAGGTCAGCAACTCAACATTCCTGTAGTGGAAGAGAATGAGGGTGGACCAAACCAACACTTAACCAAGACCCAAAACAATGTCTCAAATCAATACCATGCTTCCTTAATTGATACTTATCCTTAACATGATGTGTAGACACCAGGTAAACCAAACCTAATGAAAACACAAATGAATTTTGAAGTACACACATCTACAACAAGAAGATAACATGCAGACCACATAACATGCTTCACCATACACTAGAACACATCTAAGATTCCTTTAGATTCATCTGCAGAAAATGCAACAACCTTCATACACAAAATACTTTCCATCAGTCCATCCGAACTGTATAGATACACACAACAGCTCTGAAACTCAACTTTTGAAGCACCAAACCATGAACACCTTTTCCAGAACATAGATAACACCATTTCAAGACATCTTCCAGATCCACAAAACCTAAAATAAACTAGCGGAGGACTATGGATCAAAAACATTTCTCCCAGTCCACAAACAAGCAACTTTTCCAGACTAGTTCACACACCGGTGAACACAACTTTCACTCTCCATCAAACTAGAAGCTACAATCCAGGATTTATCACCCACAAATGCCCATAAATAGCACTTCAGATCTGCACAAGCATAGGATCAACATAGAAGAAATGTAGAGAACATACCGGAGCACATTTTGAACATACACACAACTCTAATTTCTCTATTCCTTAAAACACTTAGAAACTCAACATATCAGCACACCTGCAACACCATAAAGATAGTTCCATGTACTCACAAAATCTCAACAATATCTCAACTATACATGCACAACCTGCGACACTTGATTCCTTTCTCTACAATATCTTGTACTATGTTGACATCAATGACAACATCAATGGAAACACCACCAAACTCACTCATACTTGCAACATGAATGTGGGAAACTACAAATACAAGCAACCATATTTGTTGACTACAGTCCAAGATTATTCTAAAACCCTTTTTTCTTCTAACTCCTTGTCAAACAAGCATAGAAAAGTAGCAAAGGCATCGTTGACCCTTCAGAAGTGATGAATTCTTTTGTTTAGAGTCAGCTAAGGATAGTACTGAAACACTAGAATATGCCTTTTGTCACATTTTGATGTTAGACCTAGAAAGCTTCTCATGGATGCAACAACATATACCAAATAGGAGGTCATATAGAACTTCAAGAAAGTGGGAAATTTTACCATTTGTTTATGAATATCATCATTGATCTGTTGTCCCTAATAAATTTGTTGCTTTCTCTTCTTAATAATATGAATGTATAAGAACATCCAATCTTGAAAGGTAGAGGAGGAAGGAAAACCTTTAATCCTACTAAGAAGGGTAATCATATCATTAATTTATTCAAAAAAATCACTCTGATGGAAACTCTTTGTCCATCTTGCAATGCTTTGCTACAAATTCTTCAACCATATAGCATTGTTTGTCCTTTTACAATTATCTAAATCTTGGTCATAATGTACCTGTGCCTTCTCAACTATTAGATTAAGATATATGTCAATGCTTAGCCACTGAATGATCAAATCAAAGAACTTTGCATCAAGCCTGATAACGAGATTCTCGCCAGCATCCCTTACACTTCTATTATCTTGATTATAGTGTGCAAGTGTTGCGAGTACAAACTCAGGATCATGTGTGAAAACCAGAAAAGAGGAGACCAACTGAATGTTACTTTCAACTATATATCTCATCCCTTCAATCAATGGTTGCTTCTTGTTCTATTCCAAAAACTCAGACATATCCACATGTCTTATTGCAATATCCTTAATTCCATTGATTTTGGAAGAAACTGAAGTCAAAGGAAAAACCCCTTGGTACTTGTACTTCATGGATTTAACTTTGTTCGAAGAAGCCTCAACCATTGATGGAGTTTCTTCGTAACTTACAGGAAATTGAGCGCGAAGAAATTAGACAATATGCAAAGGAAATTGTAGCAAGAAGGTAAAATTTCCCAGTGGTAGAAAATTTTTGGGTTACATGCACAAGTGGGAAAATTATAAGTGGCTACATATGCTAGTGGGGTTTAGGTGCGATGGTGGCGAAAAACTAAGTAGATACGGGCGAACTAGCAACTTGAATGCGAAGGTGAAATTTTTTTGAGTGTTAGCATGAAAATTTGGATTTTGGTGTAATGGCGCTAAATTTTAAGGCCTCTGCATGTGCATTATTGATTAAGGTGTAAAAGTAGAAAAAATGAGTGCCTTTGTAAATGTTTTTCATTTCATGTGTAGGCATGCTAAATTTTAATGCTTATACATATTGATAGATCAAAAATATGCAAGGGTAGAGAATTTCTCCACCCCTGCATGGGGAAAAACTTTTTAAGTGCAAGGTCAGAAAATTTTGCCGACCCTGCATGTGGTAAAATTGACTAAGTGTAAAGTCACTTAAAAACTCTACTCTTACACTTAAGTTTAAATTATAAGTGCACAATAAATGATAAAGGTATAGAAACTATCATGCATGTATAATTATCCAATTGATTAACCTCCTTTCTAGCTCTAATCATCAAGCTCGCTTGACACCTCCGTCAAGATCTACTTGATTTCCCTCTTCTAACTTCTCACTAACTCTCTCATTAATCACTAATATGAAATAGAAAAATAAATCTCAACTCACAAGCTCTCAACTCACTAACTCAGAAATTACAACAAAATAACATCAAGATAATCAGAATGATAAGTGTGGCAATTGGTAGAATGAGCAACTCTATTTATACTAATTTGTGAGCAACTGAAGGCTGCAAACAAGTTAATATTTCTGCTAGCTTTCTATCCTCATGCAACGACTCATCAAACTAACTCATAGGTTTGAAACACATAACAATCCTCTCCATTTTAATGGTTGAGTTGAATTGTTATAAGGGATAACAAGCTTACAACAAGTTTCCTAATTCAAATTCCTTCACATATTGCTACCAAGTTTCCACTTGACTGGGTCTCACAAGCTAATATCAAACTTATGCAAATTTAGCAAACTTCTTAAGCATTTCATACTCTACAGTTTGGTGCCACCTTCCCAAGTATGCACCCCACAAAATAGTGTCAGCTTGACTTATTCCTAAGGATTCAAAATTGTATTAACTTCCTGTTAAAATGCATACACAATAGCAACAAACTCATACATGCTTTTACATTTGTTGACTTGATCCTTTACTTGCTTTATGCGCTGGTAGATATATAACCCAAGGTTGCACCAAGTACAAAATATGTGCTTTATCATATATGTGCTTCACTTACAATAGCACTATTTATTGCGCTTAGCATTTATCATATATGTTTCCAATGTTGATATTATATATATATATATTATATATATGTATATATATCCATTTGAATATATATACACATATATATGTCAATATATATATTAGTATATATTCTTATTCATAAAGTTATCAAATTCATCTAATTGCTAAACAATAAACATATGTATAAATATAATATAATAATAACAATAATAATATTACGTATATATATACTATATGATTATTTATAGATATATATTAATATATAACTATGTTAATCTTATAAATAATTTATACATATACATAATACTATTTCAATACATTTATAAAAACACTCTTAATCATAACCATCGATCGACGTATACATGGAATATATATACATATATATACATGTCACCTTTAGTCCAATCGGTATTCCCATGCATATGTGTAATCTATCCATGAGCATGTGTAGGTACGTCTACCTACATATACTCATGTACGTATGCATTCATATGTATGATTCTACCATAAACATATATATACATTTTATGCATATATCACATCGATACCATAATAAGCACACAAGGAAGTACTTTCACATGACATCAAGACTTATTCACATTCCTCAATCATATCATTCACATCTAAACCAAAGATTACTTACCTTTTCCCAAAAATGACTCAACTCACTAAGACCAACTAGGGCGTGAGTGTGTGAATGCTCAGTTAGGCTCATTAAGGGTTACCAAACCACGTTCTTCTTCGTTAGTGATACTTCCCCTCTCTTCTAGAGGTTTGAACCTATTCCTGCACTCAACTTGGCACATCACAATAGTAGTTAGCCAAACACAACATAATCATATATATCATACATTTCATATTTTAAATCATTATAAAATATCAAATTACATCAATCATTCATTCATCATATTTCCATTCAATATTCATAAAACATATTCATATAAAGTTTCATAAAACACATTCATGTAAAGAGTCATAAAACACATTCATTTAATCAAGTAATTTAACCAAACCAGGTAATAGTAAATAGGTAATATCACTTGGGGTGTAATAGTACTTCATAGGAAAAGTTCTAATCTGGAAGTATAGAATGTTTATAATTCTACGTTGAATACGCTTAGAAGTATTGAAAAATAAAATGCTAGATTTCTCTTTATTTATCTATTGACCATAAGAATTAATGTATATTTCTAACACTTTTCTTAAATTAGTTTCTTCCTATATCTTGGATATTCCCATAGAATTATTACTCTCCATAAACTGAATATGAGATTTAGAATTGATAGTTTGATTCCATTCCCATCCCTGAATGATCTCTCACTCAATACTACTTCAACAAGTTTTGAAGAATTTCAACCATTAGGATAAAAGATGAGATAAAGGATCTCCTTGTCTAAGTCCTTTGGAAGTTGAAAAAGGGCCAAGAGAATTCTATTAATCATCATTAAGAAAGAAGCCAACGTCATGCAACCCATGGTCCAATAAACACAATTGGAGAAAAAAACAAAATCTAATAAAACTATTATGAATAAAGTTCCATTTGACTCTGTCTTATGCATTGGACATATCAATCTTGATTAACATGGTTTCTTCCTTAAAGGTGTACATAGAATGAATCACCTCAACTGGCACAACAATATCATCTAAAATTTCACACCATATGAATTGTTGTATGGGAAGAAAGTTTTCCTTCCAATTGAGTTTGAACATAAAACACTTCACAAAGAAATAGAACTTGGAATGGACCTATCAGAAGCATAGAAAGAAATACTACATAGTCTCAATCCTTTGGATGAAATCCAAATGGAATCCATACACCATACAAAAATTGTGTAGAAACAAAGGATCAAATGTCATGATTAGTTCATTAAAATAAAGGAATCCAATGTTGGTGACTGGGAATTTCTATATGATTCTAGTTATAAAGAACACAAAGGAAAACTATAGACAATGTGGCTTGGCCCATATTAAATTAAGCATGTTTTTCAAAATGGAGTAGTTCAACTAACTACCATAGACTCAGTCAGATTCTCACTATTGGTCAATGGCCACAAACTCAAGATTTCTAAGAAGACATTACAAAAGGAAGAGTATTTACATAATCTACATCAACAACTCAATTTAGAATTACATGCCAAACATACAGATAAGGATGAAACATGAAGTGATACATTAGTAGAGGAGACAACCATCTCGCCTACTGATACTCAGCATGTATAAATCCTAATAGTAACATATCACATGCACAAGTGACCATCACCAACAATTATTTTTGAACATGCAACAAAAGTTATGGGACATGTAGCAATAGCCTCGAGGCACATCAATAATAAGGGTCATGTTGTTCTACTACTTGTAGCACCTAATTTTCACTTCACCCACTGCCGCTACATATTATTGTTGCATATCACATCTTTCATTCTAACATTCAACAACTACATTCCACTGTGTGTATCATGTAGCATTGTGCCCCATCATTCATAACTTCATACTCTTTGTATCTTTCCTTTCCCACATTTACAAGCCTCAAACACCTACAAGCATCACACCAATCTCTTTTCCAAGCACGTCTACCTGTAGTACTTCAAATTAAATTGTCATAATTTCAAATCCTTTTCTTGTAACTGCATTACGATGCTCAATTCCAATTGCGCATGTCACCTTTCCATCACTACAACATAATAGGTACTTTTCTTGTTATTAACTATAATTGATATTAAATCCAACTGATTTTTATTTTTCTTTCAAAATGATGCACAAATTTAAATTTGATGAATTAAATATCTCAAATTCTTTGAAATTTATCCTTCTCATCCTTCTTGTACCTACTATTTGAGGATAATTAGCACACCCAAGTTAGGGGGAGTGAAAAAGGTTTAATTATCATTCCAAAAAAATATTTAAAACAACGTTCAAAGAATTGCATACAATTCTCAATACCCTTCATTAGCCACAAATAAACTACCATAAGAAGTTACAAAGCATAAAAGAAACATAGACAAGGTAATATCCAAGGAGTCGAGTATTCAGAGAATTAAGAAACTTAGCATAAGTTGTAAATACTATAGCAATGGGAGGTGATATCATTAGAAGAGAACTGACAACACGCAATTTAATACTAGAAGATCAATTCAAATATTTAACCTACTATGCATTTTAAACTCCTTGGTCACCTACACCATTAGAGGCTTGTGAATGTCCCTAATTTTTATTACAATCTATTGAAAAGAATGTTTGTTGAGTATAAGAGGAAAATAAACCAATCTACATTGTTACATTTTTTATTAGTCACCTTATTAATTAAGATAAGTTTCAAAACCCAATTTCCCAAAGTATCTTGGGAAGACTTTTTGACCTACAATAGTATCAATGATGCTCTCATGAGGCTAGAGGTAGAGGAATTAAATAGAGAATAGGAAATGAATGATCCTACTATGGCTATAGAAGAGGGAAGTATACCCTTTTTTTAACTATTTCCTCACCTACTTGTAGTATCAAGGAGCATGCAGAGCCAAAATTATAGGAAACACATCCTATAGCTTCTAGGGAATAGACCATAGCAAAGGAGGAACTAGAAACCCCTGCATCTACCAAGAGCCCTTCCAAGACAAAGAAAAGGAAAAGTGTAGCCTTTTCTTTGGCACCCAAAAAGAATTAGAAGAGGCCAATGCATCTGAGAAGGTAGTCACACCATCTCAAAAGGAGAGGCCCTGCACAGGGGAAGGATAAAATCCAAAATGAAAAAAATGTTGTGGTTTAGTCTAAGATAAAATCTAAAGAGGAAAAGGAAAAGGTTCCTAATGGTGATGAGATACCCAAAACATTGTAGCCCCTATATTTGAGCAACAGTTCAAAATATGAGTTTGGAGATTTATTTACAACCAGGAAAAAGAAAAGACCTCAAAATAACCCAATTTTAGAGGGGTTTGCTTCACCTGATGAGGTTGAAAAGGATATATTTTTAGAAAAATATGAAGAATTTATTTTGAAAGGAAGGAATGAGAGCAAGTAACTACAAGAAGCCTTGCAAATAATAGAAGAGTTAGAGGAACAACTTAAAGGATACCAAAAGAGGGAGGAAGGATTGGATAGTATAATTTAGAGAAAAGGTTGCATCCTTTTTAGCAGCAAGGTTCAAGATTTGAAAAATTGGCACAATTGGTCATTCTTGGATCAAAAAAGAAGCTCCATATCCTATAAACCAATATTCACCCCTATGAATTCCAAGGACTCCTACTGTGGTAACCCTTGGTATAGAACTACGGAACAAAGTGAGAGAATTGTCTGAAAAGAAAAAGGGATGGGAGAAAGAAAAATTAGAATTAATATCAACACATACAAGGATAGTTGAAAGAAAGGATGTAGAAATCAAGAAATTGAAAGTAAAAATGGAGGATTTGGTTGACAAAATGGTATAATTTCTATATTATAAATCACCTTCTAGGGTCTACATTCTATATCTATAGGAAAAATTTATAATCTTTTAGTTCAATTAGTTGATTAGTGATCTCCTAGGTTGCTTGTCTCCACCTAACTTGTTTTTAGAGATATACCAATTATCTACCCCAAATATACAAGATTAGTTATGTGATTTCTACTTGCATAATCTGGCTATCCCTCATGATTCTACCTACAACCTAGTCATGTTTTTGGGGGATTTTCAAATAAAGGCAATGACCTCATTTATGAGAAATGAGCATCAAATAGGATAGATTCTGAGGAACTATCAAGAAAGGGAAAAATAATCTCCCCTTTTACTCAAAGAAAAAGTTGAAGAACTTTAGAAAATGGTAGAAGAGTGGATTGACTTGGTAGAAAGGAGGTACGTGAGAAAATATTTTATATTTTAGAGAGAATGATTACAAAAGATTTTAGGAATTAGTAGTAGGAATTAGGAGAGAGCACTTAATTTCTCTTAGGATAGATGGAGAGAATTGACACCAAAGCTAAAAAGAAAGGTGCCCCACTCAGTCTTTAACTATGTAGCAGCAATAAAAACAACCCATAGATGCATTTCAACCTCCCTTGAAAATGAATCACCTAGTTTACCTTGAAATTCCATCCTCCTCTTCTCTTATTTCCAATCACACATTGGACAAGGAGATAGGAGATAGATGCAACAAAGAAAGCTAGATGGGAGAAGATAATAGAGAAAAAAGGGTTCTATTTAAATCAGGGTGAGAGACTCACCAATAGAGTGGACTATAGAGAGGTATTAATGCAATATAACTAGATACCTTGAGATACTCGAGGACAAGAAAAAATTTAAGTTAGGGGAGATGATGAGCCATAAGAATGTCCAGTTTCCTTGCTATAGTTCCATATTTTTATCTTATTTCTATTAAACTTCAAAGGCATTACCAAACCCTTTTTATATACTTTTAATTATTTCAAGCATTTGGACATGATATATATCATATTAATGAATGTGTGTGTGAAATTTGAATGTCTATGAATTTAGTAGAATTTCAAGGTAAATAATAATTTCTAACAATGAAAATGTCTTAAAGAAATAAGGACTAACCCCTACAATGAAGAACCTATAAACCCACAACAAAAGGTTTCTCAACCTACAGTAGAAGGATGATATTTCAATGCACCAAAGGAGTTAATCTACTATAGCATGATAATATTTCCAAAATGAGATGAAGGCGATGATTTGAGTACATAATCATAGATGGTCAAGTGTCACTCCATTGTCTCAATAAATTATGGATGGAAAAAAGGAGTTTTTTTCAATAAGGAATAGTATTTATAATAAGGGTTGTCATGTTAGGGCATGTTTCCAATTTATAATGGTTTCCTTAAACAATGTGGAGTCCTTATTCAACTTCTACACTCTTGTTCTTACCAATTATTTTCTGTTAAAGGACCTAGTCATCTTCTTATTTTATTGGTGTAGGAATCTCAAGCTTCCAAGATCACCTACAAAACCAAGATTAGCCTTCTACATGAGAGCAACAAGAGGACAAATTTTTGGAATATGGTGTAATAATAGACTAATGATATTATCACACTCACAATGGTACAATATGAATCATGTCTCCATTGCACTGACTGATTTGATATGAACTCATTTGAACTAGCTAGAAGGGAGAGGTGAGTGTTGATTATATAACATAATGTGGGCATGTAATTCCAATAGGGGTAATAACTCCCAAATAACCAAATTAGGTGGGAGTTATACCTACTTATAAAATGATAAGCATGTGGCATAACCTACTTAGGAGACAAGATAGTGGTTATGTGAGGTGGCATAAAAGGCCAAAAGAGGGTGTGAGACTCAACCACCCATGTGTGGGTGGGAGTGACACATGCAATCGAAAGATTACACCATGTGTCTTCACTTAAACCATGTCTCATATATCCTAAGTATGCTTAATAATGTGTAGGAAAAATAAATGTAAAAAAACCTACACAAGCATCCCCCCTTAAGCATAGCTTAGGTAGGTGAAAGGATAGAAATGTGCAAAGATGGGTCTCGGCTAGAAGGCCATGTTAGGTACCCATGTACAATGATGAAACCTCTCAAAACATGATAAGGATAAAACTCGTATGAACCCCCCCCCCAAAAAAAAAAAGAGAGAGAAGAAGAGAGATGATGTAGTCCCCCAATGTAGAATCTCCTGCATTGTTGGTGAATGCTCGACACAAGAAGCTGAAGATGGTTCAAGATCACCAAAAAATGCCAAAAAATATTCCTCACCTTAGGAATAAATCAAACCAAGAATGTATGTAGGATATCTTCCCATTCTTGAAAGGAATATATAGGAAGAATGATGAAAATGTATGATGTCTCTAAACTTTGTTGAGGTATCCCCATGTCGATGCCAAAAACTGTCACCATCAAATTAGGTGTTCTAGGCCACATTGTAGAAGATAACAATCTAGAACCTAGAGGAGATGGATGTAGAAAAAAGTCCAAAGACAAATATATCTTCTCTAAAGACAAAGGTTCCTCCTCCAAATCTTGCTCAATAGTAGAGACAATCATGTCAAACTGTGAGGAATGATTATGTGGGTAAAGAACAAGTAGATCAAAAGGTTCCCCTCAACATCTGAAGAAGTTGAATCAACTTCATCAAAGATAATATGTATGCACTCAATTATGTCCTCCAAGTCTAAAAGATAGGACTCACAAAACAAAATTGTAACGTATGTCAAGTACTCATCCCAAGTAGCCATGTATGGAACACAATGAATGTCCTATTGCATTGATTCAATAGAAGCCATAGATGTAGCATTACCAGTATCATAAAAAAAATAGTCAAAAAAGGATATGGAATATCAACACATGTCTCTTGAACCTCAGTTGAAAGAATACCAATATTTACTTGACCATATTGAATCTCCTCAAAAATGTTCACACTAGATTCCTAAGTGTGTACATTAGTCAAAGGAATAATAGAGGAAAAATAAGAGGATTATAGTCGATATTGATGATCTACCTCCCCAACTACAACAATATCTCTACTATGTAAATCTTGAACAATCATAGAATCTAGTGTGAACTCAACACTCTTTCCTTCCCCACCATGTGCGATCTGATAGATAGAAAGGATATTTTTGACAATGAACACAAAGGACATCATTAAATGATCCTTCATCTTATTTTAATAGATCCTTTCCCACAAACACACATATATGTGTTGTTAGCCATCAAGATGTTTGGTGACAAACATGTTTCAAATAAAGAGAGTATACTATGTGATGAAGCCATGTGATGTGAAGCTCCGGAATCAAGGATTTATCTCCCTAACTTAGAATCTGTAATTACAACAAGTGCTTTCCCCTTTTGTTTCTCTAACTATGACTTAGAAGAAGATGATGAATCCTTTGATATAATTGAAGGTAAATTGATTTTATTCTTTGTTAAAAGATACTTCAACTCATCAATTTATTTTAAATAACAATAATTTCATCCTTCCTAGATTTCTTGCAATATACACATGTGGGCTTCTCCTTTTTAGATGATTCATCTTTTGAGGAAGAGGATTCAAATTATTTTTATGGCTTGTTATTTTAATTCTTTTCTTTTTGATCAGGATTCCCTGATTCTTTCTATACCTTAGGCTCATTATTCTTGTGACTTGGAAGTCTCAATGAGACCCATTTGAATCAACTTTTCTTTGTATTGGATTATAAGATCTGAGAATGCATTAAAAGTAGGCTCAACATATGTAGCTCCCATAGAAATCCTATTGGTGTGAAAGCCAAAAACAAACACAAAATACTCAAGACCAAGCTTGGATAACAAATTGAGAATCAACTGTAAATCCTCCTTAGTAATCTTGCAATCCTTTAGTTGTGTTCTTAGTTGCTTAATCTTGGAGATATAGTCTTGGATGTGGTTGAAACTTTTTCGATCAAGATGAACATCAAACCATTATAAATCTAATAACCCCTAATCTTATCAATTTTTCCATACAATTTTTCAAGATTCTCCCAAGCCTCCTTAGGTGTCTTGCATGATTCAAGATGAAATTATAAGTCAAAAGAGGCTAGTGAACAAATGTAACCAAGAGCTCTCTTATGATTGATCTCCCATGTTTCCTTAGCATTAGCATCAATAGGTTTAGGAATAGATTCTTTTACATAGCTTGTGGAACCTTTTTCCCTTAGATAATTCCATACTTATTTTTTCCATGATTCATAATTATATAGAGTTACGAGTTCAATTTGAGTTTTCCCCATTGTACTAGCACACAATAAAAAAAATGCAAGTAATTAAAACACTACAAGATCACCCCTAAAATTTACTCAATCAATGATCCCCCAAAAAAAATGATTGTGGCATTTTATAATTAGCGTGTTTACAATTCTAGAGTTGTTACCAAAGTTTTACAATGTCCAAAATTGGACCCAAATACTGAAAGTATAAATTAATCTTAGAATCATAATCTAAAAATAGCACCAATATCTAGTGCTAAAAAAATACCAACTTTCAAAAAAAGAACCACTCAATCTGAGGCCATATGTTTTAGCCTCCTGTACAACTCCATACTATCTTTTTCTCAAGAGGAAGTCATTTTGAATGATAAAGCTATGAGTCTACTTTAATATCCTTTTTGTTTCATTCAAATCCATGTTGTTTTAAGAAAGATATGGCTTATTTTCTAAAAACGAGTTAAAACCCTTATTTAGGGTAACCAGAAGAAAAGAAAATGTTGTATCTCATATTCTAACCAATGGAATCACTTGAAATTTTGTAAGAAGGTTTGTTTTTGTGTACTCTTTCATTTCTCAAAGTTTCAGACCGAAAGGAAAAGGTTAGCTATGGAGTTGAGGATACCCTAGGTCTGTATTTTATGGAAAATCTGTTAAAAACCAGTGTACAATGAAGTCTTATTGAGTTTTGCTCATGGTTTTTAAGCTTTTCATGTATTATTTTGGTTTGGTAAAGGTTTTTGGAATGTGGTGAATCTATTTTAAGAGGGAGATTGGTATATTTATAAGTTTTTGAGATCATTTAATAACTGTCCTATTTGGGGCAGAATTGTCTCAGTGATCTTTGGAGTCAAGATTGAAAGTTTTGAATAAGGGATTCGTCAAATAACTTGAATATAGATTTGGGAAAGCTCTAATTTTGTTTTGCAAAAATTTTTATGCATGTTGGTACTATGGGTAAATGAATTTGGTTTTGGAAATTTGGAGTTGGTAGTTATGTGATCTCAATGGGCATATATGTTGATTTTGAACAAACTACATTGAAGGGTTTTGAGTTTGAGATGTCTAAGTTAGGATTTGGCTTTGAAATAGTCCTTAGATGTTGTTAAGATTATTTTGAGGGATCTATGAATGGTTTTGGGCCTTGTTTGCAATTTGAGTGTTTTGGGATTAAGAACTTGTGAAGGAGATGTGAAGTCCTAATTGAAAGGACAATCTAAGATTGTTTGAGATTTTGTTAAGGTGTATTTTCCTTCCTCTACCATTGCATCAAAGTGGTATCAAAGCCCAGAAAGGTCTAGGTAGAGAAAAGTGGTTGTGGTTTTGTGTTTTTCTGCTATGGTTTGTGCAGGTTAAGAACCTGGTTGCTGCCAAGAGAAGGTAGAGAAAGTTGAGAGAAGTTGAAGCAAGAAGAAGCTTGCTTGAGAGTAGAGAACAAGATGGAAGTGTTAAGAAGGTATTTATAGGCAGAGGAAGAAAGGAAGAGACAAGAGATGATTGACAAAGAGATAGCTGAGTTAAAGAAAGAGATGAGGAGAAGGGTAGTAGAGTTTAGTGATTTTTATGCAGAGTCCATGATAAAGCTGGAATAATGGATCAGACAAGCAACAAGTTGGCACTTGACCATGAAAAAGAAAGTTGAATGGCCCACACAAAAGATTATTCAAAGAAGGAAAGGACAAGCAAGGACAACAGCAAAGGAGGGAGAGGTAGAGTTTGTTGAGAAAAGTAAGCTACAAGTTGAGATGCAAGATGGAAAAACCTCTTTGTTTGTTGATGAACATATTGATGTTAGTAATCAAGCAGTTGATGAAATCTTTGCTAATGAACAAGTAGATAAGGTTGATCATAAGTTTGATATTGATACTCAAGATGTTGTTGTTAGTAAGGTTGCTAATAAAGATGTTGCAGATTTGTTTTCTAATGAGGTGTATGCAGATTTGCAAGAATACGATGTAGGTTATGGTGAAAATGTTGTTATATGGTACTTCGATGATGAAAGTGAAAGTATAGATGATGCTACTGAGGCATATACACAAGAAATGGACCTGTGGAGCATGAAAACTGAGAAGTTGCTAGAGAAGAGATGGTATAAGAAGAAGAGGAAGAAGGACCCAGGAATAATTTCCAAGATGAAGGACAATTTGCAAAAGAACTGGAACACCAGAAAGAAGGAGCAAACCAGCTTTCAAGAAGACTTGAATTTTCTTTTCTTTGGGAGAATGGTGCAGGAGTACCTGATGGACTATATGCCTCCATGAGGCCAATATGTAAAAAAAATTTAAAGAGTGATTAGAGGTCATTTAATAAGGTCATTCAAGACCATTACAATGTGTTTGAGTCATTTGAAGGGTGTTTAGGTAGGTTTTAAGGTCAATGTCTCCCATTTGCAAAAAAAAAAGAAATTGTTGTCAAAAGAGGTCTACGATAGGGTTTGGTGGTTTACTATTAGAATAAGGTCTTGGTGGACCCTTTCATCATGTAATTGGTCAATTTAGTGGTCTACATGCATTGGAGGATTCAAAAATGCAAAGAAAACCAAAATCTTGTTGTTAAGGCAAAAGTGCAAAATTGGAAAATTGCAAAATAAGGAAGATGGAAGGTCAAGTTGGTTGGGTAGTTGAAAAAATAATTTGGAATATGTAGGGAAAATTTTGAAAAGGCATAAATATTCTTAATCTATCGTTGGAAGGTGGTGAGGGATGTAAATCATGAAGATAAATATGAAAAGCCCAGTTTTGCATATGAAAATTCTATATTTTACTATTTTTCTGAGTTTTAGCCTCCTGTACGGCTCTGTACTATCTTGTTCTCAAGGTTAAGTCATTTGGAATGATAAAAATATGAGTCTAATTTAATATCCTTTTTGTTTCATTCAAATCCATGCTGTTTTAAGAAAGATATGGCTTATTTTCTAAACACGGGTTAAAACCCTTGTTTAGGGTAACCAGAAGCAAAGAAAATGTTGTATCTCTTATTCTAACTGATGGAATCACTTGAAATTTTGTAAGAAGGTCTATTTTTTTGTACTCTTTCATTTCTCAGATTTTTAGACTGAAAAAAAAAGGTTAGCTATGGAGGTTAATATTCCCTAGTTCCAAAAGAACTGGAACACCAGAAAGGAGTAGACCGGCTTTCAAGAAGACTTAAATTTTCTTTTCTTTGGGAGAATGGTGCAGGAGTACCTGATGGACTATATGCCTCCATGAGGCCAATATGTAAAAAAAATTTAAAGAGTGCTTAGAGGTCCTTTAATAAGGTCATTCAAGACCATTACAATGTGTTTGAGTCATTTGAAGGGTGTTTAGGTAGGTTTTAAGGTCAATGTATCCCATTTGCAAACAAAAATGAAATTGTTGTCAAAAGAGGTCTACGATAGGGTTTTGGTAGTTTTATATTAGAATAAGGTCTTGGTGGACCCTTTCATCATCTAATTGGTCAATTTGGTGGTCTAGATGCATTGGAGGATTCAAAAATGCAAAGAAAACCAAAATCTTGTTGTTAAGGCAAAAGTGCAAAATTGCAAAATTGCAAAATAAGGAAGATGGAAGGTCAAGTTGGTTGGGTTGTTGAAAAAATCAGTTGGAATATGTAGGGAAAAATTTTAAAAGGCATAAATATTCGTAATCCATCGTTGGAAGGTGGTGAGGGATGTAAATCATGAAGATAAATATGAAAAGCCCAGTTTTGCATATGAAAATTCTATATTTTACTATTTTTCTGAGTTTTAGCCTCCTGTACGGCTCTGTACTATCTTTTTCTCAAGGTTAAGTCATTTGGAATGATAAAAATATGAGTCTAATTTAATATCCTTTTTGTTTCATTCAAATCCATGCTGTTTTAAGAAAGATATGGCTTATTTTCTAAAAACGGGTTAAAACCCTTGTTTAGGGTAACCAGAAGCAAAGAAAATGTTGTATCTCTTATTCTAACTGATTGAATCACTTGAAATTTTGTAAAAAGGTCTATTTTTTTGTACTCTTTCATTTCTCAAAGTTTCAGACCGAAAGGAAAAGGTTAGCTATGGAGGTTAATATTCCCTAGTTCTGTATTTTATGGAAAATTTGTCAAAAATTAGTGTACAATGAAGTCTTATTGAGTTTTTCTCTTGGTTTTTAAGCTCTTCATGTGTTATTTTTGTTGTGTAAATATGTTTGGAACATGGTGAATTCATTTTAAGAGGGGGATTGGTATATTTATAAGTTTTTGAGATCATTTAATAACTATCTTGTTTGGGGCAGAATTGTGTCAGTCATCTTTGGAGTCAAGATTGAAGGATTTGAATAAGGGATTGGTCAAATAACTTGAATACAGATTTGGGAAAGCTCTAATTTTGTTTTTCATTTAGTTTTATGCATGTTGGTACTATTGGTGAATGAATTTGGGCTTGGAAATTTGGAGTTGGTAGTTATGTGATCTCAATGGGCATATATGTTGATTTTGGACAAACTACATTGAAGGGTTTTGAGTTCAAGATGTCTAATTTGGGATTTGGCTTTGAAACAGTCCTTAGATGTTGTTAAGAGTATTTTGAGGGAACTATGAATGGTTTTGGGCCTTTTTTGTAGTTTGAGTGTTTTGGGATTAAGAACTTGTGAAGGAGATGTGAAGTCCTAATTGAAAGGACAGTCTAAGATTGTTTGAGATTTTGTTAAGGTGTGTTTTCCTTCCTCTACCATTGCATCAAAGTGGTATGAGATCCCACAAAGGTCTAGTCAAAGAAAATGTTTGTGGTTTTGTGTTTGTGTGTTGTGGTTTGTGTAGGTTAAGAAGAACCTAGTTGTTGCCAAGAGAAGACAGAGAAAATTGAGAGAAGTTGAGGCAAGAAGAAGCTTGCTTGAGAATAGAGAACAAGATGGAAGTGTTAAGAAGGCATTTGCAAGCAGAGGAAGAAAGGAAGAGACAAGAGATGATTGAAAAAGAGATAGCTGATTTAAAGTAAGAGATGAGGAGAAGGAAAGCAGAGTTCAATGATTTTTATGCAGAGTCCATGATAAAGATGGAATAGTGGATCAGATAAGCAACAAGTTGGCACTTGACCATGAAAAATAAAGTTGAATGGCCCATACAAAAGATTATTCAAAGAAGGAAAGGACAAGCAAGGAAAACATAAAATGAGGCAGAGGTAGAGTTTGTTGAGAAAATTAAGCTACAAGTTGAGATGCAAGATGGAAAAACTTCTTTGTTTGTTGATGAACATATTAATGTTGTTGGTAATCAAGTAGTTGATGAATTTTTTTCTAATGAACAAGTAGAGAAGGTTGTTGATGTTGCTGATAAGGTTGATGATAAGGTTGATATTGATACTCAAGATGTTGTTGTTAATAAGGTTACTAATAAAGGTGTTGTAGATTTGTTTGCTAATGAGTTCTATGCAGGTTTGCAAGAATACGATGCAGGTTATGGTGAAAATGTTGTTATATGGTACTTTGATGATGAGAGTGAAAGTATAGATGATGGTACTGAAATATATACATAAGAAATGAACCTTTGGAGCATGAAAACTGATATTTTTCTAGAGAAGAGATGGTATAATAAGAAGAGGAAGAAGGACCCAGGAATAATTTCCAAGATGAAGGACAAACTACAAAAGAACTGGAAGACCAGAAAGGAGTAGACCAACTTTCAAGAGGACTTGAATTTTCTTTTCTCGAAGAGAATGGTGCAGGAGAACCTCATGGACAATATGCCTCCATGAGGCCAATATGTAAAAAATTTTAAAGAGTACTTAGAGGTCATTTAATAAGGTCATTCAAGACCATTACAATGTGTTTGAGTCATTTGAAGGGTGTTTAGGTAGGTTTTAAGATCAATGTATCCCATTTACAAAAAAAAATGAAATTGTTGTCAAAAGAGGTCTACGATTGGGTTTTGGTGGTTTACTATTAGAATAAGGTATTGGTGGACCCTTTCATCATGTAATTGGTCAATTTAGTGGTCTAGATGCATTGGCGGATTCAAAAATGCAAAGAAAACCAAAATCTTGATCTTAAGGAAAAGTGCAAAATTGCAAAATTGCAAAATAAGGAAGATGGAAGGTTAAGTTGGTTGGGTAGTTGAAAATATAATTTGGAATATGTAGGGAAATTTTTGAAAAGGAATAAATAGTCTTAATCCGCGGTTGGAAGGTGGTGAGGGATGTAAATCATGAAGATAAATATGAAAAGCCCAGTTTTGCATATGAAAATTCTATATTTTACTATTTTTTCTAAGTTTTAGCCTCTTGTACAACTCAGTACTATCCTTTTCTCAAGAGGAAGTCATTTGGAATGATAAATATATGAGTCTACTTTAATATCCTTTTTGTTTCATTCAAATCCATGTTTTTTAAAGAAAGATATGGCTTATTTTCTAAAAACGGGTTAAAACCCTTATTTAGGGTAACCGGAAGCAAAGAAAATGTTGTATCTCTTATTCTAACTGATGGAATCAGTTGAAATTTTTTAAGAAGGCTTTTTTTTGTGTACTCTTTCATTTCTCAAAGTTTTAGACTAAAAGGAAAAGGTTAGCTATAGAGTTGAGGATACCCTAGGTCTGTATTTTATGGAAAATCTGTCAAAAACCAGTGTACAATGAAGTCTTATTGAGTTTTTCTCATGGTTTTTAAGCTCTTCATGTATTATTTTTGTTTGGTAAAGGTGTTTGGAATGTTTTGAATCCATTTTAAGAGGGGGATTGGTATATTTATAATTTTTTGAGATCATTTAATAACTGTCCTATTTGGGGCAGAATTGTCTCAATGATCTTTGGAGTCAAGATTGAAAGTTTTGAATAAGGGATTCGTCAAATAACTTGAATATAGATTTGGGAAAGCTCTAATTTTGTTTTGCAGACAGTTTTATGCATGTTGGTGCTATGGGTGAATGAATTTGGTCTTGGAAATTTGGAGTTTGTAGTTATGTGATCTCAATGGGCATATATGTTGATTTTGAACAAACTACATTGAAGGGTTTTGAGTTCAAGATGTTAAGTTAGGATTTGGCTTTGAAATAGTACTTAGATGTTGTTAAGATTATTTTGAGGGATCTATGAATGGTTTTGGGCCTTGTTTGCAATTTGAGTGTTTTGGGATTAATAACTTGTGAAGGAGATGTGAAGTCCTAATTGAAAGGACAGTCTAAGATTGTTTGAGATTTTGTTAAGGTGTATTTTCCTTCCTCTACCATTGCATCAAAGTGGTATCAAAGCCCAAAAAGGTCTGGGTAGAGAAAAGTGTTTGTGGTTTTGTGTTTTTTTGCTATGGTTTGTGTAGGTTAAGAAGAACCTGGCTATTGCCAAGAGAAGGCAGAGAAAGTTGAGAGAAGTTGAAGCAAGAAGAAGCTTGCTTGAGAGTAGAGAACAAGATGGAAGTGTTAAGAAAGTATTTGTAGGAAGAGGAAGAAAGGAAGAGACAAGAGATGGTTGAAAAAAAGATAGCTGAGTTAAAGCAAGAGATGAGGAGAAGGGTAGCAGAGTTTAGTGATTTTTATGCAGAGTCCATGATAAAGATGGAATAATTGATTAGACAAGCAACAAGTTGGCACTTGACCATGAAAAAGAAAGTTGAATGGTCCATAAAAAATATTATTCAAAGAAGGAAAGGACAAGCAAGGACAATAGAAAATGAGGCAGAGGTAGAGTTTGTTGAGCAAAGTAAGCTACAAGTTGAGATGCAAGATGGACAAAACTCTTTGTTTGTTGATGAACATATTGATGTTGTTAGTAATCAAGAAATTGATGAAATTTTTGCTAATGAACAAGTAGATAAGGTTGTTGATGTTGTTGATAAGGTGTATCATAAGTTTGATATTGATACTCAAGATGTTGTTAGTAAGGTTGCCAATAAAGTTGTTGCAGATTTGTTTTCTAATGAGGTGTATGCAGATTTGCAAGAATATGATGCAGGTTATGGTGAAAATGTTGTTATATGGTACTTTGATGATGAAAGTGAAAGTATAGATGATGCTACTGAGGCATATACACAAGAAATGGACCTGTGGAGCATGAAAACTGAGAAGTTGCTAGAGAAGAGATGGTATAAGAAGAAGAGGAAGAAGGACCCAGGAATAATTTCCAAGATGAAGGACAATTTGCAAAAGAACTGGAACACCAAAAAGAAGGAGCAAACCAGCTTTCAAGAAGACTTGAATTTTCTTTTCTTTGGGAGAATGGTGCAGGAGTACCTGATGGACTATATGCCTCCATGAGGCCAATATGTAAAAAAAATTTAAAGAGTTATTAGAGGTCATTTAATAAGGTCATTCAAGACCATTACAATGTGTTTGAGTCATTTGAAGGGTGTTTAGGTAGGTTTTAAGGTCAATGTATCCCATTTGCAAAAAAAATGAAATTGTTGTCAAAAGAGGTCTACGATAGGGTTTTGGTGGTTTGATATTAGAATAAGGTCCTGGTGGACCCTTTCATCATGTAATTGGTCAATTTAGTGGTCTACATGCATTGGAGGATTCAAAAATGCAAAGAAAACCAAAATCTTGTTGTTAAGGCAAAAGTGCAAAATTGGAAAATTGCAAAATAAGGAAGATGGAAGGTCAAGTTAGTTGGGTAGTTTAAAAAATAAGTTGGAATATGTAGGGAAAATTTTGAAAAGTAATAAATAGTCTTAATCCATCGTTGGAAGGTGGTGAGGGATGTAAATCATGAAGATAAATATGAAAAGCCCAGTTTTGCATATGAAAATTCTATATTTTACTATTTTTCTGAGTTTTAGCCTCCTGTACGGCTCTGTACTATCTTGTTCTCAAGGGGAATTAATTTGGAATGATAAAAATATGAGTATACTTTAATATCATTTTTGTTTCATTCAAATCCATTCTTTTTTAAGAAAGATATGGCTTATTTTCTGAAAACGAGTTAAAACCCTTGTTTAGGGTAACCAAAAGCAAAGAAAATGTTGTATCTTTTATTCTAACCAATGGAATCACTTGAAATTTTGTAAGAAGGTCTTATTTTGTGTACTCTTTCATTTCTCAAAGTTTCAGACCAAACAAAGGTTAGCTATGGAGATGAGGATGCCCTAGGTCTGTATTTTATGGAAAATATGTTAGAAACCGGTGTACAGTGAAGTCTTATTGAGTTTTGCTCGTGGTTTTTAAGCTCTTCATGTGTTATATTTTTGGTAAAGGTTTTTGGAATGTGGTGAATCTATTTTAAGTGGGGGATTGGTATATTTATAAGTTTTTTAGATCATTTGATAACTGTCCTGTTTTGGGTAGAATTGTCTCAGTCATCTTTGGTTTCAAGATTGAAGGTTTTGAATAAGGGATTGGTCAAATAACTTGAATACATATTTGTGAAAGCTCTAATTTTGTTTTGCAGCTAGTTTTATGCATATTGGTGCTATTGGTGAATGAATTTGGGCTTAGAAATTTGGAGTTGGTAGTTATGTGATCTCAATGGGCATATATGTTTATTTTGAACAAACTACATTGAAGGGTTTTGAGTTTGAGATGTCTAAGTTGGGATTTGGTTTTGAAAAAGTCCTTAGATGCTGTTAAGAGTATTTTGAGGGATCTATGAATGTTTTTGGGCCTTTTTTTTCTTGGAATTAAGAACTTATGAAGGAGATGTGAAGTCATAATTGAAAGGACAGTCTAAGATCGTTTGAGATTTTGTTAAGGTGTGTTTTCCTTCCTCTACCATTGCATCAAAGTGGTATTAGAGCCCAAAAAAGTCTGGGCAGAGAAAAGTGTTTGTGGTTTTTTGTTTGTGTGTTGTGGTTTGTGCAGGTTAAGAAGAACCTGGTTGCTGCCAAGAGAAGGTAGAGAATTTATTTTTTATTTTTTCAAAAAGTAACCTTTTTATAATATAAGAAAAATTGCTTTGTTTTTTTTCTTTGAAAATATTTTTTTATTATTTAAAAAAAATACCCAGCCAATAATGAGGAGCCGACACAGGTGGAGATTCTTTTGCGTAGGTTCTATGGATTCCATACAGACGATACAAAATATTTTCACCTAGAATTCAAGTCCTTAAAATGCTCATAAACTTTTTGAAGCCAAAACATAGAGTATTTTATATCAAAATTCATCTCTTCAGGCTTCTCAACTCAATTGTGATGTCCTTTATCACTGAAAATGCACCTAAAAAAACCTCAATGCTGAATTTCTCCCAAAATTAAGGGGCTTGTAGATCAAGAGATATGATACCATGTAAGATTCACCACTAGACTCGAGCTTCCAGGATCACCTCTAAAACCAAGATTAGCCTTCTACATGAGAGCAACAAGAGGATGAATTACTAGAATATGGTGCAATAACAAAATAATAATATGATCACACTCAAAATGATACAATATGAATTAGCACTCCCTTGCACTAACTGAGTTGATATTAACTCATTTGAATTAGCTAGAAGGGAGAGGTCAGTGTGTATTATATAGCATAATGTGGGCATGTAATTCCAAGAGGGGTAATAACTCCCAAATAGCCAAATTAGGTGGGAGACATACCTACTTGGAAAATACCAAACATGTGGCATAACCTACTCAGAAGGAGACAAGATAGTGGTTATGTAGGTGGCATAAAAGGCCAAAAGAGGGTGTGAGACTCAACCACCCATGTGTGGGTGGGAGCGACACATGTAATCGATGGATTACATCACATGTCCTCATGTAAATTGTGTCTCATATAACCTAAGTATGCTTAATAATGTGTAGGAAAAATAAATGTAAAATTCCTACACTAACAATTGGGAGAGTTAACATCTTCTTTTAGTTTGTTTATAATTTGCATATAAGTGGACTCTCATAGACCCTATATAGGAGGTTCTTTGTTGAGAATTCCAATAGCTAGATCTTTGCATGTATTAGATTGAATTGAATATTTTGTTACATTCTATTCAGAACTCTATGTATGATTGGAATATAATAGAGTAGATATTTCAACATGTTTCCTTGAGTTAAGTAATTGAAGAAGATCCTGTGGATGCAACGACTCAAGAAAGTTCCACTTGAGGTACTGCAGAGCCACACTAGTTTAAATAATTCATTATATATTATGCATTATAATTTCTATTTTATAGTTTCCAACTTATATTATATTAAATTCTATATTTTGTTTGGACTTTTGAATGATTATTTGAATTAGGACATGATGTAACATAAATAGTTATCAATTACAATCATAAGTGATAAGTGTTGGTATCAATTAAAAATTATTAGTATTTGCTTACCCTATTCTTTAGGTAGGAGTTACTGTTAGTTAAAAGTTTTTAATAAATTTATCCCTATTCAATCACCTATACTTAGTCGATATAGGACGTCTAGGATTCTTGAATGCATATATGGTGCCAACATCATCTAGATTCTATGACTCCCTGGTTGATAATTTAATTAATCCCTCTCTTGAATGATGAATTTCTTAATTTGTGGATTTGTAGGTCCATTAAGCCATATGTATGATCATCTACACCAATTAATTAGACATTAGCAGAAGCTATACACATGTATTAACTGTAAATGAGGGAATGCATCCAACATAGTGTAGGAATGATGTTGTAATGTTATTATTTTCTAATTGATGTCTCCATGGATATTTATGGTGAGTTAGGGAAATATGTGATTGTAGTTATATGTTTTCTCTTGCCACATTTTTTTCCATGCATGGAATGAAGAGGTTTGGTATGTGTGTGATAGAACCTAATGTATTAAAAATTATTTGTGATATTCATTCATTTATTCCATATGAGTCATTATAGTTCAAGTTATAGATTATTAATTCTATCTATTTCAAAAATATAATCTCTATTTTTCATATGACTGTTAATTTATTTTGTTTGATACTCTTCTAAATGTATTTTATTTCCGCTTTGTTGTTTATGACTATTTCCCAATGAATTATGTAATTATCTACATTGGTGAGAGATCATCCATTCTATCATTTGAATAAATTCATCTTAGTCATTTGTATGATTAGATTATGTTTTATGCATGTTGTTCATGATTCAACAATATAAACCAAGTAACTAATTTGAGAAAACCAAATAGCCATATCATCAAGCAATCTGAACATGTATGTTTGTACCTTGTCACTATGTAAAAATAAATAAATGAAACTATCTTTAAGTATAATAATTAAGCTTATATCTTCAGGTGCATGTACAATTTGTGTTATTAGCTTTATAGATCTCTTATGCAACTTTTTAATCTTGACCTAGTGACAACTATAGGTACCAAGTATAGATTTTGGTAAATCATTATGTGTAACAATCATTTATATTATAAATTATTTAAACATTTATTATGGCCTACCTCTAGGAATACCATCTTGATTTTAATTTGACCCAAAAGTGTAGGACATATTACCCACTTTCAAAGTATGCCTTAAACCATCCATAGTCTATTGATGAGCCCCTAGTTTACCTTCTTGATGACATATCCCTAGCCTTGAAGTAAGAATGATATCTAAGATTTTGGACCCATATTTTTGTGACCTAACATGTTATATGTAGAGTGTCATCATTATCTCACATGATTCCATATAGGCCTCCAATGAAAGTAATGACATCAACACAATCTTGCTTGATTCCATGTAGGCCTTTAGTGAATTCATATCTACAATAGATGGCTAACATAATTTTATATATGCCTTTAATTAAATTCATGTTTATGGTACCCTCTTATTGAATTTTGTATAGGTCTCCTATACAAGGTGTTTTGGTACTATCCTACACAATTTCATATAAGCATTCAATGTCAAAAAAGTTTAAGCTCTCGATTTAGTATATTTTAATGTTTGATTCTAATTATAGTTTCACATTAATATTACCCCATACAACACTTCATATTGTGCCATACCTAATTTAAAATGGAAGTCATATATCCACTCTACTCATAACACATGTGGGAGTTAATGGTGACTCCCCAACACCCCTAGAAATAGTTTCTAGACCAAAATATCTTCCACAAGAGAGAAAAAGGCAAGAATACTTGCTTCAATAATGCAAGTTGAATATGATTGAATGATGGTTGAATATACAAATGTACATGACATTCCTTGCTTATAAAGGCAATGTAGAGATATAGGATCATTAGAAAATATTGTGGCAAGTGTCTTAATCCTATAACATGAGACAACTAACAACCTAACTACCTAGGAATCAAGCATTATAAGATAGATAAGATAAGTTCTAGAAAATCCAACTAATACTTCTAGAAGGAATCTTATATCCTAAGTAAACTTAACATTGGAATATGTCCCCTAATTCCCTAGTGAGTGAATTAGCTACGTACAAGACATTTATTCACACCAACATCCCCCTTTAAGTGCAACTTAGGGAGAATAATATTATGTAAACTATGCAAAGATGAAAATGAAGATGGGTCTCGGCTATGAGGTCGTGTTAGGTACCTATAAGAAGAAAATTATCATCGCTAGGGGTTAGGACCTAGGACAACAAACTTTCTATCCACATTCAAGGATGCCCTAGAGATCTCACCCCAAGAGTGGAACAGAGGCAAGAGATCTTGTAATAGGGTATCCTAGAGTATGGTTAAGAAATAAAGAGAGGTTCACCACCAAGATAGGGCATGGAAAGACTAATGAAATGCAAGATCTAATGATTGAACTCAATGATGCATAAAACTTCACTAAATGAACTATAAATGCAAGTAAATAAGAACAACAAATTGGAAAAGTACAGAGGGGTACCTAGAAACCTAAGAGAGCTTGAATGAAGCCTTGAAATGTTGATTAACCTAAAATTAAGACATACTAGGACTCATATGCCATTCTAGGCGTATCAGTCCCAAATTGGGGTTTTTGGGTGGAAACAAGAATCTGAATGTGTCTGATCTAAAGCCACTGAAATTTGGAAAAATCATTGTAGTAGGACTCATACACCACAAGTGGTGTATCAATCCCACTAGTCCTTTTTCAGAGGTTATAAAGACCTGATTTTTCTCTCCTATCTCTGCTCTTCCTGCCACACCTTATTTCCAGGTCTAAAACCCTGATTTCGGGCCTGCAGACGAATTTTTGTGAAGATAGCAACCTTGCCAATGAGAGGACAACTCCAGATACTTTTTCCAAGCTTGTAACCTAATCTTCAAGGGATTTTCAAAATCCAAGACAACAAGATCTACAATCACGTGTACAGAGAGAAAAAATTGTTAATTTGTTAGTGAATGAGGGTTTTCCTTGGTCAAACCCCTTTCAGGTAATTAAACCAAATGATAAGACAATGAAATAAGGACATGAAACATGAAACATGGAACATGGATCATGAAACATGAACAACGATACCTTGAATGATGTCTTGTAAATCAACAACCTAACATGAAGTGGCCATGAAGGATGTAGATCTAGATCTTGAAACAATTGTAGAATAATGCATAACCTTGGATCTTCAATACAACATCACAACATTAGCTCAACCACATGTTTGATGCTTGATGATCGTGACATGATAATAGATCTTGAATTGTTGCAGCAAATGATGAAGAATTCTACCCTTGAATGCCTTAGAAATGATCATGTAAACTCTCTTGATGCTCTTGTGAAGTCTTGGAATGCTTAACTCTTGAGTGTTTGACTTGATATCATGAAGGATTGTTGAAATAATGATTTGAGAGCTCATTTATATAGGCAATCCATCTACTATCTCATTAATTAGATCCCATAGGCTGATATTCATGAAATTTGAACTTAAAACCTAGATTTCCCACTCAAAACCCTAAAAAGGGGCCAAATGGGACTCATATGCCACACTTGGCATATGGGTCCCACAGGGCCTTTTTAAGTGGCAAGTGTCGAGGTGTTAAGAAATTAAGTTTATTTGTTGATATTGTCAGGATTTTGATTGAAATATGCCTTGGGATGCACAATATAGGGTCTTAGGGGCCTATTAATGATGATATTGAGGTCATAAATGCAAGAGGGCCCAAAATTCAATGTGAAGGTATAAATAAATACACTTTATAGCATTAAATTAAGGAAAAATTAGGTCTATTTAGCTTAGAAGGGCCCAAAATCCCATGTGAATGTGTACAACACATTACAACACTAGATTAGGTCCTTTTAGTTTACAAGCCTCCTAAATTTAATGTGAAGGTGTAAATAAATACACTTTACAACACTAAATTAAGGAAAATTTAGGTTTATTTAGCTTAAAAAGGGCCCAAGACCTAATGTGAATGTGTAAAACACATTACAACACTAGATTAGGGTGATATTAAGTCCAATTTGTCATTAATTATTCCCAAATCAAGCAAGGAAAAGGTATACTTTTTTTGTTGCCACATTTAGCCTCCACTTTAGTGAGAGGAGGAACTTGCTTCAAACTCATACTAAAGTAGACATTCAAGAGGGGTCCAATTGTACCAATGTGAATGGTCTAGGATGACAAAGATCAAGGGAGTAGTCAAGCCCCCAGGATCCAAGATCCTATGTCAAATGGACATAAGCACAAAAGGACGCACACAAAACTTTAGGTTGTCCATTGGGTGAGTATCTGAAAGGGTGAGACACATGAATGATATGTTCTCACAAACACGAGTGGCTAAGGGAAGTCATGCCTATGTTTGACTCCCACATAACCAGACCAAAGCTATACCTCCTGATAACTTTTATAAGGTGCCACACAACGACGATCTTTGAGCTTTATGAGACAAGAAAAACCTCATATACTTGGAGCTCATGAACAAACAACAAACTTTGAGCTTCATGAGGCAAGCAAAACTTTGTATGATTGGAACTCATGAACAAACAAGATGGAACCATAGGCAAGCAAAGTGTGTTATGCAAGGTGGCCATATAACCAATGTTGTAAATGTGAAATAGTATAAGGTACATTCAAAGGGATTTTTCTTAGTTCATGTAAGGTCTCTTCTTAGGGAACATCATGATTAATGTCTCCAAGAGAGGATAGGTCAAAGAAATATCACGCTATCAGAGGAAATCAAGCCTAATGACACCACCAAGAAAAGGATGCATCACAAGAATAAAGAAAATTGTACAGTGAAACATGAGTGTCGATGTACGCCCCCACTTTAAAGTGATTTCTAACAACATTACTGTGAGCAATTGCTTCAAAGTAGAAGAATACATGAGAGATTATTTGGAAAGCCCTATGCCAAGTCATATGTTTCCAATAAGCTACGTCATGAAAAGGGGATGGGTTGCCCCCAAAATGTATAACTTAGTATGTCACATGCAAACCAAATTAAGGCATGTCGTCAACATCCCAAGCTCACTCTTATATGTACATGAAAGGCGGTCAACTAGCCAAAAGAGACAAAAAGTGACATACGAGGGAAAGGCTACTTAACCCTTTTCCCCCACTTAATGCAGGACAAGGATGAGCCAAATAGGATGAGAATAAATGTCAATTAGAAGAAATAGGTGCCTCAACACAAGAAAGAGCACCATATTCCTTAAGATGTTGAATTCTATTACACAAAGCCTTACATTCATTAGTAGTGTGACCATGAACTCTATGATATGCACAAAATGAACTCTTGTAGTAAAAAAAAATTCATGTTCTTTGAGGGAGGGATATCAAAAAATCTTGGAGGAGTCTTGACAAGATACTCTCTTGATCAAAAGTAGAGGATGTTTCATTATTTTGTGACAAAGATATCTCTTGCTTAGTACAAGGTGTCATACTTACGCAAGACTCTTTAGATTGTGAGATTTAGTTCTCTCCTTTACATGAGGGTGTAAAATCTAACGAATTCAAATCATTAGTGTTTTGCATGATGACATTAACATTAAGCGAGGATTTCATTGTTTCTTTCATTTCTTTCAAAGGATAATACTCAAGACCACTAGTGTCTATCAGTTCAGGATGCACTAATGTTAAAGTTGGCTTAGAAGGATCTTTTGTAATAGTGTTGATATTAATGGAAGGTTTGTTTCTTTCTTTTGAGGGACAATAACCAAGATCACTATCTTTTCTTGCATGTGAGGCTCTAGAGGGATGCATATACCTTTTTCTCTAGCACCACATCATTTTCCACTATAACCAAGTTGTCTCATAAGTTCATAACCTCCTTCTTAAAGCTTTTGAATTTCTTTCAAATTCGATGGTTGTTTATAATCTATTTCATCATTTAAGTTTGTTGTGTAATTTGTTTCTTCTTTTAAAGTGGTTGAGGTGGATGCTTTCAATGTTCTTCCAAATTTTGTGTTGACATTACCGCTTTTTCTTTTCCCTTTTTAGAGTCTTTGTTTATGATCTTGTATTCTCCCATGAATATTGGTTCAAAATATAAGGAGCCCCAATCATCTTCTAATAGCTTCATGACTTCCTCAATCTGTTTTTCTTGGTATTTCTATTGCATGAATTCTATTTGTGTAGTTGGTGTCAATTTTTTCAAAGGATTTTATTTATTCTTCTCAATGTTTAAAAAAAAAATTGGTTTAGAGTCAGCTTCGAGTGTGTACACTTTGTTTTTGTAGATGTATTTCATTTTACGATGAAGAATGGCAGGAACCCCATTCATTGCATGAATCCACGATCTGTCGAAAAGGAGATTATATGAAAGATCATGAGGCATAGAATGGATTGGTGTGTCTAATGTGGCCTTTCCAGCTATAATAGGCAAAGTGATCACACCAAGCAGTTGTTTTCCTACATTGTCAAATCCCTTGATATATAAAGAGTCGGGTTGAATTTTTGATTTTTCCACGCCAAGTCTATCCAAAAGGGTCACACTACACACATTAAGGGTAGGGCCATTGTCAATGAGGGTTCGCTTTATCCCTATTCTATTATAGGAATCTATTATAATGAAAGTGTCATTTTTTTTTTCACTTCCAAAGGAGGGAGCTCACTTTGGTGGAAAACAATGTCAGCATTTATTCCTTGAATCATGGCTACTATGTCATTCGGTTGTGCATTAGACAAGATAGGAACTTGTTGTAAAGCACTTTGAATCATATTATGGTAGCAAGGGGAGGCTTGAATAAGGTCCCATAATGATATCTTTGTAGGAATATTCTTAAGTTGATCAACAAGATCATACTCCTTTCCACTTTGTGTAGGAAAATGAGGAGGACCAGGCAAGATAGGATTAGGCAATAGGAGGGATGTTGAAGATGTTTTGTCTTGGTTGCATATTGTTTCTAGTGTTATATGTATGAGCAACTGCATTATGACTCGACTACTACAAAACATTATTCTTAGGTGGGTAAAGGATAAGTTTGGGTTTAATTTGAGTTTTTGGTTTGTGTGAAGGTGGGTAAAGAATTAGAGGGTTCACAGGGTATGTAGGAGGTTGATTAATCAAGGGGGGTCTAATGGAAACTTGTGCATTCATAACCTCATTGGTCTATGTATGATGCATTTCTAATAAAGGGTAGTCTAGTATCATGTTTTCACCATCTTCTAAGGAAGCCAAATTATTGTTGTTAATGTTGTCATATCCTTCCACCATGATATCCTCCCTAAGAGGAGAGCTTTTAGGAGAAATGAAAACTAGATGTTCTTGACATTCAAAGATTGGTTCTTCTAAAATGACTTCATCGCAAATAGGGGAATGATCAATGGTTGGATTTTCTTGCTTGTAAATGATGGTGTTTCCTTGTTCAATAATTTTTTCCCTAGGGGAAGAGAGGAAATCAAGATTCCCATGACTTTCATCGATTAGATCTTCTAACATCAAAGTATCATCTTCACAGTTAGGAGAGATACTAGGAGGATAACAAATGTGATTGTCATGATTATCCAAATTTTCACTCCTTTGTCTCATAATGTCTTCTAAGATAGGATAGGTAGGGGAAGAATCATAAAGAGGGTTGTTATAGACCTTAAAGATTTGATTATCTAACACCAACATATCCTCATCATTTACAACATTATCACAAGAGGGAATGATGTTGGGAGATGAATGTAGACTAGCTGGAGTTTCAATGGTCTCTTGTTGTGTTATGTGATCGTCATGATTTCCTATGTTTGTGTCCTCTTGTTCATCAATTTGTATTGCCTAATAAGAGAGATAGGGGGAGATAAACAACTAGGACTCAAAACTCTCATTGGTTTGATCTTCTATCACCAAAATACCTTCGTCACAAATAGGAGAGATAATAGGGGAATACCAAATTTGATTGTTATGATTGCCCAAGATTGTATTCTCTTTCACTAAAGCCTTCTTATAGGGAGGGGATATGAAATTTTTCTTAGCATCCCTAGATAGGTAAGATACTAACATTGTTTGAAAAAAAATGAAAATTATTTCTAACCATCTTATGCAATGTGTCAAGGATATAAACAATGTATATCCAAAGATGAAAAGTAATTTTAACAATTGTATGCAAATCATTAAGAATGCAAACATTATGTATGCAACAATGAAAAGTACTTTTATCAACCTTATGCAAAGATTTATGAATGTAAACATTGTGTATGAAAAAGTGAAAAGCACTTTTATCCATATTATGCAAATTTTCATAAATGCGAACATTTTCAGATCTAACATGATTTTTGCTATTGAAATGATTTCAAAAATGACTACCCTAAATTGATGTTTTTGACCTAGATGCATAGAACAGATTTTCCTGAAACTTTCCAGACTTATAGAAAATGTTACTAGTAAGCTTAAGAAGCACATAAATGAGGTTTTTAGTGTTGTAAAAGACAATTTAAAATCTAGGTTGGGACTAAATCGCCCAGAGGGGTGTATGAGTCCCAATTAGGGATTTTTTCACAATTTTTAGGAAATTTTAAGTGATTTTTATGCTTTTTGGTTTGGATGATGTCTGAACTAAATGAAAATGTAGATTTCAGATTATTTTTAGTGATGCAAGATGGAAAGATGCAACCTATATGTACTTTTACTAATGCAATATTTTGAAACCCTCAATGCAAATTAAATAATGAAAACCCTAATGCAAAGTTAATGCAAGAAAAATATAGGATGATGATGCACTCCAAATCAGAAAATGAAATGTTTTAAATGTAAGTTCACAAAAATAAAAGATAGAAAATTGCCGTTTCAAGGGTTTAGTACCTAGGACAACACACTTTCTATACTCCACATTCAAGGATGCCCTAGAGATCTCAGCCTAAGAGTGGAACAGAGGCAAGAGATCTTGCAATAGGGTATCCTAGAGTATGGTTAAGAACTAAAGAGGGGTTCACCACCAAGCTAGGGCTTGGAAAGACTAATGAAATGCAAGATCTAATGATTGAACTCAATGATGCATAAACCTTCACTAAATGAACTATAAATGCAAGTAAATCAAAACAACAAATTGGAAAAGTACAAAGGGGTACTTGGAAACCTGAGAGAGATTGAATGAAGTCCTAAAATGTTGAATAACCTAAAATTAAGGCATATTGGGACTCATACGCCAGTCTAGGCGTATCAATCCCAGACTAGGGTATTTGGGTGGAAATAGGAATTTGACTATGTCTAATCTGAAGCCACTAAAATCTGGAAAAATCACTGTAGTGGGACTCATACTCCACAAGTGGCATATTAGTCCCACTAGGCCTTTTTGGGGGGTTAAGACCTGATTTTTCTCTCCTATCTCTGCTCTTCCTGCCACACCTTGTTTCTAGATCTAAAACCCTAATTTTGGGCCTATAGATGACTTTTTGTGAATATAACAACCTTGCCAATGAGAGGACAACTCCAACAACTCTCTCCAAGCTTGTAACCTAATCTTCAAGGGATCTTCAAGCTCGAAGACATATAGATCTTAAATCACACATGTAGAGAGAGAAAAATTGTTGATTTGTTAGTGAATGGGGGTTTGCCTTGGTCAAACCCCTTTCAGGTAATTAAACCAAATGATGAGACAATGAAAGAAGGACATGAAACATGAAACATGGAACATGGAGCATGAAACATGAAACATGAACACTGATACCTTGAATGATGTCTTGTAAATCAACAACCTAACATGAAGTGTCCATGAAGGATATAGATCTAGATCTTGAAATAAGTGTAGAATAATGCATAACCTTGGATCCTGAATACAACATCACAACATTAGCTCA
The DNA here is from genome assembly GCA_007258455.2 of Sequoia sempervirens. Lineage (NCBI taxonomy): Eukaryota > Viridiplantae > Streptophyta > Pinopsida > Cupressales > Cupressaceae > Sequoia > Sequoia sempervirens. The sequence continues at coordinate 513,869 of VDFB02078017.1, forward strand.
ACCACATGTTTGATGCTTGATAATATTCACATGATAATGGATCTTGAATTTCTGCAAAAAATGATGAAGAATTATGGCCTTGAATGCCTTAGAAATGATCTTGTAATCTCTCTTGATGCTCTTGTGAATTCTTGGAATGATTAAATCTTGAGTGCTTGACTTGATATCATGAATTTTTATTGAAATAATGATTTGATACCTCATTTATATAAGCAATCCATCTAATATCCCATTAATTGGATCTTGTAGGTCGACATTCATGAAATTTGAACTTAAAACCTAGATTTCCAACTCAAAGCCCTAAAAAGGGGCCAAATGGGACTCATACACCACACCTGGTGTATGGGTCCCACCTGTTCAAGACTCATACACCCAAGGTGGCGTATGGGTCCCATGGGGCCTTTTTAGGTGGCAAAAGTGTCAAGGTGTTAAGAAATTAAGTTTATTTGTTGATATTATTGGGATTTTGATTGAAATATGCCTTGGGATGCATAATATAGAGTCTTAGGGGCCTATTAATGATGACATTAAGGCCATAAATATAAGAGGGCCCAAAATTCAATGTGAAGGTGTAAATAAATACACTTTACAACATTAAATTAAGGAAAACTTAGGTCTATTTAGCTTAGAAGGGACAAAAATCCCATGTGAATGTGTACAACACATTACAACACTAGATTAGATTCATTTAGTTTACAAGCCTCCTAAATTTAATGTGAAGGTGTAAATAAATACACTTTACGACACTAAATTAAGGAAAATTTAGATTTATTTAGCTTTAAAAGGGCCCAAGACCTGTGGATATGTAAAACACATTACAATACTAGATTAGGGTGATATTAAGTCCAATTTTTCATTAATTATTCCCAAATCAAGCAAGGAAAAGGCATACTTTTCCATTGCCACAGTACCCATTTACAATGAAAATGCAATCAATGTAATCTCTCACGAACAGAGAAAAGGAGATAACTCAATGGGAAAAACTCCTCTCCAAAAGAGAGAACAAAACAAAACAACATGATGTATGGAGGGCTCAATGATACCCCCCAAGGACTACATCCATCATGTATATACAATCAATGACCCCCCCCCCCCCATAAGAGGAAAAGAGAGACACAATAATCCCTCCACAATGAAGAAGCTCCAATGTCGATGAAGAATGCCTAAAAACAAAAGATGATCCAATGTCTACAATCAACACATCTTCCCTTAGGGAGAAAAAAATCCATAAGCTAATGAAGAAGCCACTCCATGTCCAATTGAAAGGAGGAAGGATGATTTCTCAAGATGTGTGCCTCTGAAAAGCAAGTAGGAGTCTCCAAGCTTGAATAAGTCACAACATAATCATAGTCAAACTCAACTAAGAGACAAGAAAAATCAAGTGTATGAGGAGTCTCATGAATGTCAATCTCCAATGACAAAGAAGATGGAAGATTAGTTGTGCTGAAAATTTCATCAAATAGGAGAGAAACCCCCTCAAGTGTGTCCTCCAAGTCTATAGTATGAGATTATATAAACAAGTTAGAAATACCTATCCAATATTCATCCCACAAAGAAAGATCTAAAAAAATATGATCACCCTATTGAATAGAAGCACTGATGGCTAAAGAAGTAGGAGGTGGAGTAGGAAGCTCAGCATTGGTCTCTAGAATACCAAGGTTTAGATGACCAAACTATCCTCACAAACATGATTCACACTCGATGAAGGAGTGTGATATGCAGTCAAAGGAATAATATCTTCTTTTGAAGAAAAATGTGAAAAGGAATACAAATGAGATGAATGATCAACCATCCTGATAGCAACAATATCCCTAGTCTCTAAGTCCCTTATGTACACCCTATCAAGAGTGAACTCAATTGTTTTTCCTTGACCCCCATGGGTAATTTGATAAATAGAAAGGAGATTTGATGTCAAGGAAGGAACATAAAGGAAATAATTTAAATTCCCTTCCCCAATTTCAATAAAACCCTTCCCAGTTACTTTCATATATGTATTGTTACCCATCAAAATAGGAGGTGAATTACAAGGTTCAAAAGAAGAGAAAAATCCCATAGATGATACCATATAATGAAATGCCCCTGAATCAAGAAGCCATATATTAGATTCAGGACTTGTAGAGGCCAAGAGTGCTTGTCCTTTCATTTTGTGTAGCCCATTTGTAGATCCTATATTCTCTAGTTGAGATGATAAAGGGGCTATCAATTGAGATGTTGAAGAAGAAGAAGACACTAATGAGGGAAACTGTATGTTATTCTTTTGAAGAAGGTGTGTGAGTTCATCAATCTTCTTATTATAACATCTATTCTCATCATGTACTAATATTTTACAATATGCACATTTAAACTTCTTTTTAGATGATTCCTCTTTAGAAGAGGGAGTGGACTCAGGAGTGTAATCATTACCTTGCTCATTAGACTTCAAGGCCTTATTTTTCTTCCTACCTTTGCCACTTGAATCCTTTGTATCCTTTTCAAAAAGAGCATGAGATGTGGAAGACTTCAATGTGCCAATGTGTACCAAATTTTCTTGTTCCCTTGTGAGTTGAGCTACAAATTAATCAAGAGAAGGAATTTTGTATGCATTGCCAAGGGCATCCATTATAGAATAGAATGTAGAAACAAACATTGAATAATCAAGACCAGTCTTAGCAAGAATAGAAAGAATCAATTATTCATCCTTTTTTGTGACCCCACAATTAGATAACTACAATCTTAGATAATTGAGCTTAGAGAAGAAATCTTGGATATTGTCAAAATCTGAAGGATTTAGACCCATTAGTTCACTCTCCAACTTAAATTTCTTCATTTTATCTGGCTTACCAAAGAGACCCTCTAAAGTAGTCCAAACATGGTTAGGATGTGTGCAAGATGCAACATGATATCTAAGATTTGGAGAAATGGAAAAAAGAAGAGTACCAAGAGCTTCATCACTTCTATCAAGCCATTTTCTTCTTTCTTCAACTCCTACAAGTTTTGGATCTTGACCAAATGTGATCCTTTGCAATCTCAATTTTTACAATAATAGCTAAATTTGTGATCTTCATTCATGATAGTTATATAGAGTTGGAGACACCACTTTTTTCAAATCTATTATAGAATTAGAAACTACAATAGAGGAACAAAAAATTTCCCTCACAATACAAGCAATTAACCCCTTTGTCCCAAAAAAATTTATACTTTTTTTTGTAAATCTACAACAATGTATCCAAAAGTACCAAATCAGCTTCAAACTAAAATTTTAAAATTCTGGAAACAAATCTGCAAAAAGTGCATGAATAGAACTATAGTGCTCCTGAATACCTTCTTGATGCCACAAATTTTGGGAAAAATGGAATTATGAGCAAAAATTTATGAGCTCGGAGGTTGGAAAACAATATTTGGCTTCAACCTTGAAAAATGGCACAAAACTGCTAATTTTTTGCAAAACACCTAGACCATTGAAAATTTTGGATCACCAACTTTTTGGTAATATTTCGTTTGAAAAAATTCACCTTCGTTAGCCCAAGTTATGCAAAAATGAAAAAAGCCCTATTTTAGGACATATGGGGGCAAAATTTGGTAGCTGAACACTAAAATGGCACAAAATTTTGGCACCCAAGGGCTCAAAAAACTCGATGGTTGGTTCTTAATAGGATCGTAGACTATATAATTGCAAAAATAAAAATCTTCCACTATGAGCAGCGGTGGAGTGGTGCCTCAACGGTGGAGGTTGGTGGCTACTCCACACACCACTAGGCATTAACCACCCCAATAGATAATTGTGATGGGAACCGTGAGTAGTTACTCCCTATGATCGAGGGTTCACAGGGTGACAAAGCAATCTATTTAAAAACAAAAATTTTGAATATAAATTTTGCTGACAATGATTTGACAGGTCGGCTGACAACTTCTGTATATGAAAAAACATTACAATCGGTACAAAGAATTAAATGCCCCAAAAATTATTTTATAAACCCCACAAAAATTAAATATTGCTCGAATTTTTTAATAAAAGCACAATACATTTAAAAAATTTGCCCAAATTTTTAAATAATAAAATCACAGAAAATATTTTGAAATATTTTTTTGTGAAATAAAATATGTCAACCTAGGGGTCGTACAACCTGCCCAGGCAAAAAAAAAATTGCCTCAAAAATAAATTTACCCAAATATAATTGAATTTTATATCAAAATTCATCTCTCGGGCCTCCTAATCATGATGGTGAGGTTGATTTGGGCTCAAAGTACCCCAAAATTCCAACTACCTCTAGATCTTGTAACTAAAACCCTCAAATTGAAAACCTCATAGATTAGCCAAAACATAACCAAATTTGACGAAATGAAGGTAAAATTGACTTTCTTTGATGCCCTAGATTCAACTATGAGGTCCTTGAAACCCAAAAATGCACCCAGTAAAATCTTCAAGACAACATGAAACTCTCAGATTTGGGAAGGAATCTGCAACACTGGAGCTCTAATGCCATGTGGGGGTTAATGGCGACTCCCTAACACCCCCAAGAATAGTTGCTAGACCAATATATCTTTGACAAGAGAGAAAAAGGCAAGAATACTTGCTTCAAAAATGCGAGTTGAATATGATTGAATAATGGTTGAATATACAAATGTACATGAGATTCCTTTCTTATAAAGGCAAGGTAGAGAGATAGGATTAGACAATATTGTGACAAGTGGACCTTAATCCTATAACATGAGACAACATACAACCACTTAGAACTTGTGAATGTCCTAAGTTATTTTTTATAAACTTAAGAACCTAGAATATTCTAAAGGGATTTATAAACGTGAATCACTTTGAGATGTAAATTTTAGCAGTATTCATTCAATGTTAAAAATTAAACCTAGAATGGAAACAAATTGAATCAAAGAACCATGACAAATAAAAATATTGCATGAATGAAGTCCTCAAATTTTGAATGTGGCTATGGATAAAACTGTGAGAACAATTTTCCCATGGAATAAAGATAAATATTATAAAATTGGTATGTGTTTTATTAATAAAAATCTTAGTATCAATATATGAATGTCATAAATCAATATAATTGTAATGCATAAATATAGTAGTAGGATTGTGTTGTGCAGTTTTTCACACACACGCCCTGCTGAAAGCAGGGTCCCTCTTTCTCTTTTGTCCTTGGTGTCTTGGCCCTTTCATTTTGAGGATTTACCTTGCCTTGGCATGAGCTTAAAATGTTTATCTTGCTTGCCTAAGTGATTCCCCTAAGTTGCATATTGAAAATCTTAAGTTTTGAATGAAGTTCGGATTTTTACTGCATTTCAAGATTTTCCGCCTCGTCTAGATTTTCCCAGATTTCATTCAAAGTCCGATGAGGAAAATAAACATTGCACTTCGAGAAATCTAGGGCTTCACAGAATTCTGCCTAGACCCAATTTTTCCGAGATTCCGTTTTGCCATCGGGTTTCCAAGTTTCTTCATCTTGTCTTGTTGACTACATTTATGCTCATTGTATGAATTGTGAGGGATGTATTTAGTCAATCTTTGGGGATTCTTATGATATTATGCTTTATCATCTGTGTTCAATTGAGTTGAGGAGTTTATTATTTTAATGTTGGACTTGATTTGGAGCATTGGGTTTGCAAATTGCTGGATTTGGTGGTGATTTCCTAGGCATTATTGTTGTTGTTCTTTGTTGAGCGCCAATAAACTGACATTTTTTTTATTTCTAAGATCAATTTCCACTTCATCAAATGGTATGTACATGTTGCCTTTCTTTGGATTGATGAATGTAAGTAGTGCTTTGGCATTATGGATTTTCTTGGAGTTCGAGTTCTTACATGTTTAGGCATTTCGTGGCTTGGGTTGCGTGATATTGTTTGATTTATGGTTTCCCAAGTAAGTTTCAAGTTCATTCTTTCATTCACATCTAGAGATAGCTTGCTTGTGGGCCGTAAATAACCTTTGTGAGAACCTAGCAGTCAAGTTATCTGAATCCCAAGCTTGTCTATGTGTCAATAGCGGATATTTATGGTTTTCATGCCTAGGGCATCACCATTTCATCTTAATTTTCTTTCAAGTGAGCCTAGAATTCAAGGAAGATCTATAGGAGGTTCAAGTTAAACTGGTTCCATACCTAGAGTCCTCAAATTTGTGATCATTCGATCAATTTGAGTGAATGAGGTCGCGAGAAAATGATGGTATTTGGCATTTTAGGATCTTTGCATAATTCCCCAACTTTCCGTTTTCTCCTGATTTTCCCGAAATTCACAATTTTCTGGAGTTTCATCTTCCCTGCGGATTTCCGTTTCATCCAGATTTTCCCGAAAGTGCTTTGTTCCTTTGTTTTTCCGAAATCTGCAGACTATCGCTTCGTTCGTGAAAATCCCTCTCATGTGGATTTCCCTGAAACTTGGTGGAAAATGAAGGGTTATGAGATGGCATGACTTGTTAACGAATGACTATGCATTTTATGATTAATTTGAGCTATTTTGAGATCTCTCATGTTGTTTCTTGTTTGATAATGATCAGATTAAGTTACTAATAGGTGTTTTCATGTTTATTTCGCTGGAATCCATCTGGCTAGAAATTTTCCAAAATTCCTCCCTGGCTTGGATTCCGCGGGTGGACCTGAAACCCGAACTCTGATATGATCATTTTTTTTATGAGATTTAATGGCACCTTGCTTATCTTGGGACTCATTTTAAGGATGAATATGTTGTTTATGACTAATTTGTTTGTGTGATCTTTACTATGGTTTCCTTTGTTGAGTGTAGGCTGAGTCAGGAAAATCGGTGGCTGGTGGAACCAGGGGGTAAGGTGATGAATCCAAGTGCTAAGGGATCTTCTATTTTTTAAGCGGAAAGACTCAAGATAGATATCAAGAGTAAGATCCTTGAGGGCCCTTGAGACTGATTGGGAAAAGGTTGTTGAGCATTCAGGAGATGAAATTAAATCTATGGAAAGGAAATTCAAAATATTGGTTACTCCACCATTGGCTGACCTAGAGAGGGCATTCTTGATAGTATAGGATAAGGAGAGGCGCGCTAAGGATAAAGAGGGAAGCAGTTAATACAATGTTGCATCAGAATTTGTGCTTCCCTATTATTTTCCTTCTCCTTCACATGCATTAGTTCGAGTTATATTGGAGATCCCAAGCCGACCTAGATGGAGTTCATGCATTTAATGCAATTTTATCTCATTTTGAATTCTCCTTGGGCCAACTTTTTTGTGGTTATTTTATTATTGTAAACCCTAGCTAGGCCAACTTGCTTTGGGGGTTTTCTATAAATTTTGCATTCTACCTCATTTGTAAGAGAGACGGATAACAAAAAAAGATAGATAGTTTTGATACAAGAGCGAATTAGGCAATAGAACAGAGTTAGAAGCTAGTTCATTTTGAGCAAGTGCTATAATACAGAACATTAGAATTGTTGCTGAAATTCGGTGATTCAATACAATTGAAGGCATTGTGATTTTCTAGTGATCTCTTTTGTGTTGACTTATCTTGCATGGTTCTTGTGATTCTATCTTTTGAAATTGCTCAAGGTTATTAGATGTATGTAAGTTTCAGAATTAGACATGATTCAATGGTTTTTATGGTTTGATGCTTGAAGTGTTGTAGCAATTCTTGGTCCATACTTTTTGTAGCTAGCTGATTGTTAGTTGCTTTGTAAAGTTAGCCTGGACCTTATATTTATGGTGCTTAGTTCAGTTGTGAAGTTTATCCATTTCAATTGCAATTGGGTTGTATTGGATGAATGTTTATGATCTGAAAATCTTAATACCTTAGAAGATTGCACTATTTCTGTGAGATTGTAGGTTCATTTGGGTTAGGCAGGAATTAGTTTATGAGGGATTGGTCCATTTCAAGTATTTCAGCATTTGCATTGTTAATCTTACGAGTATTTTTAATCTTAGATATCTCTTTGAAACCCTTATCTTTTGTTATTTCTTTTATCATTTGGGTTAGATTTAGGATTGAAGTATCATCATATTGTTAGATCTGATAAATTAAAGATTTAGTATTTGCTTGTAGTAAGGTCCCATTGTGATTACTAACATTTTCACATTTATCACTGAGTTGTTTATGCATTTTCAAGACCTGACATTAGATACCTTGGGGTTATCTCTTGAGGCTTGCTAATAGAGATTTACCTTTCAAGAGAGATAGGATATTATATTATGTTTGAGTTGTTGCTGTGCAGAAAACATCATCAACAAATCATAATATAAATTTAATCATAGTATAGAAACAACATCATAGTCATGGAGGATAAGGATCACACGGACATCATAAATTATCTGTCATCATAAAATTATGTAGCATATACATGTAACAAGGAACATGTAAAAACCAAAGGTGGTAAACAAAGAACATAATATGATATAGGATTCAAACAAGGTATGTAGGCAAGCCTAGAAAGCTAGAATAAGTGTAATGTAAGAAAGATGCACCAAGTGGATAAATAAATCATAAAGCCATAATATAGTAGGTTAAATTAGAATATGAGGTGCAAAAAACATGGAATAATCAAATGGTTCAAGGTGTAATGAAACATAAGGTAAATAGATGTATAGGAAATGAGGTTCACAAAAAACATGGCATATGTAAAATACATGGGTAGAAATGCTACCAAAAATGGAAGATATGACACAAACAACATAAAAAATGTTCGCATTCATTTGTGTTAGCATGTACCACTAAAGGTTTCTTTATGTCATCCACATGATAAGTAGGAACACTATACATAAGACCAAGAAAAGAAAGAAAAAGCACAAAATGTGGCACCTAGTTAAAGATATAAGTGAGAATATCTTAACCAATAAAGTCGTCCATCATCATTTATGTTGAGTGGATTCTCTTCTATGTAATTTATAAAATAAATATAGGATATTTTATAGTGAATAAGACTAGTCACCTTGTCCTCATTACTTGATTTCATATGGTTCACCTTAGAGAGTTATTGGTTCCTATGTATGATCAATATTTATTTTCCCTTTGCTATAAATCCTTAAAATTAATATTTGGATGAAATTTATTTATCATTAGAGTATCCATGTGTATGATGAAAAGTACATAAATATTTATTTTTGTGTGGTTGAACAAGATGTAAGGTAATGAGATTATGTTTTAATTTTTTTTATAATACCATATGTGTAGTCTTACGAGGAATATTATGTACATTAAGTGGTAAAGAAGTATTTTAAAATGTAACATATTAAACTATAGATAATTTAGAAGGGGATGGAATAGTATGAAATGAAGATTTAGTACACACATAAGTTTTATGGGTAATAGGGTCTAAATATAAACCATGATAAGGTATAATCATTTCCATACTATCATCATGAGCACTAGGTTCAAAAATAAGGAATGAACACATGTGCCGATTTTATAAATAAATTTAAAGAAAAAAAGATGAATAAATCTATTATAACACTATCATTTAGATGAATTCTAAACTCACTAATCAATATGATAGATCATCTTCCAAGTACTCATAATTAGAAAACAAGAATAACTTAACATGTAAAGAAATGTCAAAAGTACCAACATAATCATCACATAATAACTCCTCACAATGAACCTTAATATCAGATCATGTAATGTATGGGAAAGCAATGAAGTATCACTATGAGATACATGAGAAGAAAATAAACTAACATAAAATTGTACACTACCATCATGTAAAGTGTAACCATGTGAAATAAAATCATTAATATCCATCAAGGTTAAATAGAATATATAGAAAAATGACCATCATCATAAAGATAACTCATTTATAGCTCGTAAATTTATGGGTATAATAATTCCATGAACATGTGAAGAGGGTAGAACATCATCAATAACCATCATATTAGATGCATTGTTGGAACATGATAAATAATCACTACATGTATGCTCATCAATATCACAAACTACATGAGTAAAGTATGATCAATATGGGATTTATGGATAACTAAAGTGAGTCTAAATAGGAAGCATGAGCAGTAACAAAATCAATGAATAAGGGAAAAGCTAATACATGGTAAAACAATACCTCTACTAAGAATACATCCCCATCCATAGCATAAAATCTCACGAGAATATTAAGGATGAAGGATGATGCGCTATAAAAGATAGATACATGTCAAAATCAAAATTCTATACATATAAATCAGTTGAGGAAAGCGTCCTAGAAAGTTTCATAATTTTGGATTATATAAGGATTGAGGTGTGATGAATTATGTATATCATTATATATACCCAAACCCTAAGAAAATTATGTTAAGTATATGTGAATATACATAAATCCAATCCTTGAGAAATAAAAAAGTGAATGATAATATCACAATAAATATCAAAATAAAAACTCTAGAAGTGAAGATATAGTCATGTGATCAAACCCTAAGAGGTGTAAGAGTAGACAAGTTCATAAAAAATGTAAGGAAATACAATCCCTTTTATATATATCTAGTCCAATTAAATAAATGCATACATATAAAAGTACAATTAACCTAGATTTAAATAATTAACAAGGAATTAATAATTGAAATGTTATGTTTTATAAACTAAATGTGGTAGGATAAGACACTTAAGTCATGGAATGATAATGAATATTAACAATTGATGTAGCATAGAACTAATTTGTTAATTTCTAAAAATTAATGTTCTTGATGTGCATGTTGTCTCAAGATTAAAAATATATGAAAATACCATGCAATTCATACTCATGTCTTATTTGGTAAATCTCAATATACTAAGAAATGACATAATATGCATAATAAAAAATGTAACCTACTAGATTAATCTTGATGGTTATACACTTTTATAACCTTTTTTCCTTAACCACTAATTGTATCTTGGGATGCACAAGGACTAATGATATTTTAAAAACCCTAGGGAAGCTACAAGATTACAAGGGTCATGCTATCATTAATTAAATACATATCCAAACAAAATTTAAAGCCTTTTATGAGTATAAAAAATAGCATTCTTAAATGTCCAGATGTTCTAAATATTAATGCATTCTAATTTCAATACAAATATGTTTATTTTTCTCTAAATCAAAATATTGGTAAGATGATATTTCCTTGTCATTCCTTGCTTTTTATATGATTATTATATATGTTTAAATATATATACAAATTAGTGTCTTTAAATAAAAATAAATAACAAATAGTCACATAAATGTGTACCAAGTTGACTTCAATAACTAGTGAAAAAGAGTAAGAGACAATAATTTTAATTCTATAAATTGAATTTTGAATCAATCTTATAGGATTCTATATTGAACTCACACAAATATATGATTATTATATATGTTTAAATTTTTATATGATTATTATATATGTTTAAATATATATACAAATTAGTGTCTTTAAATAAAAATAAATAACAAATAGTCACATAAATGTGTACCAAGTTGACTTCAATAACTAGTGAAAAAGAGTAAGAGACAATAATTTTAATTCTATAAATTGAATTTTGAATCAATCTTATAGGATTCTATATTGAATTTTAATAATCCAAGATAAATAATGAAAAAAATTGTAGGATCAAATTTTAGTGTAGGAAGCCTTAGTAAGGAGCGAGATTTAGAATTAGATACCATAGGAGACTTGATGAGAAAATAACAACTTGGCATAAATGTGGAGTGGGGAGAAAGTGAGTAATTAGAAAAAGATACAAATGTGCAAGGTAAGTATAAAAGTACATAAAGAGATTATATATATAGGAGGATTACACAAGTTGATAGAAAGTGTGCAATTTGAAATCAATGAAAAATGCATAATATGTTTTCAAACCCACAATATATGAGCATTAATGAATTGTTGGTCATGGAAGTAAACTAGTAATAAGAAATATTTTCATATATGTACAAAGGGTGTGGGTTTTCATAAACCTTGTAGCAATAGGTATAGGGAATTGATGATATTTTGCAATTTTAATGTAAGAGAAGATTGCACTTGAAGTTTTGCAAAAGGTATAAATATGAAAATAGCCAATGGACACAATAGAAATAAGATAAAAGCAAGACCAAAAAAATAATTTAACTATTTGTTCAAGAGTAAAATGTATGCTAAAAAATGATAAAATATATTTGATTTTTTACATGGTGAGGTATTACTTTGCAATGAATACAAAAAATCAAACCTAAATGCCAGTACTAGGAAAACATTCATTTGAATTCACAAAGATGCAAGAAACAAGAAAGAATTAAAAAATCATGTGGGAAAATACCTATGGATGCAAAGAAAATAACTAAAACTTCAAACCCAGATTCATGAATCCCTAGTTCACTTGAGAATGAACCTTTTTAAATGAGAAAGCTCATTTTCACATAGAAATGAATCTATAATGAGGAGAACTTGTACAAATTTGACAATATATTTTCTATGTGAATGAGATTTGTTTGAAGTGAAAAAAAATTTGGGAAATGACTATAAGCTTGGATAAGTGTGAAAAGGGGCAAAAAAAAAACCTTTGTAAAAGCTTCATTCACATGTATGTTCATTAAATGGCCTTGGATTATGTGTTTTTTTCATCTTTTGTGAGGTTGAATGTCATGTGTGAATGAATTGAAGGAAGGAAACTTAATTTCACAAGGAGACTCAATTTCATAACAAAGGAAGTAGAGTTGTGAAACATGTGAGTAATGAATCAAATTGCATATATTAAAGGTGTTTTTACATGTAAGAAAGGCCAACAAACAAAATTATATATTAAATCATGTATGTAAGAAAATGGAGATAAAAAAAGTATGCAATTTGTAAATTTTTCATGGATATATAGTATTTATACATGTTTGATAGTCTAAGTGGGATCAATGCTTTCAAAATCAAGGAAGAAAACTATAAATTTTAAAGAAAGTGTAATAATGACACATTTTTTCACATCTTGTATCTTAATAGACTATATTTAATGGAATGTCAAGAGTTAGAGACAAGGAAAGTTAACATCATTTGTGTGAAATTATCAAGAAACTCTATGATTTTTATCAACTTGAGAAACCTATAATCTTCTACATGGATCTATGACCCTAACTCACTTTGAGATGTAAATTTTGATAATGATAATTTTACATTGAAAGGAAAATTTTGAAGGTGTAAGGTGGGAAAGTATGAGATCTAAGCCTAAATGACTTAAACTAGATCAATCCTCTTTTAGCTTAACATTAGAGATCCAAAATTAACTGAGAGATGTTGTTTGCTTGTTGTCCTTTAAAGAGAACCAAATAGGTTGGTTAGGGTTTTGTACCTTTTGTGTGTTGTTTGTAGTGTGTAATGATTAAGATGATGATGCAATGAACTAGGTTAATTATGACTAAGTTGAATAAGCGCGACATAATTTGAAAACTATATAAAAAAACCTAGAAATAAAAAGAAGACGTAAATAGGAGACACAAAGAGGAACCTGGTGTAGAAAGATGGAGCAAAATTGGTAGGACAGGGGCATTGGGTTCCCTTGTCCAAAAGTGCATAAATCTAGGGTTTTAGAGTGTGTATAGGTGTAGTAGTGTCTGAAGGTGTCAAACAATAGAAATAAGGATCCAAAGTCCAACAAAGCTTAGATAATTAACATGCCTTAGTGGTGCAGGGAACCATAGGCCTCTTGATGCATGAAAGAGTATAATGTTGTGATTTTGGTTTTGAGTCATGTTTTTGATTGAATAAGGTCTATTTAGAATAGGTGTAATGTCTTTTTCATGTTTTTGAGTCATTTTGTAATAGGTTGTGCAAAGTTGTCATTTTTGCAAAGAAGTTGTAAAAATTTGCTAAGCAACTTTGCATTTTTTCACTTTGTTGGAAGTTAAATGGTTGTACCTTTAATGTACGTTGGTGGAAGGTTCAACAGTTGTAAACTTGAATTTTGAATATAAAAGTGCCTTGTTTATATGTTTTACATTAAAAATTGTTGATATAGACCTTAGTATGGCCTTGTATGGCGTGTAAGTGATTATATTTTGATTGGAATTGATGGAGATATCAATCCTCATTCTTTTACATCTTGTTTCATTTGATTTCATCAGGATTTGTGTGAGTTAGAGTAATTTTTTTGAAAACTGCCTTGAAACCCTAGTTTTGAGGTTTTGATTGGAAAAAAATGAATTATTGACCCATTCCACTGATGAAAATGTTTGGTAATTGGTGGAATGGGTATAGTTAGGATTTATTTTGTGTTGGTGAAGTTTGCAGGAGTACAGGTTAAGGATTTGGGCAAATGGGTTGATGCCCTAGTTGATTTAACTCATGTTTTTAAGCAAAAGTGATGCATAAAAGTAGGGTTTTGTAGAAGAGTTGATTAGAGACCATTCTAGGTGATGGGAATTGCATGTGAAAACCTAATTTGACATGTCTAAGGTTTTAGAATGAAGATTTGAGGTTTGGAGAGTGTGAAACCACTAGATGCCTTGTCAAACAAGCCTAATTAGGCCTTGGTGAAGCGTAGCAGCATAATTTTGAGGGTTATGTTCCAAAGAAACCCCTTTTGATTTTGAGATAAATTATTAAAGAGCTTAATGGGTATTCTAAACAAGTTGTGGGTTGTGGGTTGGAGGTATCATCTAAAATTTATGACAAAAATACCTTGTTTGTTGTGCTATAAGGAATAATGGAAATTTGTGAAGGAAATCAGTTTGTTTGAGGTGGAAATGTTTTGGTAAAGAGTTGATTGGTTGAGTTTTGAATTTGAAACCCTGATCTATATCAAATTGGTATAATATCATAGGTCTGATCTGAAGAAGGGAGAGAAAGTGTGAAACAAGAAGGAAAGTGTGAAGCAAAAAGTGATCAAAATGCCTCCCAAAGGGAAAACTATTGCTAGGGAGTGAATGAGTTGAAGGACAAGCATGATAGAGAGATGAGAGAGTTGAAAGAGAGGCTTGTTGCTCTGGAAACAAGTCAGAAAAGAGGTATGATCATGGGTGATGCGAGTGACTCCGAAGAAGAAGAAGAGGAGATTGAAGAAGAAGAGGAAGAGGAATTGGATCCTGATGATCTGGGGATGGCTAAGTTGTTGAGAACAGTCAAGGAAGATAAACCCAAGGTGAACATTGATGTACCTAAGTATGGAGGTAATTTGAATGATGAAGAACTTTTGGATTGGATTGCAATACTTGACAATTACTTTGAGTGTGAAGATGTATCTGAGGAACAAAGGGTGAAGATTGCAAAAACAAAGTTGAAGGGTCATGCACTATTGTGGTAGGATTATGAGAAATTTGAAAGGAGAAAGAAAGGTAAGTCAAAGATTGTGTCTTGGGACAGAATGGTGGCAAAGCTGAAAGGTAAGTTCTTACCATCTGATTATGCAATTTAAGTGTATAAGAAACTTCAAGGTTTGAAACAAAAAGAAATGGATGTCAAATCCTATACTGAAGAATTTTATAAGTTGAGTATAAGGGAAAGTCACATGGAGGATGAGGTGGAGAAGGTAGCTAGATACTTTAGTGGATTGAGATTCAACATTCAAGATGAGTTAACATTGGAAAATCCAAGAACGGTTGAGGAGTGTTATCAAATGGCAATTACGACTGAAGAAAAGGTAAAGAGAAGGCAAGATAAACAAACTAGGGGCAGAGGTAGCACTTCTAGAGGAAGAGGTTCATTTTCTACTCCAAGGCAGTCCTATGAAAGTCAAGAAGATACAAGAAAAGATAAAGAACAAGTTGATACAAGAGGTGGATTTAGACGAGGAAGATCAGGCTTTAGAGGTAGATTTGGAGGTCAAGGAAGAGGTTCACAAGGATTCACAGGAAGGTGCTATCAATGCAACAAATTTGGAAACCAAGCATGGAAATGCAATGAAGGTCAAGCCTCTAGTTCACATGGAGTAGAAAGAAGTACTCAATTGGTACAAGAATAGGACAATGAGAGTGTAAACTCTCCATCACAACATGTTTCTCCTGAAGTTGTTGAATCACTAATGGTAAGGAGAACACGCATCAAGACATCAAAGGAAAAGGAGCCATCACAAAGGACACTCTTCAAAACCACGTGTAAGTGCATGGGTAAGGTATGTAAGGTTGTAATTGATTCGGGAAGCACAAATAACATGGTTTCTAATGAAATGGTTGAGAAACTTAGATTGCTTAGAATACTACATGATACTCCTTATAAATTTTCTTGGTTGAATGAGGGTCAGTATGTTTTGGTTAATGAGCAAGAATGGGTGGAGTTCAATATAGGAGGGTATAAGGATAAAATTCTATGTGATGTGTTGCCTATGGATGTGTACCATTTGCTACTAGGGAGACCTTGGCAATTCAATAGGCATGCAATGTATGATGGTAGGAAGAACACTTATGAGATAGAGAAAGATGGTATTTTCTAAACCTTGACACCCTTGAAAGAAGATGATAAAGGATAAATTGAGCAAGCTAATGTGATGATGGTTGGTAGGAAAGAGTTTATAAAGATAGAGGAAAAGGATGATAGGGACCTTGCAACCACTCCTTCTTGGAGATTTTGTGACAATAGGTTTGAAGAATAATTTGGTTTTGGAGGGAAATGATATTGAGTTGGTGTCAAAATTTAATTTGTTGAAGGTCAAGGATGAATTGATTTTGGGGATTCAGGAAGGACTTAATAAGTGTGTTGATATGAGGATAGAAGAGGTGATTCATTCATTGCTTTTATAAGGGGATAGTGTTCATTCTATTTCTATCAAAATAGAGGTTAATAAATTTGAGAAAGTAGCAGTCATAGGGGTAGAGCATCATATGGAAGAGGTGAAAAACAAAGGTGAAGAGCTCAAAGCTAAACTAGAAGGGACAAAGAGTAAGATCAAGCATGCATCAAAACTGAAGCATAAGGAGGTTCATTACAAGCATGGAAGAGGTTTGGCAATAGGTAAAGAGGCAGGTACAAGTGACAAACAGGTCAAGGAGCATCCATCAAGTAGCCCTCAGCAGTTGGAGCATAACTTAAGTGGCAAAGAGTTTAAGAATGTAAAGAATAATGCTAATTTTCAGCACTTAGTCCATTGGAAGGGTGTACCACATGGAGAAAACACTTGGAGATCATATAATCATGGAAGCAAGCATGGATTTTGTGTTGTAGCACTGTCCTCAAGGGGACTTGAGTTCCTTTTGCCCAGGAAGTATGGTGCATGGCACCATAGGCCTCCTGATGCATGAAAGAGTCTAATGTTGTGTTTTTGGTTTTGAGTCATGTTTTTTATTGAATAAGGTATATTTAGACCAGGTGTAATGTCTTTGTCATGTTTTTGAGTCATTTTGTAATAGGTTGTGCAAAGTCGACACTTTTGCAAACAAGTTGTAAAAAGTTGTTAAGCAACTTTGCATTTTTGCACTTTGGTGGAAGTTGAACGGTTATACCTTCAAAAGGCAGTTGTTTTTTATTGGGAAAGCCTTGTAATTTCTGTAAAAAGCATTGATTTACATCAGTGGAAGGTTTAACAATTGTAAACTTGAATTTTGAATAATAAAAGTGCCTTGTTTTTGTGTTTTACATTGAAAATTGTTGCTACAGACCTTAGTACGACCTATAAGTGATTAGATTTTGATTGGAATTGGTGGATATATGAATAATTTTTCTTTTGCATCTTGTTTCATTTGATTTTATTAGTATTTGTGTGAGTTAGAGTAAATTTTCTAAAAATTTCCTTGAAACCTTGGTTTTGAGGGTTTGATTGGAAGAAAATGAATTATTGACCCATTCCACTAATGAAAATGTTTGATAATTGGTGGAATGGGTATAGTTAGGATGCATTTTGTGTTGGTGAAGTTTTTCAGGAGCAGGTTTTAAGGATTTGGGTAGATGGGTTGATTCCCTAATTGATTTAACTCATGTTTTTAGAAAAAAGTGATGCATAGAAGTAGGGTTTTGTAGAAGAGTTGATTAGAGACCATTCTAGGTGATGGGAATTGTATGTGCAAACCTAATTTGACATGTATAAGGTTTTGGAATGGAGATTTGAGGTTTGGAGAGTGTGAAACCACTAGATGCCTTATCAAACAAGCCTAATTAGGCCTTAGTGAAGCGTAGCAATAGAATTTTGAGGGTTATGTTCCAAATAAACCCCTTTTTTCTTTTGAGATATGTTATTAAAGGGCTTAATGGGTATTCCAAATAGATTTTAGGTTGTGGATTGGAGGTCTCATCTGAAAGTTATGACAAAAATACCTTGTTTGTTGTGCACTACAAGGAATAATGGCAATTTGTGAAGGAAATCTGTTTGTTTGAGGTGTAGATGTTTTGGTAAAGATTGATTGGTTGAGTTTTGAATTTGACACCCTACTCTGCATCACCTAGTTTTTTATGATAAGTACATGAAAGCATGAATTAGGGTTTAGGAGCCTTCAAAAGATATGATAGCTCAAATCCACTTCACATAGAAACAAAATGTAAACCTACAATATGAATGGAAGGAAAATAGTTGTGACGTATAGGGGCTTTCCTTAGTCAAACCCTATGTTGGTGTTCTCACCTCCACAATGGTTATGATGATAGATGATAAAGAGTGTGTTCTCTCGAGGAAGCATAGACAAAGAAATAAATGACAAATAATAATGAAAACATAAAAGGATATCTTATCACTCATATTTGAAACCCTTGTTGGACTGATGCATGTTTTCCAATCTCACAAAGGAGGATAAAGAAGTATCCTTGAAATCTTGCAAGTGTTAGTGCATATGATAATAATAAAAATAAATAAGAAATATCTTATAATATTGAAACATGAACTTGTTGATGATTTGTATATTGTAATTGACTTGAATTATGCTACTAATCTTCTAATTTTATTTCTTTTTATATTGCATTACTTTTCTTAGGTTTCTAGAGCCATTAGAGAATGTTAAGGAGATAAAAAGGAGGGAAGAAGTTATATATAAAAATAAATCTAAACATATTTCAAATTAACCATTTTGGGAGGTTGATAAATATATTTGAATTCTTAAACACATTAAGGCTAACAATTAAATTTTAAATATCAAGCACAAATAGCTAGGATAAGGCACTTGAGTCCAAGAAAAATATGCTTTGCAAAATCTTGATAAATAAGGATTTACTTAAGTTTCTTGAAAAGAAAAAAGAAGGGTACATAACAAGAATAATTAGACACATGCACTAAAGAGGGTGCCAAACATAGTGTGAAATGGTGAGTGCAAATAATTTATGACACTATAGAAGGGAAACAAATTGAGAATAAGAACTATGGAAAAGATAATTTACAAGAATGAAGTCCTAAATTTTTTAATATGGTCATAGATAAAAATATAAGAACAAGAAAGAACATGGCATAAAGATAAATCATATCAAATTAGTACATGTGTGATTAATAGATAAGTGCCATAAATTGGTGTATTTGTAAGATGTAAATATTGTAGGCATTAGAATCATGATATAAAGTTAATCATATTATGGAAATAACATCATGTAAGAGAGGGGGACCAACCACACCAAGGCTCCAGGTAACATAGAGCCGAGAGCAGAGGGATTCCCTAACTTACCTCACTCTAAAGGGTGTTTTGGGGTGAGGATCAAGAATGAAGAGCACTATGAAGTACTCATGTCACTCTATAGACACGAAATTCTATTTGGGGCTAGACGAGCCAGTTTCTGGAGTCTGAACTGTACCTCATATAGCTCTCTGTCTGAGTGCAGTAGTGTGGATCTGGGACAATAGCGCGACAAATTGGCATCTCTTTGGCATGCTAGCGTCTCTATGGCCAGAAAATGTAAAGTACACCAAGAAAGGCCAAAAACCTACATAACAATCTAGCTAGTTGATCTTAATGAAAAGGATAGAATGATAAAATACAGAAAGTAAGTGTGGAAATAATTAAACATGTAGATGAGAATTAGGGTGATGAACACCAACTCACTAAAACGCCAGTTCACCATCGAGCTCCATGCACATGTTCCCCTACACACAAGTAAGAAGGGGAAGATTGTTGGGGCTTTATAGGGGCTTGCCTTAGTCAGACCCCCGCTTTGGTCTTTCCACCTCCATGGACAACCAGAAAAGCAACGGAGTAGATTGTTTGAAAGTGAGAATGTCTTTTCACAAATCGATTTAACATCAAGGAATCCTTTCAAAATATTTTCACTTCATCAAGGAATTTGAAAGGAAGAAAATGCCCCCCTTGTGAAAGGAAGGTCAAGGCTTCTCCCACAGGAAAAGTTGCTCCCTCCTTGGAGGAAATTTCTTCAAGTTCTTTCTTTGTGAACCCATGACGAAGGAAACATGTTCTGCTAGGGGTCCAAGTTGAGAATGCAATTTTTGAAAGAGGTTTTGAAAATATTCTCAAGAAAATATCATTGGAAATGAATGCATTTTCTAAAAATCAAGGCTGATATGGCATTCTTCTCCTTAGGGTTGTGCACGCTGAATGCAAAGGCACACAACATCCTAAGGAGAGAAAAGCAAGAATGCAAAAGTGATGTTGTGTCCCATGGGACATAAAAGGGATGTTTCCATGGTGATGTTGTTGCACATACAAGAGATAACACATAGGCACCACAACATCATAGCTCAAGCAAAGAAAAGAGAAAGATAAGAAAAGTGTAAAAGAGAAACAATGATACCATAGATAGAGGACACAAGGGTGATCTGATATTTCAGGGTTAGAGCTGCTCATAAATATATATATAAGTATAGTAATAGTATATAGATGAACTATCATCAACCCCCTACTATATCAGACCATATGAAGAATTCACAAGAAGACAAAATAAAAATAAAAAATTAGGTCAAGATGGAAGGGAAGCCTAAATGCCCCCAACACTTTGCATCATTCCCAATTTGTTGAAAATAAATACAAATGATAGAGGAAGAATGATGACACAAATAGAGGAAGATTATGACACATAATCACTCCTATATCGAAGACCCTACAAGGGTGACAAGGGTCATCCAGGAACACATAATGCAAGCACGGGGGAACACATCACAATAAACATGCATCTAATCTAAAAATAAAGGAAAGGCCTCCCCCTAACACTCGTTGACCAAGAGGTCGTCTGCTTCCCAATCTAGATCATTATAAGGGGAAGGCAGACGATCCTGCAGTGGTGGAATATTAAGGGGAGGTGCTTCTGACCCTCTCACAACAAGGGCTAAGGAAGAAGGCACTGCAAGGTCTTCTCCACTAGGCTCTATGTGGAGCGATGGTCAACAATTTCACAAAGATCATTGACAATGTCGGGACCTCATCCAAAGAGTTGAGCATGCACTTTATGGGGGTGCCATGTGGTACCTCAATGGATAAGGAGGAAAATGCCCAAGATTTACTGCTTGGCTCACCGAGTGACTTGGGAGTAGTGACAAACTTAGGGGAAGCTGGAACTTGTTCCATCACTAGGACAGAATAAGGTAGCGCAGGACCACCCTTTGAAGAAGGTGGGATCCTCTTACACCTTCCATTGCTAGAAGTGCCAACCTCCACTTTTTGCTTCATCAGAGGATGTGAACTCCCCACAAACAAGGTCAGAGGCATGAAAGAGGAGGAGAAAATTGCAGTGGAAACCACCAAGGTATTTGGCATGTCCACGGGTTTAGAGAATGATGGGGTGCCTGGGAGGGACATCAAAAGAGGTGACTCGACCGAAGGAGTGATAAACACCTACACCTTTGTAGGATCAGGCGTACTCACACTCATAGGGGGAGCTGACAACAAAACCGAATTTGAATGAACAGAAGCAGAGGGGAGGAGAGAGGAGGATGCACCGAAAGGCCCTAAAATAGGGGCGATCAACTCCTCTTCCTTTCTCTACAAAGCGGCCTACTCGGCCTCTAGAGCCTTTCACTTGCACTTGCGTTCATGCACAAGGTGGTTTTTGTGACTCTTTGAGCTAGAGACTAGGTGTTGGGAAGGGACATAAGGCTACTACTCAGCCATAGGAGTGTCCATCATAGTTGTCTCTAATGGAGTGACAAACTCCTGAATGGGAGCAAGAGGAAGAGGTTGAGAAACAATGGGGGGATTTGGTTCTAGTGCCTCGACGATGAGACTCTTCCCATTCACTGCTTTAGGATTAGGAGTAGTGGGAGGCCACTAAGGCCGATACATAGAGGATTCCCCATGGGGACCCTTCCTTCTACCATATCGAATTTCCCTAGGCTCCGTAGGAAGAACATGAAGTTCAAATGCAGGATGCTTCAGCTTTCGCCAAGCGGGCACCATAGGGTTCTCCCACAAATGCGGAGAAAAATTCAATGATGCTGCAATAGGGTGAGAGGAAGTGTCAGGCTGGACAACATAAGAGGAAGAAGAGGAACTTTGAGAGCGCTTCTCTTCTTCCCTTCTATGCGCCATGGTGGCATCACTATCATCTTTTAAACATGCCTAATGCGAAACAACATAAGATGGAGGATATCTCACTCTATGTGTTAAGCACCATTTCTTGTACTTTTCATAGGTTTGGTACAAGAGGTTATTCCCAGGTAAGAGCAGACCAACGAGTGTAGGCCAAAAGTGGTCTAAAGGATAACTACCACGCACAACTAGCAGTCTGTAGCCAGTGTTGTGGATCACATGTACTGAACCATCATGAATAAACTTTAGACATTTATGCACAACCGAGGGAACTATGGTCATAGCTACTAACCAGGGGATACCCAGCTTCACTCTGAAGAGTTCAGACCCTGGGATTATGTTAAACAACAGGTTTATAGACTTAGGTCCAACAAGGACCAACATAACGATGCTACGAAGGAGAGGTACAAAATTTTTGTTATCCGTACGGATGGTGCTTACAAGTGTGTCGTACCCATATTTATGCAATAAGTTAATTAACATAATCTCCTTGGTTATAATATTCACCTGGCACATTGGGTCAACAAGAAGACTTGCTATAGTGTTTTCGTTGATTCACGCTGGGATGTAAAGAGGAGACGATTCTCTATTAAAACCCATCAGTAGGTCTTACGAGGTGAAGGTTATACCTGGACCACTACTCACAGGCTACGTAGATGGGATAGGAAGATGCAAGAAGGAACCATCACGCACACTAAACAGTACTCTCACAAATCCCTCCCAAGGGAATTGGGCAGTGACCCAACTAAGGCTTCGTTCTGTAATGCTTATGAAACCTTCCAACTATGCCTACTAGGGGTCATAGGTCAGGTTGTAAGGTGAAACTCCTCACAAAAATCACACCTACAATGCTCCTAGGAGACGAAGAAAGAACTCTTCAACACTACTAAATGGAACCAATATGGTTCACGTTGGGTTCACCAAAAATGTAAGAGAGGGGGACCAACCACACCAAGGCTCCAAGTCACAGAGAGTCGAGAGTAGAGGGCTTCCCTAACTTACCTCACTCCAAAGGGTGTTTTGGGGTGAGGATTGAGAATGAAGAGCACTATGAAGTACTTTTGTCACTCCACAGACCCAAAATTCTATTTAGGGCTAGACAAGCTAGTTTCTGGAGTCGGAACTGTACCTCAGAAAACTCTTTGTCCAAGAATGGCAACGCGGGTCTAGGACAATAATGTGGCATGTTGAAGTCTCTCTAGCGTGTTGGCATTCGTACGGCCAGAAAATGTAAAGTATAATAGAAAAGGCCAGAAACCTACTTAACAGTCTAGCTCATTGATCTTAACGAAAAGGACTGAATGATAAAAGTAAGTGCGAAAATAATAAAATATGTAGATGAGAACTAGGGTGATGAGCACCAACTCACTAAAACGCTAGTTCTCCAACTAGCTCCACACACACGTTCACCTACACACAAGCAAGAAGGGGAAAATTGTTGGGGTTGTATAGGGGCCTACCTTAGTCAGACCCCTGCTTTGGTGTTTCCACCTCCACGAATAGCCAGAAAAGCAACAAAGTAGAAAGTATGATAAAGAAAATAGAAGAGCAAGAGAGACTGTTGAACACAAAAAAACAATACTATGCTACTCTATCAAACCAGAAAAGGGAGAGTGAACCGTTACCACCTCCAACCAAAGGCTCTCAAGGCCAATGAAGGGAGAATGCAAGCAACGAACTTGGCAAAGCCACCATAGTCATAGTGTCGATGAAGGGAGGTCTCACAAGACTCCAAACTCGCAACTTCTATGGTAGCCTCACACGTACAAAATGGAGTGAATGGAGTAACTAGCTACTACAATGCTCAATGAAGCTATGAAAGTTGCTTGAATCACAAATGGAGTGCTCAAGAGAATGTGGAAGATCAAGAAGTGTGTAGAGAGATGAAGTGATAGTGAAGATTGTTCTTTTGAAGGTGTGATGAGAAGGAATAGGCCATTTTTGAGTTGGTTGTTTGACAAAAGGACATTACAATTCATCCCCAATGAGGAGTGTAACGTCTCTACCAACTACAAATGCAAGAATCCATTAGGGACAATAGTGCACTGCATAGACATTTGTGTGCCATGCTCGCGTCCCTGATAAATATTCTCTCACTGACACACAGGAAAAATGCCAAGTGGATGGAAGACAGGAGGGTGATGTGGAATTTCGCCTTTGGGTTTGATTTTCTAAGGTGAGGGTATGCAAAAGGGGAATTTACACAAGGGGTGCAAATTCGCTCCTATACACATCATACTCATGGAGGATAAGTATCACAAGGATATATAAATCATGTGTCATCATGAAATCATGTAACATAGGCACGAAACATGAAATATATGAAAATCCAAGGTGGTAAACATAGAACATAAGATGACATAGGATTCAAATAAGGTATGTAGGTAAGCCTTGAAATAAAATATAAGCATTATGTAAGAAAGATGCCTCAAGTGGAGAAACAAAGCATAAACCATAATTTAGAAGGTTAGATGAGAATAGGATTTATAACATACAAGGCATAATGAAAGGGCCCAATGTGTAAAGAAACATAATGTAAATAGATGAATAGGCAAGTGAGCTCACAAAAAAACATAGTATAAGTAGAAGGTCCAAGTAGAAATGCTACCAAACACAAGGAAGAGGTGAAATGAACAACAAGACATATGTTCACATTCATTTGTGTTAACATGCCCCACTAAAGGTGTATTTTTGTCATCCACATGCTAACTAGGAATGTTGAAACATAAGGCCAATAAATTAAACCAAAAGCACAAAATATGGCAAATAGTAAGAGGCATAAGTGAGGATAACTTAACAAATTCATCCCTTGTCATGTGTGTTAGGAGGTTCCTCTTTTCTGCCATTTATAACCTCAATATAGGATGTGTTATATTGAATAATACTATTCTCTTTATGGTCATTATTTTATTTTACATGGTTCACCTTATCAAGTGAGAGAGTGGTGGGCTTATGGGTATGATCAATGTTTATTTTCCCTTTGCCTATAAATTCTTGAATTTTTCGTTTTGAATGAAATGCATCTATCCTTAGAGTATCCATGTGTATGAGGATGAGTACAAAATATTTAACCTTAGGTTGTTGAATAAGAGGTAAGGTAATGAGATTGTGTTCTAAAGGTTTTATATGTGGGGGCTTAGGAGGAAGATTAGGTACACTAAGGGGTAAAGTGGGTTGTTGCAATATAACATCTTAACCTTTAGCTAACTTAGGAGAGGATGTAATAGCATGAAAGGAAGGTTTAGTATACACATAAGCCATATGGATAATAGGACAAAAGATAAATCACAAGAAGGTATTATCATGTCCATTTTAGAAAAATAAGAAATGAAAGCATGTGTCAAGTTCTTAAAAAATTGTAAAGCAATCAAGATGAATTAAAACGTCATGTAACACTCTACTATTTGGATGATTTATAAACTCATTAATCAATAGGATATCATCTTTAAAGTACTCATAATTAGAAAGTAAGAATGATTTAACATGTACAAAGAAGTTACAATAGAAGTTCCATTGTAATCACCATGTGCTAACTCCTCACTATGAATCATAATGCTATTATGTCATGCATGGGAATGCAATGAAGTATTGCTTTGAGTTACATGAGAGGAAAATGAACTATCATCAAGGTGTAAACTATCATTATATGATGCATAACTATGTGAAATATTGTCATGAATACCCATCTAGGTTAAACATATGATGTAGAAAAATGATCATCATCATACTTATGATCATGTCTAAAAGAAAGTAGTTCAATGTACATGAATCTATGGGCATATGGATAATATAGCATGTAAGAGAGGTATCATCAAGGGGTATAATAATGTCACTCACAAGTGAAGAGAGTAGAACATCATCAATAACCATCATACTAGATGCATAGCTAATAGAAGATAATCCTTGGTAGGTGTATGATCATCAATATCGCAAACCATTAGTAAAGTATGATCAATATGAAACATATGGATAAGTGAAGTAATTTTTACTAAATTCAAAGGATGAGCATTAACCAACTCAACAAAGAAGGGAAAATTTAATACATAGTAAAACAATACCTCTATTGAGAATACACCCCATCCATAGCATAAAATATCTTGAGTATTAAGGATGAAAGGACAATATGTTACAAAAAATAGATAAATGTCAAAAAAAAAAATTATGCATATATATTAACGAAACAAAAATTACCTATAAAGTGTCATAAAAATGGATTATCTAAGACTAAGGTATGATAAAATATGGTTATCATCATAAATACCTAGATCCTAATCAAAATATGATAAGTATATGTAAACTTAAACAAATCTAAACCCTAAGAAATCAAAATAATAATAATAATATCATAATAAATATCAAAACTAAAAAAATCTAGATGTGAAAGTATAATCTTAAGGACAAATCCTAAAGTTCAACAAAACCATAAAAAAATAAAATCTATTTTACATAAATAGAAGCTAATTAAATAAATGCATACGAATTACAGTTTAAAGAGTATACAAATTTCATAATTGCTATGCATCGACAATACTCAGTGGTGTTCATTATTGTGCAAATATTATTCACGTTTCCACCACGTAAATTAAAAGATCTAAAAAAACTATCATTCCCTATTTTATTTTCTCGTTGCAATAGATTGAGTGCACAAATATCTACAAATTCTACAATATATTTTCTATGTGAATGGGCTTTGTTGGGAGTGAAAACAAAATTTGGGAAATGCATATAACTTGGATAAGTGTGAAAAAGAGGGAAAAAAATTAAGTGGGATCAATGCTTTCAAAATAAAGGAAGAAAACTATAAATTTTAAAGCAAGTGTAATAATGACACATTTTTTCACATTTTGTATCTTAATATACTGTATTTAATGGAATGTCAAGAGTTAGAGATAAGGAAATTTAACATCATTTGTGTGAAATTATCAAGAAAATCTATGATTTTGATGCTTTTTTAGCTTGAAAATTTATGGAACCAATGAGAAAAAATGCACACTTGTGAGGTTGTACTGAACTATAAAACTCTAGAAACACTCAAAAGTTACAAATTTGCTAATTTATTTTTGATCAATTTGAAAACCTATAATATTCTACATGGATCTATGACCCTAATTCACTTTGATATGTAAATTTTGATAGTGATAATTTTACATCAAAAGGAAAACTTTGAAGGAAGGTGGGAAAGTGTGAGATCTAGCCTAAATGACTTAAACTAGATCAATCCTCTTTCACCTTAGCATTAGGGAGCCAAAATTAACCAAGAGATGTTGTTTGGTTATTGTCCTTAATGAACGGCCAAATAGGTTGGTTATGGTTTTGGTCCCTTTTTGTGTATTGTGTGTAATGATTGATATGATGATGCAATGAACTAGGTTAATTATGACTAAGTTGACTAAGTGCGAAAAAAATTGAAAACTACAGAACAAAAACCCAAAAATATAAAGAACATCTAAATAAGAGACATAAATAGGAACCTAGTGTAGAAAGATGGAGCAAAATTGGTAGGACAAGGGCATTGGGTACCCTTGTCCAAAAGTACATAAATGTAGGGTTTCAAATCGTTTACATGTATAGCAGTGTCTAAAGGTATCAAATGGTAGAAATTAGGATCCAAAGTCTAACAAATCTTAGATAATCAACATGCCCTAGTTTGTAGATGATAAGTAGATGAAAGCATGAATTAGGGTTTAGGAGCCTTCAAAAGAGATGATAGGTTGAATCCACTTCACAAAATAAATTGTAAGCCTACAACATAGACAAAGAGAAAAGGGTTGTGACATATAGGGGCTTGCCTTAGTCAAACCTTGTGTTGGTGTTCCCACCTCCACAATGTTTATGATGATAGATGATAAAGAGTGTGTGTTGTCGAGGGAGCAAAGACAAAGAAATACGTGACAAATGATAATGAGAACATAAAAGGATATCTTGTCACTCAGATTTGAAATCCTTGTTTGACTAATGCATGCTTGTCAATCTCATGCAAGGAGGATAAATAAGTATCCTTGAGATCCTACAAGTGTTAGTGCATATGATAATAATATTAATAAATAAGAAATATCTTATAATATTGGAACATGAACTTGATGATTTGCATATTGTAATTGACTTGAATTATGCTACTAATCTTATGCATTTATTTCTTTTTATGTTACATTACTTGACTTAGCCTTTCTAGAGTCATTAGAGAGTATTAGAAAGATAAAAATGAGGGAATAGCTTATATATATATATATGAATCAAAAAATATTTCAAATTAACCATATGTGTGTGTGTGTGTATGAATCTAAAAATATTTCAAATTAACCATATATGTATTTCATATGTATTTCATGTATGTGTGTGTGAATCTAAATATATTTCAAATTAACCATTTTGGGAGGCCAAAAAATAGATTTGAATTCTTAAACACATTGAGGCAGATAATTAAATTCTAAAAATCAAGCATAAATAGCTAGGATAGGGCACTTGAGTCCAAGAAAATTTTGCTTTGTGAAAGCCCGATAAATAAGGATTTACTTAAGTTTCGTAAAAAGAAAGAAAAATGGGTACATGACAAGCATAATTAGACACATGCACTAAAGAGGGTGTCAAGCGTAGTGTGAAATTGTAAGCAAAAACAATTTATGACACTACAGAAGGGAAACAAATTCACTCTAAGAACTATGCCAAAGACAAATTACAAGAATGAAATCCTAAAATTTTAAATATGATTATAGATAAAAACATAAGGACAACAAAGAACATGGCATACAGATAAATAATATCAAATTGGTACATGTGTGGTTAAAAAATATCTCAGGATCAATAGATAAGTGTCATAAATTAGTGTAATTGTAAGATGTAAATATTGTAAGCATTAGAATCATGATATAAAGCTAATCATAATATGGAAATAACATCATAGTCATGGAGGATAAGTATCACAAGGATAAATTATAAATCATATATCATCATAAAATCATGTAGCATAGACATGAAACATGAAATATGTGAAAATCCAAGGTGGTAGACATAGAACATAAGATGATATAGGATTCAAACAAGGTATGTAGGTAAACCTGTAAAGAAAATATAAGCATAATGTAAGAAAGATGTATCAAGTGGAGAAATAAATCATAAACCATAATATAGAAGGTTAAATGAGAATAAGATTTACAACATACAAGGCATAATCAAAGGGCCCAATGTGTAAAGATGCTTAATGTAAATGGATGAATAGGCAAGTGAGGTCACAAAAAAAGATAGCATAAGTAGAAGATCCAAGTAAAAATTCTACCAACACAAGGAAGAGGTGACATGAACAATAGGACATATGTTCACATTCATTTGTGTTAACATGTCCCACTAAAGGTGTCTTTGTCTTGAATCTACATGCTAACTAGGAATGTTGAAACATAAGGCCAAGAAAATAAAGAAAAAGCACAAATGTGCCAAATAGTAAGAAACATAAGTGGGGATAACTTAACAAATTCATCCCTTGTCATGTGTGTTAGGTGGTTCCTCTTTTATGCCATTTATGACCTCAATATAGGATGTGTTATAGTGAATAAGACTATCTCTTTATGGTCATTATTTTATTTTACATGGTTCACCTTATCAAGTGACAGAGTGGTGGGCTTATGGGTACAATCAATGTGTATTTTCTCTTTTCCTATAAATTCTTGAACTTTCATTTTGAACAAAATGCATCTATCCTTAGAGTATCCACGTGTATGAGGATGAGTACAAAAATGCTTAGCCTTGGGTTGTTGAACAAGAGGTAAGGTAATGAGATTGTGTTCTAAAGGTTTCATATGTGGGAGCTTAGGAGGAATATTATGTACACTAAGGGGTAAAGTGGGTTGTTGCAACATAACATATTAACCTTTAGCTAAATTAGGAGAGGATATAATAACTTGAAAGGAAGGTTTAGTATACACATAAGCCATATGGATAATAGGACAAAAGATAAATCACAAGAAGGTATTATCATGTCCATTTTAGAAAAATAAGAAATGAAAGCATGTGCCAAGTTCTTAAAACAAGTGTAAAGCAATCAAGATGAATCAAAGCATCATAACACTCTACTACTTGGATGAATTCTAAACTCACTGATTAATAGGATATCATCTTGCAAGTACTCATAATTAGCAAGCAAGAATGATTTAACATGTAAAGAAGTTACATTAGAAATTCCATAGTAATGATCATGTGCTAACTCCTCACTATGAATCATAATGTCATTATGTAATGCATGTGAATGCAATGAAGTATTGCTATGAGCTATGTGAGAGGAAAATGAACTATCATCAAGGTGTAGACTATCATTATATAATGCATAACTATATGAAATATTATCACGAATATCCATCTAGGTTAAACATATGATGTAGAAAAATGATCATCATCATACATATGATCATGTCTAAAAGAAACTAGTTCAATGTACATGAATCTATGGGCATATGGCTAATATAGCATATAAGAGAGGTATCATCAAGGGGTATAATAATGCCATTCACAAGTGACGAGAGTAGAACACCATCAATAACCATCATACTAGATGCATGACTAATAGATGATAAATCCTCGTTAGGTGTATGATCATCAATATCACAAGCCATGAGTAAAGTATGATCAATATAGAACATATGGATAAGTGAAGTGATTGTTACTAAATTCAAAGGACGAGCATTAACCAACTCAACAAAGAAGGGAAAATTTAATACATAGTAAAACAATACCTCTATTGAGAATACACCCCATCCATAGCATAAAATGTCATGAGTATTAAGGATGAAAATACAGTGTGTTACAAAAACTAAATAAATGTCAAAAAAAATAAAATTGGCATGTATATTAGCGAAACAAAAATTACCTAGAAAGTATCATAATAATGAATTATCTAAGACTGGAATATGATAAACGATGGTTATCATTATAAATACCTAGATCCTAATCAAAGTATGATAAATATATGTGAACTTAAACAAATCTAATCCTTAAAAAATCAAAATAATAATAATATCATAATAAATATCAAAACTAAAAGGTCCTAGATGTAAAAGTATAATCTTAAGGACAAATCCTAAAGACTACAAAAAGAAAAGTTCAACCAAAATAAAACCCCTTTTACATAATTATTACAAATTATAGTTTAAAGAGTATACGAATTTCATCATTGCAATGTATTGACAATATTCAGTGGTGTTCATTATTGTGCAAATATTATTCACGTTTCCACCACATAAATTAAAAGATCTAAAAAAATATCATTCCCTATTTTATTTTCCCCTTGCAATAGATTGAGTGCACAAATATCTACAATATATTTTCTATGTGAATGGGCTTTGTTGGGAGTGAAACAAAATTTGGGAAATGCATATAAGCTTGGATGAGTGTGAAAAAAGGGAAAAAAATACCTTTGTAAAAAGCTTCATTCACATGTATCTTCATTAAAAAGTATGTAATATGTAAATTTTTCATGGATTTATAGTATTTATACATGTTTGATAGTCTAAGTGGGACCAATGATTTCAAAATCAAGGAAGAAAACTATAAATTTTAAAGCAAGTGTAACAATGACACATTTTTTCACATCTTGTATCTTAATATACTATATTTAATGGAATGTCAAGAGTTAGAGACAAGAAAATTTATCATTTGTGTGAAATTATCAAGAAAATCTACGATTTTGATGCTTTTTTAGCTTGAAAACTTATGGAACCGATGAGAAAAAAAATGCATCACGTGTGAGGTTGTATTGAACTATAAAAATTCAAAAACACTCAAAAGTTACAAATTTTCTAATTTATTTTTGATCAACTTGAGAACCTATAATATTCTACATGGATCTATGACCCTAATTCACTTTGATATGTAGATTTTGATAGTGATAATTTTACATCGAAAGGAAAACTTTGAAGGTGTAAGGTGGGAAAGTGTGAGATCTAGCCTAAATGACTTAAACTAGATCAATCCTCTTTCACCTTAACATTAGGGAGCCAAAATTAACCAAGAGATGTTGTTTGGTTGTTGTCCTTAACAGACAACCAAATAGGTTGGTTATGGTTTTGGTCCCTTTTTGTGTATTGTGTGTAATGATTAATATGATGATGCAATGAACTAGGTTAATTATGACTACGTTGACTAAGTGTGACAGAATTTGAAAACTACTGAACAAAAACCCAAAAATATAAAGAACATCTAAATAAGAGACACAAAGAGGAACCTAGTGCAGAAAGATGGAGCAAAATTGGCAAGACAAGGGCACTGGGCGCCCTTGTCCAAAAATGCATAAATGTAGGGTTTCAAAGTGTTTACATGTGTAGCAGTGTCTAAAGGTGTCAAACAGTAGAAATCAAGATCCAAAGTCTAACAAATCTTAGACAATCGACATGCCCTAGTTTGTTGATGATAAGTACATGAAAGCATGAAATAGGGTTTAGGAGCCTTCAAAAGAGATGATAGGTCGAATCCATTTCACACAACAACTTGTAAACCTACAATATAGACAAAGAGAAAAGGGTTGTGACACATAGGAGCTTACCTTGGTCAAACCCTGTGTTGGTGTTCCCACCTCCACAACGTCTATGATGATGTTGAAAGTATAAAGTGTTGTTATTGATGTCAACTAGCTGGTGTTGTGATTGATGTCAACTATGTGTAGAGGAAGCTGCTTATTGAATGTATATGTCGAGGATATTAAGAAAGTTGTAATAAAGAAGGTTTGTTGTTTGTGCATGTATAGTTGAGACTTTGAAGAAGTGTTGTGAGTACATGGAGTTATCCTTATGTTGCTATGTCTGGAAGTGTGTTAGAATGAAGTAATGTGTTGAAATGATGTTTCTGGTACTTGGTTTCCAACTGCTTTTGAGAAAATTTGATAAATAGAGAAAGTAGTGTCTTGCAGGTATTCAGTGTATGATCTGGGATGTGCTCTGTGTTTCTTCTGTGTTAATTCTATTCTTGTATGGATCTGAGGTATTGTTCATGGTTGTTGGTAGTTTCTATATCCAAAATTTGGGCTTTTGGATCGTTGTACAGTGTGAGATATTTTCACCAGTGTGTGAACCAGTTGTTCAGTAATGTTTTATGTGGTCTGGGAGAAATGTATTTGTTTTGTGTTTCTCTTTTATTTGGATTCAGGTTGTGAAAATTTGGGAAGTTGCTTATAATGCTTTTATCTTTCTGTGTTCAAAGTTCTACTTGATTTTGTGCAGTATAGTGTAAGTTTCATTTATCAGTATGCAAACAAGGGTTATCTATTGTCCTGAATTCAAGTAGTTGTTGATGTGAAGCTTGGTTGAAGTGGTTGATGAATCTTAAGTAATTCATGGATTGTTCTAGATTGATTTCAAGTGAATTATGTTGCCTGAAACTTTCAGCTTGATCTAAGGAAGTGTGTACTTAATGGCTATTGTGTTTTGCACGGGTGTTGGCCGACCTTGTGTTTAACACTATGTGTGAGATTTGTAGAAGTGTGTTAAGTGTGTTGGGATCTATTTGGGTCCTAATTAAGGATTTATGTTGGTCACCTTCATTCCTATCCACTACAGGAATGTTAAGGTGTTGACCTATTTCAAATTTGGATGTATAACGACTAGTGGCCGACATTGGAGAAAGTTTTTGAAGAAGAGGTTGATATAAATATGTATAGTGTTAATACAAGAGTGAGTACGAAAGAGTAAGAAGCAATATAGATGTGAGATTGTTGCGATTGAAGTGTAATAAGATGCAAATTTGAGCAGAGCAGTGTGAATTTCATGTTAGGGTTCCAAAGGCAGTGAGCTAAAGGCATCTAATATCTTTAATGTGAGATTGTGAAAGATTGTGAGCAATTGTGGTGGACTTTTTGTTGCATTGGGAAGTGTTTCTTTGTGTAACATTCTTCTTATATCTTCTTATATTCTTTTTGTGGCAGTGAGCCCTAGCTATGAGCCTCTTTTTGGATAGTGTTTCCTATTCTGGCAGTGAGCCTTTGTATTTGGTTTTGGAATTCTTTATATTGTGAGCTAATCCTCACTTTGGTTTTTTCCTCATTGGGTTTTCCATGTAAATCTGATGTTCTTATGTGTATGGTGTTGTGATTTTAGTTTATGTTATCTGCATTTCATGTTTAATCAAACTAATAGAATCTAGGTTTAATGAATGCTTGTGGATCTAATTACTATTGAGGGTTTTGAAGGTATAAATTGCTACAACTAATTCACCCCCCTCTCAGTTGTCTTGTTCAACAATTGGTATCAAAGTCGAGGTCACGGGTTTGAACCCCTTGCTTGCGTTGGGGGGGATTGTTGCAAGATGGTGTGCCCCTTGGTCTCCTTGGTGCAACGTAGTGCTTGGGTTCGTGGCATGGCTTAACTGCCTCCTATGGATTTTGTATAAATATGGTGGTTGTATTAAGCATTAATAGGTCGATCTTTTGGTGCAATGGCAACCACCAATGTAACAGATGATAGATAATAAAGAGTGTGTGCTCTCGAGGAAGCAAAGGAAAAGAAATAAGTGACAAATGATAATGAAAACATAAAAGGATGTCTTATCACTTAGATCTAAAATCCTTATTTGACTGATGCATGCTTGTCAATCTCATGCAAGGAGGATAAATAAGTATCCTTGAGATCCTCCAAGTGTTAGTGCATATGATAATAATAACAATAAATAAGAAATATCTTATAAAATTGGAGCATGAACTTGTTGATGATTTACATATTGTAATTGACTTGAATTATGCTACTAATATTATGCACTTATTGATTTTTATGTTACATTAGTTGTCTTAGGCTTCTAGATTCATTAGAGAGTGTTAGAAAGATAAAAAGGAGGGAAGAACTTATATATATATATATATATATATGAATCTAAAAATATTTCAAATTAACCATATATATTTCATATATATATATATATATATATTATATGAATCTAAATCAGTGATTTTTTTAATGGCTAATATTCGTCAATTGGCTAATATTTGAAATTTTGGAATCTAAAATTGGCTAATAGTTTGAGCTATAACATGACTTAAATCGCCACATTTTTTCAAAATTTAATTATAGTCTTATTTAAATCGCCAAAGAATTTATTTTATTAAAAATTTTAACTCAAAAAATTGCCATAAAATTCGATACATGATTAGCTTAGATTCGCCTATATTTTATAAATTATAGTAGAAATATATATTAATTTTCCAATAGTATATCATAATTATTAGTTGCTTTAGTGATATATTGCCAATCTTTAGTTTTCACCATTGATTTATAATATAATCTAATGGCCCTTGTTATATTTTGTGAGGTAAAATATACGCATGATATGTAATTCTCATGGGGCCTGCAATTTTGGGCCCCATGAGCATTGTAGATCGTGATTACATTTTACCTCATAGAATACAATGAGGATCATTAGATCTATGATCCGAAAAAAAATTTGGGCCCCATGAGCATTACAAATCATGAGTACATTTTACCTTACAAAATACAATGAGGGTTGTTAGATCAATTATCCAAAAAAAATTTGGGCCACATGAGTATTATAGATCACAAGTACATTTTACCTTGGAAAATACAATGAGGGTGGTTAGATTATATTTTAAATTAATGGCGACAAGTAAATATTATATTGTATCCCTTAAACCCATCAATAATTACCATCCTTTGGCCCCTACTTTTTCATAAGATTTTTTCTATTTAGATTGGATAGATTCACCATAATAATTAATTCATTTTCCTATTATTTTTCAATATTCGCCAAGATTTTCTACAAAATTTTAGTGATATAAAAAAACTGCCAATAAAATTAATATTTTTTTCAAAAAAAGGGAAAGATTTTCCCATAGAAATTAATATTTTTTTCATAAAAATATGAATGATTCGCCAGGATTTTATATCTTTTTTTAGGGGGGTTTCTTAAAGTTATCACTGATCTAAATATATTTCAAATTAACCATTATGGGAGGCCAAAAAATAGATTTGAATTCTTAAACACATTGAGGATGACAATTACATTCTAAAGATCAAGCATAAATAGCTAGGACAGGGCACTTGAGTCCAAGAAATTTTTTCTTTGTGAAAGCTCAATAAATAAGGATTTACTTAAGTTTCCTAAAAAGAAAGAAAAATGGGTACATGACAAGCATAATTAGGCACATTCACTAAAGAGGGTGTCAAACGTAGTGTGAAATTGTGAGTAAAACTAATTTATGACACTACAAAAGGGAAACAAATTCACTCTAAGAATTATGCCAAAGAAAAATTACAAGAATGAAATCCTAAAATTCTCAACATGGTCATAGATAAAAACATAAGGAAAAAGAACATGGCATAAAGATAAATTATATCAAATTGGTACATGTGTGATTAAAAAATATCTCAAAATCAATAGATAAGCGTCATAAATTAGTGTAATTGTAAGATGTAAATATTGTAAGCATTAGAATCATGATATAAAATTAATCATAGTATGGAAACAACATCATAGTCATGGAGTTGCAGCCTATCATGGTCTCAAGTTGGCACAAATCAAATGCTATAGGAAAGTTTGGCTGGAAGGGGATTCTTTGAATATCATTAATAATTTGAAAAATTGTGTTCCCCCCTCTTGGACTATTGAGTCTTTGATAAGGGACTCCATTGATATTTTGAAATCATTTGATGAATGTTACATCTCACATATTATGAGAGAGGGTAATGGTTTAGTGGACATCTTCACTAATATTGGAGTTAGAGAGGTTAGGGAATGGGGTTTGAATGACCCTCTCCCTATAGAGGCTATTGCAACTATTAACTATGATGGCCAATTTTAATTTTCTTAATTTCTCATTATGGTTGGCGACATGCATGTCTTTCTTCACGTGGCTGATTATTATGAGAAAGGATGGTAAGCCAAATTTGAATCAAGCAAATGGTACGAGGGTTGGTTGTCGTAGGGAACAAAACTCTATGTTCTTTATTTTCCCCTATTTCATTTCAGTTTTCACATGGATTCTATGTGTTCTTAGCATTGTCTTCCAAATTTTTCATTGCACTATGTTTAGAGCCCTCAAGTTGTTACCTTCTGCTGATTTTGGTGATATGGGTGGAGATAGAGATCGCACAAAACCTTTCTTGTGTGAAGCTGCAAAGAATAAGAAGGAGGTTTGGCAGGTGTTGGAGAAAGGAGGGTTAACTCCTTACCTAGAGAAATTACATGGCAATAATCCTCAAGTAATGATGCTTTTTGCTAAAGGATGGAATGATAGGGTGTTGAAGCTTTATGGGATGGAGTTTGATGCCAATGAAGAATTTATAGCTAGTATTACTAGTCTAGCTATGGATGGTATGAATTTTTTTAGGTTTAAAAAGGAGTCGCAAACCACAATGCAAATCTTCTTCAAGGGAGATGAAGCTAAAGATTTGAGGACTGCGAGGAGTGGAGGCTATTAGAGAAGCTCTCTTAAGGCATTGTGGGGAGATGTTACAGAAGAGATAATGTGTTTCATAACTTTGGATGGTCGCTTCTCAATAGTAAATGCATACCACTTCATCTTGCTCAATCACTTACGACATAAGAAGAGGATTTCCTTTCCTTATTATCTCCCAATGTCTCTTGATTTGGGTCTTAAGGATCACAAGAAAAACCCTAAAAATCTTGTTTTGCATGTGGGGTTAATCCTTCTTATTTATGATTATGCGAAGAATTTTGAGGTTGCTAAGCCAATTGCCACCCCAAAGAGTAAACAGTCCAAGCCTGGGGAGGAGTATGAGACTATTTCTAAAGAGGAACCGACCAGCAAAAAAGTAAAGAAAATGAAATTAATTTTGGAAAAAGAGTCAGAGTCAGAGGAGGATATGGAATATGTTCTAGATTCACTTGCTTCTTTGGAGGTGGGTCCCCAATCCCCTGCTATGGGAAAGATGAAAAAAGGGGAGTCGTGTGCTAGCGAGGGTTATGTGACTTGTAGTCATGAGGTGGTTGTTGATTTTCCAAGTAGGGGTGCGAAGGTGAAGAATGATTTGTATGGCGAGGCTTCCTCGTTGCCCCCTATAACCAAGAAGAAGGAGTTAGAGGAGGGAAGCAGGAAGAGACGGGTTCTAATGAATGTGAGTCAAATTCTAGAGAGGGAATTTCCTCTCACTATTGCGGGCGGCCTCTATGTTGATGATTCCTTGAGTGTTAAGTCAGATTTGCAACTGAAAGGTAAGTTTGGGGATGTTGATGTTGTTGTGGAAACCCAGGATGTGAAATTGGAGAGGCTAAAGAAGAGAAATGTTGTGGCAGAGGAGATAGTGAGCTCTATCCGCAAAATCAAGACTCCAGTTGCTATTGAAAAAGGTAAGGATATCCCTACTAGTCAGGATAGGGTTAGTTCCTCTGAGGAGGAAGATGCTTTGGGGAAGGGGGTTTTTAATATTGATAGAGAAGAAATGTCTGATGTGCTTGGAATTGCTCGTGAGGGTTCCATTGTTTTGTTCAAACTTTTTAAATGGTTTTTTTCATGAACTCAATAAAACTAATGTCAAAGTTAGGGGTGTGGTGAGTAAGGTTGAGGAGTCCTTTGTCCAAAACTAGATAGATGAATTGTTTGATTCCTTAAAAACTATGGCAGACATTGTTGTGGAGGAAACTCTCAAAATGAAATAGAATCTTGAAGGTAGAATCCTGACCCTTGAGAATCAAATGGAGAAAATTTGGGATACTATGATGAGAGGTGGGAAGGTGCCTAAATCTATTGGTAAATTTGATTCTATTGGTGTGATCTCTCCTATGGTTAGTGCCAAGAAGCGTAAAGAAAGTGCTCATGTTGAAGATATCGGTGTTGCTGGTAAGCTAATGCAGGAGGAGGGTGTTGTTGGGAAGGGTGGGAAGAAAGGTATTGTTTTGATTACTGAGGTGAATACAGATGGTCCTGGTGCCAGGACTAGGAATAAAACTAAAGCTCAAGTTGGGGCCTCTGGGAAAGAAATTTTTGATGTTTTGGATGATGCACAAAAGGCTGTGACAAGCAACATGGAGGTGACAGATATTCTGAAAAGTATGTAGTGCTACTAGTGGGGTCCTCCTTTTTGGCTGACTTTTTGTTGATGGGTCGCTATTGTTGGCCTATTTTTTGCTTAATGTTATTTTCTTAAGTTTCAGATGTGTTCTGATGTAAAGGGTTCTAGGCCCCTTCAAAACCCATATTTTACCTCTAATCAAAAACATTATAGTCATGGAGGATAAGTATCACAAGGATAAAATATAAATCATATATCATCATAAAATCATGTAGCATAGGCACGAAACATGAAATATGTGAAAATCAAAGGTGGTAAACATAGAACATAAGATGACATAGGATTCAAACAAGGTATGTAGGTAAACCTATAAAGAAAATATAAGCATAATGTAAGAAAGTTGTCTCAAGTGGAGAAACAAAGCATAAACCATAATATAGAAGGTTAAATGAGAATAGGATTTACAACATACAAGGAATTATCAAAGGGCCCAATCTGTAAAGACACATAATGTAAGTGGATGAATAAGCAAGTGAGGTCACAAAAAAATATAGCATAAGTAGAAGATCCAAGTAAAAATGCTACCAAGCACAAGGAAGAGGTGACATGAACAATAAGACATATGTTCACATTCATTTGTGTTAACATGCCCCACTAAAGGTTTCTTTGTGTCATCCACATGCTAACTAGGAATGTTAAAACATAAGACCAAGAAAATAAAAAGAAAAGCACCAATGTGGCAAATAGTAAGAAGCATAAGTGTGGATAACTTAAAAAATTCATCCCTTGTCATGTGTGTCAGGCAGTTCCTCTTTTATGCCATTTATAACCTCAATATATAGGATGTGTTATAGTGAATAAAACTATTCTCTTTATGGTCATTATTTTATTTTACATGGTTCACCTTATCAAGTGACAGAGTGGTGGGCTTATGGGTACGATCAATGTTTATTTTCTCTTTGCCTATAAATTCTTCAACTTTTCGTTTTGAATGAAATGCATATATCCTTAGAGTATCCATGTGTATGAGGATGAGTACAAAAATATTTATCCTTGGGTGGTTGAACAAGAGGTAAGGTAATGAGATTGTGTTCTAAAGGTTTCATATGTGGGGGCTTAGGAGGAAGATTAGGTACACTAAGGGGTAAAGTGGGTTGTTGCAACATAACATCTTAACCTTTTTGCTAAATTAGGAGAGGATATAATAACTTGAAAGGAAGGTTTAGTATACACATAAGCCATATGGATAATAGGACTAAAGATAAATCACAATAAGGTATTATCATGTCCATTTTAGAAAGATAAGAAATGAAGGCATGTGCCAAGTTCTTAAAACAAGTGTAAAGCAATCAAGATGATTTAAAGCATCATAACACTCTACTACTTAGATGAATTCTAAACTCATTGATCAATAGGATATCATCTTTCAAGTACTTATAATTAGCAAGCAAGAATGATTTAATATGTAAAGAAGTTACATTAGAAGTTCCATAGTAATCATCATGTGCTAACTCCTCACTACGAATCATAATATCATTATGTAATGCATGGGAATGCAATGAAGTATTGCTATGAGCTACGTGAGAGGAAGATGAATTATCATCAAGGTGTAAACTATCATTATATAATGCATAACTATGTGAAATATTGTCATGAATATCCATTTAGGTTAAACATATGATGTAGAAAAACGATCATCATCATAACTATGATCATGTCTAAAAGAAAGTAGTTCAATATACATGAATCTATGGGCATATGGCTAATATATCATGTAAGAGAGGTATCATCAAGGGGTCTAACAATGTCATTCACAAGTGAAGAGAGTAGAGCATCATGAACCATCATACTAGATGCATAACTAGCAGATGCTAAATCCTCAGTAGGTGTATGATCGTCAATATCACAAGCCGTGAGTAAAGTATGATCAATATGGAACATATGGATAAGTGAAGTAATTGTTACTAAATTCAAAGGATGAGCATTAACCAACTCAACAAAGAAGGGAAAATTTAATACATAGTAAAACAATACCTCTATTGAGAATACATCCCATCCATAACATAAAATGTCATGAGAGTATTAAGGATGAAAGGATAGTGTATTAGAAAAAATAGATAAATGCCAAAAAAAAATTGTGTATGTATATTAACAAAACAAAAATTACCTAGAAAGTGTTATAATAATAGATTATCTAAGACTGGTCATGATAGAAGATGGTTATCATTATAAATACCTAGATCTTAATCAAAGTATGATAAATATATATAAACTTAAACAAATCTAATCCTTAAGAAATCAAAATAATAATAATAATATCATAATAAATATCAAAACTGAAAAAATCCTAACTCTGAAAGTATAATCTTTAAAGACAAATCCAAAAATAAAATAAAAATAAAAAAATCCCTTCTACATAAATCTAAACTAATTAAATAAATGGATACAAATGACAGCGTAAAGAGTATACAAATTTCATCATTGCAATGCATTGACAATATTGAGTGGTGTTTTTTTATTGTGCAAATATTATTCACGTTTCCACCACATAAATTAAAAGATCTAAAAAAAATTATCATTCCCTATTTTATTTTCCCCTTGCAATAGATTGAGTGCACAAATATCTAAATATAATAAAAATATAAGATAAACATAAGTAATGGTTGACAGTCTAGTGGCTGTCAAATTTATGTGCCTACCTTTGTTGTTTTTAATAGGCATAGCTCACCAATGACGTCATTCTGCTGGACCCACATTTACACCACTCAAAAGTCTGAAGTGCTCTAAATGGATATAATGATAAGCAACGTGTTACAAGGGCAAAAACTATGCTTGTTTTTGCCCACTAAGCAACATGTAATATGTTGCTCTTCTTATTTCAAATATGTTTGCATAAAGTAAACCTTTGGATTTTATTCAACATATTCATTGTTTTATCAAATAGTTTAAATAATGAATCAATAAATGAGATACATAAATTTGAATGATGAAATGAAGAAAGTGTAAAATGTTATGATTGAAGAATTTTGTTTTTATGAGATGTTTTAAGTTAGGTTTAAATATTGTCTGACAGTATGTTTTTTTATATATTTTTATTATATATATATATATATATATATATATATATATATATATATATATATATATATATATATATATATTTTAAACATATTATTAATTGTTCAAATGTCTCTTAAGAAAAGGAAAGGTTCTTCTTATTTCAAATATGTCTCACCCAAGTAAATCTTTGTTTTTTGTTCAATGTATCTTTTATCGTTATCAAATAGTTTGAAGAAAATGACGAATACCTAAATTTAAATAATAATAATAAATCAAGTGAAGTATAACTTGTATTCTTGCATAGAGACTTATGTGTCTATGAGATGATGTGATTTAGATTTGGCAAACCACCCACTAACACACCCC
Source organism: Sequoia sempervirens (assembly GCA_007258455.2). NCBI lineage: Eukaryota > Viridiplantae > Streptophyta > Pinopsida > Cupressales > Cupressaceae > Sequoia > Sequoia sempervirens. Next base: position 556,468 of record VDFB02078017.1, read on the forward strand.
CATCTTATATTTTATTTTTATTGTTGTAGAGGAAAATAAACTTTCCTTAACCTTAATATAGGCCAATCTAATAGCGTGCAAACACATAAGCATAATTAACCCATTACATCAAGGGCTCACTTCAAATTAAGGTAACTCTAAGTTTTTAAAAAAATAAGAAAGCAAATTTAAAGTAGATAAGGATACTTAGTTGTATGATCAGAGATATATAACCTTGATGTAGATTATGGAACTTGAATTATTTCTAATCTCAAAATGGTGCTTCTATGTTTGAGTAACTATTCAATCCCATGCGATATTTTATCTTGAGTTATGTGAGTCTAGGTCTTTTCCATGTCTATCAATGTGTCCTCTATCATGTAGAATTTACCCTAGTAAATGTGTAGTTCTACTCTTTGGCTCACTTGGTTCACCTCTATTTTCTCTACCTTTTTCTCTACTCTAAAGAAGTTAGTGATATTTAAAAATATTTTTGGAGGGTTGCTATAATGACATAATTCACCAAGGTCAACCCCCAGAAAAAATAGTTAAATGAATCAAGACAACAAATTCTAGCCATGCAAATGCTCAAGAATGAATGTACAAATCTAGATTCATTTTAGTACACCAAAAGAAGTATTCCTAGTATGCCCCTTTAATGCAAATTAATTTAAAGATATGAGAGGATGATATTTATGAATACCATTGGATTCCTTTAAATACAAGGACAGAGAAATAAATTATACAAAAAGTTTTCACTTGACCCTTAGTGGTAAATGAATAGGTGAGTCAATCAAAATTTGAATTTAAATTTGAAATAGTGGACAGTCTATGGTCAACTAGTTCGCCTGTGTTTTCTTTACATTTTTTTGTTGTTATGAAGTTTGGTGGTATTTAAAAAAACCCTTGGAGGGGGTTGTTGATATGTTTATAGGAGACATGTTCTTGTATGTCAACCCCTAGGAAACTTAGGCAAATAATTGAAGACAACATATCTCAACTTTGCAAATGCTCTAGAATGAATGTGCAAATCTAGATTCATTTTAATGCATCAATGGAAATATTCCTTCTATGTTTCTTCAATGTGAAATGTTTAGTTATAAGATTGAATGATAATTGAATGCCTTTAAATGCAAGGATATTTTTGAAATAATGGAAGTTGAATCATCCAATGAAGCTGCACACACTTCAAAGGATCTTTGCCAAGAAGAAATTCACCCACACAAAAAGTGTTGCAACTTGGGCATGCAAATTGAGATTACTATTGATCTAGAATATGATTACAAATGTACATATGCTCTGATTATATAGGCATGAGTGAGATACAAGATGCATTAAGATGTTATCATGTGTCTTGATCAAACATCATGTGACAACATGTAAACCCTAACTAACTACCCGGGAATGATAAAGTGATTGAGATAAGTTCTAGAAAAGACAACTCATCCTTCTAGAAGGAATCTTATCTCCTAAATACATGGAAAGGGTAATAACCCCATTATTAATGATTTTTCTAATAATGCAACCTAGGACTTAATTAATTAAATAAAAGACCCCGGTTAAACTTATGCTAGTGTAATTAAATAATTAATTACACCAACACCCCCCATAAGTGCAACTTAGAGAGGAAAAGAAAAATGCAATGATTATGCAATGGATGATGGATCTTGGCTATATGATGGCCATTTTAGGTACCCATTTACAAATGAGAATGAAATGCAACTAATCTGCCACAATCGGAGAAAAGGGGAAAACCTAGTGGGAAGAAAACCCCACTCCAAAAAGGAGATGAAATGCAGAAAAGTGAGGAAGGATGGAGAACTCCATGATACCCCCAAGTACACCATCTGTCACATGGATACAATACAATCAATAGTCCCCCCATAGGAGGGAAAGAGAGAGACTATATAGCCCCCCCAAAACATGTGATCACCTGCAAAAATGGTAAGTGTTTGCAAACAAAACATGATCCAATGTCGACAAACAACTTGTCTCCCTTTCAGAAGAAACAAAACCAAGTGAAAGTGTAGGGATGCTTCCCATTCTGGATAGGAATTGAAGGAAGGTAGGATGAATGTGAATGATGATGATGTCTCTGAAAACTGCTCATATGTATCCTTTGTCACTAAAGATGAAGATTCCACAATCAAATCAGGTACATACCCAATCAATGAAGAAGGTGACAAGCTAGGACAATGCAAAGACTAATGTTGAACAATATCCAAAGACTGCAATACAATAGTCCTTCCATTGAAGGAATAGATGGATATTGGATTGCCCCCCAGAATGAAGTGTCCTCAAAACCACTGAAAGAATCCTGAAGCAACAAAGGTATCCAAACCACATATCTCTCGCTAGGAAGAAGCAAATCCAATGGTAGATGCTGAAGAAACTCCAACTCTATAATGAAATGAGAGGGAAGAAGTCTCATATAGGTAATCTTTGAAGAGAAAACAAGTGCCTCCAAGATAGTCTAAGGATCCCCAATCAAGGTTGAGGCAAAGGAATGTGGAGACTCAAGAAAACTCTCCAAAGTGGAATCTGAATAGAGGAGAGATATCCCCTCAAGAATGTTCTCCAAACCTATAGAAGTAGCCAAGTCAACAATCCCTAAAACAAAGCCATCCTATGATGCCAAGTCTAGAAAACTGAATGTGTCTCGATGAATGATGGGAGCCTCAATCAATGACTCTAGACACATAATCACTGAATGTGGAGGTATGTCAACAATCTCTGATGTAGAAGAAGCATCTATAGAACTCTTGATATCCTCATTTGAAGATTCAAGACATTCCAAATTTGTAAGCTCCTAAATAGCAATATCATCATGGGGTACTTGATCTGAAGAATGATATTTTGAAACATGATCATCAGGGAAAGGTGGAGTATCTAGATCTCCATATAGCTCCCAAATCTTAGTCCAAAGGATATGAGGACAATCACAATGATCAATAGCATTCAAAACATCACAATCAACATGCATTGTAATGATCTCTAAGATAATATATCTATTGCAACTGATGAGCCAAATTTTTGGCACATTTTGATCATACTTTTATAAATACTTTGCTATTTTTATCATACTAAAACAAACATTCAATTTGTTTATGGGATAGGATATAGACCTTTTTATGACTTAAATATGATGAGTATATTGTGATAAGAAGTCCCATGATTATTACCTTTAATGTTTTTTTTTTAGTCTGATAAATACTTTATGGCTTTTTGAGATCATAAACCTTCCTGTAGCCATATCTGAGACAATGTTTGCCTTAGTTTAATACTTAATGAATGAATGAATAAAGTAATGGATTTTCTTAAAGGATGAACGTGTTGAGCTAACTTTCTTCCTCAGGAAAAGATGGCTTGATATTTTGCAGGTACCTCGATTGAAGGAAGGGAATTCAATTTCCACTTGAAGAATTGAAGACCAAATCCATAAAGACTGGTTCAATAGCAAAATATGAGGAGACAGTTTCAACTCATCCGCCATGCAGGGAGAGTGTTCCAAAAATCTAGGCCAGGCGTCTTGGTGTTGCATGAATCCAGGATGATGACGCTTTAAGACTGCTAAACCAATTTGACTTAGTTCTTTCATTGTCATTCACCTCTTTACTTAAGTTAGTTAAATGTAATAAATGCCTCCTGTTTTATAAGGGAAGGTTGGTTAGTAGTTAGGATCAGTTTTCAATAAATAGCCCATTCTCCTTCAAAGAAGGGGCTGGCTAAGAAAATCGCTATTGTAACACACTTTCAGTCTTAGAAATTTAGCCAAGAGATTGTGCCATGTACTTGTTTACATTGAATCAATAAAGCTTATGAATTTTTTCTCCTAATTTGTTGTCTACTTTTGGCACTACCTAAGGGGGCCCACTTAGGGAGCTGTCCATACTTTTATTCTACAAGTTAGAATTGTTGCATTTATTTTCATAGAAGTTAATGTGACTGTTCCTGCAGCTGGCAGAAACACATAGCTGCCAATTGTTCCTGCAGCCACTAGGAGCAGAATAGGTTATCTTTCGAGTTTTTCATTTCCAAGCAAAGTTAAACAATAAATTTGTTTTCAGTACTTAAATTCCAGTATAAGGCATTTTAGGAATCATGCATGTCTGGAAGGGTGATTAATGCATATCTTGTGCTGTCCCATTTCAATTTTACGTCCCTGGGTTGATAATTAAATAAAGTTCTTTAGTGGTTCATGACTACTAGTTGTCATGTTCAATCCTTGAGTAGAGGAATTCATGTTCCTAGTTATTGAGCTGATTAAAGAACACTACATTTTTGGCGCCATTGTCGGGGATGGTGTCAAACTAAGAACCTATTACAGGCATGCTAGTAAAGAGTTTAAGATTTCATTCTTAGTACTTTTAGTTTAGAATTCTGCATTCCAACATCTCCATAGTTAGTTTACTTTTGCTATATGCATAGAAGAAGAGACCAATTTGGAAGATTCCTTCCTAGGAGCATAGATATTGAAGAGATTGAACCAAACCTATTCCAAGACGACTCATATCTGGATGCTGGCCAAGACTTAGTTACTTCATCTTCTTCCTCTGAACTAAGCTTTAACCTATCCGAAGGAACAAAATAAAATAATCCACTTGCTCTTGTAGTTCATCAACCAGGAGCTAATCCAAGAATACAACCAAGAATGGAAAATCCTATTTTTCCATTTCCAATTCCTGACCTACATGACAATAATAACCTCAAGAACATCCCTGCCTCCTTACTGCCAAAGTTCTATGGACTTATTACTGAGGACCCTCATACCTTCTTGTTTGAATTTGAAATCCTTTGTAGAAGCTATGACTATACAACCTCAACACACAAGCTGAAATTGTTTCCCTCTACCCTAAAGGAGGCAGCCTTGAGATGGTTCATGGGATTGGGAAGCAATGTAGTTAACAATTGGGATCAAATGAAGACTCTGTTCTTGAGTAAATATAAAGAGTATTGTAGAGGAAATGATCTGAGAGGAGATGACATCTTCAAAATGTCACAAAAGGAGGATGAAACCTTGGAGGATTATGTGTCAAGATTCTTGTTTAGTGTGCAGAAGAATACTCATCATGAGCTGAATGAGGAATCTCAAAAACTTCTCTTCTTAAGGGGAGTCAATGATACTTGCATGGAGGCCCTTGACCTTATGGTAGGAGGTGATGTCACCCAAAGTGATTGGGATGATATCAAGAAAATTTGTCTCAATTATTCCAGAGCAGTTGTAAAGAAGGGAAGGGGGTTTAGACCTTCTTCTATAAAAGGAAGTGGCTCTGGAATATCTAAAGGGGAGATTACCAATCTCTTGTCTGACTTCAAGCAGGATATCATCAATGATGTAGCTACTCAACTGGATACTATGCAAGCTAGAAGGAAGAAAGAGGAAGCTGAGGTAATGTTAGCTGAATATTGCCCCCACTGTCAACAAAGAAAGAAAGACTGCCGATGCAAAACAATGGCCAATTTGGAGGTACAACATCTCCCTACTGAGTTCAAAACCATTGAAGGAGAGGAGGAAGTGTTCTTTGTTGCTCAACGCAGGCCATGGGCCCCAAGACAAGGTATGCCTCAGGACCCTTTGCAAAATTTTGGTTCATATAATAGTCAATGGAAAAACCAGTACCCTCCAAACTACGGGCCATACTCCCAACCTCAGTGGAATAACCCTTGGCCAAATGCCCAGCAAAACCGTTGGCAATCCTCACAAGGGAATTGGCAATCACCACAGCAAAATCAGTGGCAACCTCCGCAAGGGAATTGACAGTAGTCCAACCAATGGAGAGGAGGCCAGCAATGGTCAAATCCACCCACTGGTTTCCTACAGCAACCGCTGCAACAATCCATTATGCTACCTCCTGCAGCTAATCAAGGTCAGAATCCAAAACCAACCCAACTACATGCTCATGCAGCACCTAATCCAAATAACCAGCAACCGCAGCAGCAGCAGCAAGTATATTTTGCTAATCCTAATCATCAGCCTACCTATGCTCTTAACCTGAATAATATTAATTTACGTTTAGGAACTGTGCTTCCCACACCATCTCCTCCCATAATCTCAGAATTTCCATCTGAGGAGACTAACCAAGAAGAAGATAGCAATGACCAAGCCCAACCAAATGAGCCAATTCAGATTCCATCATTACCTAAGGCATCTAATAAAGTGTCCCCTCCTTTCCCACAAAGGTTGGAAGGTGAAAATGTAAAAAAACAAGAGGAACCTACCTTTGACATCCTTGACCAGCTAAAGCATTTATGTGTGAAAATCTCCTTGTTCCAAGCAATCAAAGAAGTACCTATCTATGGCAAGGCCATCAAGGAGGCATGTTTGAAGAAACCGGGGAGGAAAAAGGACCCTAAAACTGTCCATGTCATAGGTCAACTCTCTGACTTAATGTTAGGGAAGCTTAGCATCCCAAAATATTTAGATCCAGGAAGCCCTGTTGTGGAGATCAATGTTAATGGGTTGCAAATTAAGAATGTTTTAGTAGATCTTGGTGCAGCTATCAATGTCATGACAAAGGATCTGGTTGTAAGAATTAATATTTTAGACCTAAGGGCTACACCTACAATATTACAGCTTGTTGATAGCTCAACTATCAAACCTGATGGGGTAGTTGAAGAACTGGTAGTCACCTTGGATTATTGGGAGTACCTTGCTGACTTTATGGTCTTATCTCTGAAGGCATCATTGGGGGGATACCCTGTCATACTAGGAAGGCCTTGGTTGGCTACTGCTTATGCTTACATTGGTTGTAGGTTAGGTAACATGACAATATCTGATGGATATAGCACAAAGAAGCTTACCCTCTATTCTCCAACCCTGCCCCAACTTGAGTCTGGAGAGGTTGTTTGGCCAAATTTGGGAGACGAGGAGGAAGTGAACTCCGTAGCCAATTTAATGATGATTACCAGAGAGCCTTTCATTGCACAAGAAGAAGAAGAAGATATACTGTCCAATATCCTACTGAATAACTATGGTACCGAATATTTTCATTGTGAAAAAAATCCATGTTCCTTGCAGACCATTCTTCTTTCATCTACATTAGCTCATTATCCTGCAGCAATTGATTGCTTACACACCTTGCTACCCCACGAGGTAGAGATGCCATTTCTACCTAAAGTATCTATGGTAGATTTAACCTCCCAAGTTGAGGTAGCCACAGGAAAAGCCTTGAGCATCAATAAAAACCTCAAAAGTGAGCAACAGCAATCTATGGTCAAAATGCTTACCAGTCATAAGTCAGCTTTTGCTTGGGAATATGGTGACATGAAGGGTTTAGACCCAAAACTCTGTACACATCGCATATTAATTAACAATGAGTTCAGACCTGTCAAACAGCCTCAAAGAAGAATTAATCCAGCTTTGAGAGAAATTGTTAAAGAAGAATTGCAAAAACTGTTAATAGCTGGCTTTATCTACCCAATCTCGGATAGTCAGTGCGTTTCCCCATTGGTTATTGTTCCTAAGAAAGGAGGAAAATGGAGGGTATGTGTAGATTATAGAGAACTCAACTTGGCAACAAAGAAAGATTACTTTCCTCTTCCATTCATTGATCAAGTTCTAGATAATTTAGCTGGGAAAAAGTACTTCTCATTCTTAGATGGCTTCAGTGGGTACAATTAAATCAAGATTGCTCCTGAGGATCAAGAAAAGACTACTTTTACATGCCCTTGGGGAATTTTTTCCTATTCATTTTTGCCTTTTGGTCTCTACAATGCACCTGCAACTTTCTAGAGGGTAGTCATAAGTATCTTCTCAGACATCTCATATGATTGCATGAAAATATACATGGATGACTTTACTACTTATGGTACAACATTTGAGGAAGCTCAATCCAACTTGGAGAAAGTACTACAGAGATGTGAAGATCACAACCTATCGCTGAATAGTCAAAAGTGCTTCATGATGATACAGGAGGGAATAGTGTTTGGTCACCATATTTCTGCTGCAGGAATATAGGTTGATCCTGCTAAGATTGAGGTCATCTCTAATCTACCCTTTCCTACCAAGTAGAAAGAAGTAAGAAGCTTTCTAGGCCATGTTGGCTACTACATAAGATTCATCAAGGACTTCAGCCAAATAGCAGGCCCCTTATACAGTCTGCTAAAGAAAGATTCAAATTTTTCTTGGACAGAAGAATGTGAAAAAACATTTCTTGATTTAAAAGTCACCCTTACACAGGAACTTGTTCTGAAAGGACCTGATTGTTCACTTCCATTTCATATTCATACTGATGCATCAGATTATGCCATTGGAGCTATGTTAGGGCAAAAGGGTGGTTCAACAGAACATGCACTCTACTACATAAGCTAAAATCTGCAAGGGGCTAAATTAAACTACACTGTTACAGAAAAAGAAATGTTGGCAATCATCTATTCCCTCAATAAATTCAGGCATTATATCACCGGTTATCAGATATTTGTCCACACGGATCATGCAGCAATCCGGTATCTCATGAACAAAAGCTCAATAGCCGGGAGACTGGCAAGATGGTTATTGTTGATGCAGGAATTTGACATTACAATTGTGGCCAAGCCAGGTAAAGCCAACGTGGTTGCTGATTTCATTTCTAGAATTCAAAGGCAAGATGACTCTGCACTTATTGAAGACTCCTTTCCTGATGAGCACCTATTTGCAATCAAGGTTATTCACCCATGGTATGTCGATATAGCAAATTATCTGGCTGCAGGAAGAACTCCTCCTCAATTCTCCCCTAAGGAAAAGAGATTATTGGTAGAGAAAAGCTTTAAATTTTCTTGGATTGCAGATTGCATGTTTTATACAGGACCAGATCAAGTTATGAGGAGATGTGTACAAGAGGAGGACACTTATGATATACTGCATGCAAGCCATGATGAGCTGTGTGGTGGACATTTTGCTGCCAAAAGAACAACAATGAAAATTTTAAATACTGGCTACTATTGGCCAACTCTGCATAGAGATGTAGCCAAATATACTAGGAGATGTGACAGATGCCAAAGGATGGGAAGACCAACTCGATCCGATGAGATGTCTCTATTTCCACAAGTTGTCATTACACCCTTCGAAAAATGGGGACTAGATTTTGTAGGACCAATTGATCCACCTTCCAATGGTAAGTCCTACATCCTTGTATGTATAGATTATGTAACAAAATGGGTAGAGGCTAAACCTATGAAACATGCTAAGGATAATAAAGTAGCTGAATTCCTCTATGAGGAAATATTCACCAGGTTTGGTGTCCCTAGGGAAATAGTGATAGATCAAGGAGCACAATTCACTTCTATACTTATCACAGCCTTAGTAAATGAATACAATATACGACACAGGAAATCAAATCCTTATCACCCCCAGGCCAATGGCCAGGTTGAGGCCACCAATAGGGACATCAAGGCCATTTTGACTAAAACTGTAGATTTGCATAAGAAGGACTGGGCCGCAAGATTACCAGAAGCTATATAGGCCTACCGTACTACCTGGAAGACTGCTACAGGATGTACACCTTTTGAAATGGTGTATGGTAAAATAGTTGTGATGCCAATAGAATTCGAACATAAGACTCTAAGAACAGCATTAGAGATGGACATGGATTTAACAAATGCACAAAAGGACAGAGTCATGCAGCTCAACGCTCTGGATGAGCTCTACAAGAATGCCCTGCAACACACTGAGATGATACAACATCAGAGAATAAGGTGGCATGATAAATACATCAAGGAAAATAAATTCAAAGCAGGAGATTGGGCTTTGCTTTATGACTCACGATATAAGGACAGTCCAGGAAAACTACAAACCAGATGGTTGGGTCCATATGAGATAGAAGAGGTATTCACCAATGGTGTTGTTCAATTAAGGACCATTGATGAGGTCCGATTTAAGCTACTAGTCAATGGGCATCGCCTAAAGCTCTATTCTAAACCCATTGACAAGGAAACATTTTTGAGATAGTTCAAAATTGAGCAGGATGACAGTGATCCTGCAGCCAAAGGAATTGAGCCTAGGCTCAAATTTTTGGGCCATGCATAAAAGTGCATACCAAATCATAATAAAGGGGTTATCTAATAAGATCCCCATTCCATTCATTCACTTCATCCACAATCCGTACTCACTCTCTCTTCCACATCATCCACCTGTCATTTCCCATATCATCCACGTTTCTCTGTGTCACTTGTTGCAATGAAGACGAAAGTCACATCAGATAATTACAACGATTCTCTCCAGGTATGCTCCACTTCATTTTAAGATTGCTTCAGTTACTTTATTTATTGCATTTCATTTAGTATTAATTGGCGCGAACAATTTCCTATATGGTTTCCATTTCCTTCGGCTCATTCGCACGATTGAGCACGTTTTTACTTCGCCATGTCCTTAATATCGCCGCCATAAGCTTGTCCCGTCAGTTTTCAAGAACCCTCAATATATGAAACCTGTAATTATTAATCAAACAGTCTTTCCTTCCTGTAACAATGAACCTAAATGTATTCCGCTTATCCATGATTACTCTCTCCCTAAAAAAGATTGCATGATCACATTGTTTTCCCTATTTTTCGGTCACTTTTGAAAAGAGGTTCAAAAGTTTCAGTTGAGGGGAGGGGCAGAGTGCTGTAGAATTGCAGAAGGGTTCATTAATTGGGTTACAGGAAGTTCAGTTGGAAAAGCTAGGTGAGCATTGCTTAACGCATTTAATTACAGAAAACCAAGGAAATGGGAGGTCAGCCGATTCGGCATGAGCCTATAGACCATAGCATCTTGTTGCAGGATGTGTTGCATGTGCCACTATTCAGACAATATGGGTGGCTCAATTACTTCCTGAAGCTCGAAAATTTTAATACAGACATTGCAGAGGAATTCACAAGGACATTTCATGATGGGGAAGCAAAAGTTAGAGGCATAACATTCAATGCATCAATTGATAGAATCGCTAAGGTAACAAGATTACCTCAAGTCGAAGAACCATTTCCCAGAGGAAGAGATGCAAGAAGCACCAGGGCTGAGTTCACTCGGCCAAATGACCCTCCTCTACGGGTAGATAAGCAAGGTGCGCAAAGAATGAGTCTGCCGCAGGACTGGGTGTCACGGGCAGGGTATATCATCAAATACATAACCTGTGAAGGTAGGTTTTCAGTCCTGCAATCTCATCACTTCAAACTTTTGTCTCATTTACACCATGGATTGTTGATGAATATTCTCGACTTTCTTTACAATTTGCTATCCAATAGTGTTGCTGAATTTAAAAAGGGTAGGGTTAACTCTGTATCTCACCACTGCCTTATTAAATTACTTGTTGAAAAATCCGTTCAAGACGCATCAGGAATGACCTGGGAGGAATTCATGGTCCCCCTCAACCCTAAAATTCAAAATGTAGGACCTAGGGGTGAACCTCTTCCCTTTAAGCAATGAACCTCCCAGTCCACGGGCCAAACCTCTGCTGCTATGTCATCTTCTCAAGAATCATCCGATTCATAGGATGATGTTCCTCTTTTTGAAAGGACTCCCAAGCAGCCGACACAAGGTCATATCAAAATTCATGAGCCGTCTGACAAGGATAGGAAAGGAAAGTCACCTATTGTAGCAACCCCTGAGCTTGTAAAAAAGAAAGAAAAAGGGAAACTTCTCTGTTCCTGTAGCAAAACCTTCCAAAAAGTATAAAATAGTTCCTACTTCCATACGAAGGAGCTCTAGGCTCTAGAACCAGGCAGCTCGCCAATCACTTAATACTACTCCTGCCACACCGCCTTCAGATCCTTCCAGTCCTGAACTGAGAGAGGAAGAACCTGTTATCGAGGAGGTTGTGAGTACACCTAAAGGGGCTGGCCTGAATAAGTTGGCTACCATTGCAGAGCAGCTACAGGAAGATATGGAATGTGATGAGAAGGAAGAAGAGCCGGTTGTGTTTCCAACAGAAGAAGAGCAAGGTAAGGTGGATGTGTTTGAAGAAGTACAGGAGACACATGCGGTGTGCTATAATCATAGACCACCACTCCATGTCACAAACTTTGCTGCAGGAATGGCATGTTTTCAAGAACTTCAGCAACAACAGACTGCTTTTGCACTTGAAATTGAGAGACTACAAAGGATAATCCAGAACAAGAATCTGGAAATTGCTAACTTGAATGACACTCTCAACCAGTTGGTAGAGCTGGTTCCACAACTGATGCAATGTTGTGTACCTTCACCTGTCTACGCAATGTATCTCAAGGAGTTGTATTTGAAATTCCAAATAATTAGAGTCTGGAAAGGTAAGAATCCTTCTTTGGATACCCCTTAGGAATTTTATGAAGCATACAGGGATTCACCTCTGCACATCAGGAACCTCCTGCGTGAATTTTATTTGCACAATTTGGCTGTATCCCAGGATAAGGAATGGAATCCCTTATGTTATGTCAATGATATTCATATCAGTGCTCTAATCTCCTGGATCGCCAATGAAATAAGTAGAGGAGAATAATTTGATAGCCATATGCATGATGAAGTAAATATGCCATTGTCTGTAAGAAATGAATCTAGAAATGAAATGGCTATTTACTTTGATTGGAAGAAATTGTGGAGAGATGAAAGAACCAGGCCACTGATTGAGCCTCTCAGACAAGAGGTATTTTCTCAATACTCCCAAATTATAAACAATGATTTTAATGCTACAACCCTGCACATTCAGAATAGATGGGAGCATCTTTCATTTCAATTAAAGAAAGCAGAACCACATACCCCCAATACCTTGTATGCAGCAACCAGAAGGGCAGAGAGGTAAATGAGGAATGCCAGAACAAAGAAGGAGAATTGGTTTCCATTGGTTATGCAGCTGCCTATTCTCCTATGGCCATTATTGGCTATACAGGGGGATAACAACACTTATAATAGAAGTTCTGAAGATAATAGATGGCAAAGGCTGGAGGCAATGCGGGATCACTTTTGGAGTTTCTAGAATGGCGAATGTGGACAGCAACTGAGTGCAGATCTGAGAGAGTTCACCAAAAGAAGGAATGCTAGACTTGCTGAAGGGTCCAGCAAGTAGTTGGTTGAGGGGAGTGATGAGCCAAGTTTTTGGCACATTTTGATCATACTTTTATAAATACTTTGTTGTTTTTATTATACTAAAACAAAAATTTAGTCTCTTTATGGGATATGATATAGACCTTTTTATGACTTAAATATGATGAGTATATTGTGATAAGAAGTCCCATGATTATTACCTTTAATGTTTTTTTTAGTCTGATAAATACTTTATGGCTTTTTGAGATCATAAACCTTCCTGCAGCCATATCTGAAACAATGTTTGCCTTAGTTTAATACTTAATGAATGAATGAATAAAGTAATGGATTGTCTTAAAGGATGAACATGTTGAGCTAACTTTCTTCCTCAGGAAAAGATGGCGAGATATTTTGCAGGTACCTCGATTGAAGGAAGGGAATTCAATTTCCACTTGAAGAATTGAAGACCAAATCCATAAAGACTAGTTCAACAGCAAAGATGAGGAGACAGTTTCAACTCATCCGCCATGCAGGGAGAGTGTTCTAGAAATCTAGGCTAGGCGTCTTGGTGTTGCATGAATCTAGAATGATGGCGCTTTAAGACTGCTAAACCAATTTGACTTAGTTCTTTCATTGTCATTCACCTCTTTACTTAAGTTAGTTAAATGTAATAAATGCCTCCCGTTTTATAAGGGAAGGTTGGTTAGTAGTTAGGATCAGTTTTCAATAAATAGCCCATTCTCCTTCAAAGAAGCGGCTGGCTAAGAAAATCGCTATTGTAACACACTTTCAGTCTTAGAAATTTAGCCAAGAGATTGTGCCATGTACTTGTTTACATTGAATCAATAAAGCTTATGAATTTTTTCTCCTAATATGTTGTCTACTTTTGGCACTACCTAAGGGGGCCCACTTAGGGAGTTGTCCATACTTTTATTCTACAAGTTAGAATAGCTGCATTTATTTTCATAGAAGTTAATGTGACTGTTCCTGCAGCTGGCAGAAACATAGAGTTGCCAACTGTTCCTATAGCCACTAGGAGCAAAATAGGTTATCTTTCGATTTTTTCATTTCCAAGCAAAGTTAAACAGTAAAGTTGTTTTCAGTACTTAAATTCCAGTATAAGGCATTTTAGGAATCATGCATGTTTGGAAGGGTGATTAGTGCATATCTTGTGCTGTCCCATTTCAAGTTTACATCCCTGGGTTGATAATTAAATAAGGTTCTTTAGTGGTTCATGACTGCCAGTTGTGATGTTCAATCCTTGAGTAGAGGAATTCATGTTCCTAGTTATTGAGCTGATTAAAGAACACTACAACAACTCTAGGAAAATTCTTGAATACCTTCACTTGGATGGGGAACTATACCATATAAATGTGGCAATAATTCAAGTGATTGGAGATGGTGTATGATCACATCTCACCATTGTTTATAGTTTCCCTTGTGCAAAATATTCAGAGAAGGAGTATATGCAAGCCCCACAATGTACTATGAAATTTCTCCAAAAATACAAAGACAATGACCTTCAATAGCAAATAGAAACATCCAAATATGATATGTAGCTAAAGAGATGCCACCCAAATTAAAAAATCCTTCTTCAAATTTCAGGATGTCCAAGTAATTGAAAAAATGCACCAAATTGGAAAACACCAATGCAAGAGTACCTAGAGCTGAAACTGGCCAAAGTGAATGGATTGAAGAAAAAAGCTCTGAAATATCTTCCAAATGCCGTTGGAATCACCGAATTTTGACAATCTAATGGGAAGATATGAGCTTTTGAGTCCAGAATGGAGGGTTGACTTTAGTTGGCTATAGTTTTTTTTTACAATAGAATACTATAAAACCGATTGAACCACTGGAAAGTAGATTGAATCCCCTTTTCGACTATATCTCATTTGTCAAAATTTGACACTATGGTAAGAAGATATGGCGATTTGAAAAAAATTGCCCTATGAGCGTCTACAGACTAATTAGGGGCAAAAATCTAGCCCATGGGCGCTAGGCACCTGGTCGCTAATATGACCGGCACTTGAGCTGGAAAATAAAAAAAAGTACCACCGACCTTAGTAGTGACAGATCGGTGATCTGGGGCGAAGGAAAGTAGCGGCACCACTCCGCTGGCTCCACTAGTGATTGGCCTCCCAATGGCAAAGTAAAGCACTGGACGGAAGGAATATTCTCGACAATTGACACTAAGGGAAACCGATGGTGATATTTTTAACGAATGATGATGTAGGAGGGCCTACCATGGATGTGATAGGGGCTAACATGGGGTATGGTTTTCTTCCTCCCTATAATTAATAACTGATAGCAACCAAAAAACAATTTATGCAGACTTTTAAATATAATTTGAATGGCTGACCAAAAAAAATTAAAGATTTTTTAATATTGCATATTATGCAATTAAAAGATCAACGAATATATATTGACCACACAAACTTTATGAAGAATAAAGAATGCTGACAGTGAATTATTTGCCGACAGAGATAAATATTTATCTGCAAAAAAATATATATATTATACCGACCAAATAAAAAATCATGTTGATGGAGGAGTAATATAAAGCCAAATATTTTAAAAATAAAACCCTTATGATGCCGACCAATAAATAAAATAGCAGTCGCTTCCTGATTTTTTCCAAAACTATAGAAAATTGCCCGATTTTTTTGGAACAAAAAAATGCCTGCTGATCTAAAAAAAATTTGCCACTGAGGATAGCTGATAGGGAGGATTTTTTTTCATTGCAAATTTGTATGGATTGTACGATTGATTTTGCAAACCCTAAAATACCTCTGATGGCTCCTGGGTTGATGTATCTAATTTTGATGAATAAATAGGCGATCCTAGGGTTTTGAGGCCTTTTGAAGAAAATGGCGAGCTCAGATCTGACTCAATCTGCTCCAAAAATCAGCTTGGTCCCCGGGTGGAGCCAAGTAGCCTAAAATAGAAACCTTCAAGCTTGCAATGAATCTCTCTAGCCCAACTTTCTTGATTTTAGGATGAACTTTCAATGGACAAGCTCTGATACCATGTTGAAATAATGGAAGCTGAATCATCCAATGAAGCTACGCACACTTCAAAGGATCTTTGCTAAGAAGAAATTCACCCACATAGAAAGTATTGCAACTTGGGCATGCAAATTGAGATTGCTATTGATCTAGAATATGATTACAAATGTACATATGCCTTGATTATATAGGCATGAGTGAGATACAAGATGCATTAAGATGTTGCCATGTGTCTTGATCAAACATCATGTGACAACATGTAAACCCTAACTAACTACCTAGGGAATGATAAAGTGATTGAGATAAGTTCTAGAAAAGACAACTCATCCTTTTAGAAGGAATCTTATCTCCTCAATAAATGGAAAGAGTAATAACCCCATTATTAATGGTTTTCTAATAATGCAACCTAGGACTTAATTAATTAAATAAAAGTCCTAAGTTAAACTTATGCTAGTGTAATTAAATAATTAATTACACCAACATATACAACCATAAATTTCACAAAACATGTGTTTATTCTTCCCTTGGTGGGAAAGGAATGGGTAGGATTCACTCAAAATTTAAACTTGAATTTTGAAAATTATGGGGTCAAGTCCACAACTATAGGGTTGACCTTGCATTTGTGGAAATGACCCAAGACATGAATATGGTCATATTAAAATGGATAACATATATATGGGGATATGTGGATGGATGGACATGATTAATGTGTAGCTTGGGTGAATATATCAAAATGTGCACATGTAGGGGTGAAGTGTATTATGAATGCATTAGAATGTGTGTAGGTAGGTGGGTAATGATATGGGGAAAATAGTCTAACTTCACACAAGATTGTGTCATTTTCTATTATGTAATAAAGTAAGCAATTCTCTCGATTTTTGTACAAAACTAAATGGGAAATTACATGTGTATGCAAATTTTTCCATTATAAGAATATATTATTATTAAGCTATTGTATTAATTAGCTTTAGCAAGATTATTGATTTGTAAGTATGGTTTAAAAGTTCATTTAATTGTCTATATTCAACACATAGAAATATACCATAAATGGTTAAAGACTTATAATGATGAAAGTTATATACCACCATGCACTTTTTCCTTATGTTTTGGACCTACTTTGATTAGATTCACTTAAATGCAATAACAAGTGTTAAAGTGACATTTTATGCTAAGTCAACTCATAACATTCATGTATCTCAATCCTATAATCACTAATCCCAAGATGTTTTAATCATGATCCTTAGATCTATTTTTCATTTCCCTAAATTAAATCTACATGTAGACTTCACCCAAGTCACTTCCACACCCACAAATTTGGACTTTGAACTTTATAATTTATATTTATATTTAATCTCGTAGACTCCCCCTACTAGTCATTATGAGCCAACCTGGTAAATGTTCGTGTTGATTTTTGTACTTGGTTATTGTATTTGAGGACATTCATTAATTTATTTTTAGATCACCCAATAATCTATTGATGGGTGATCCCACAATAGTGGTTTACAATTTTTGGCCAAACTAGACACTGAAATTATTATTTTTAACTAAATCTTCACATTCGGGCACCTATAGCGGCTAAACCGCGAGGAATTTGAAGATGATACAAACTAGAGTCTCGTCAAATTTTGTTTGTAGATTCTAAAAATATTTTTTTCAAAATTTTTGGAATCAGATTGCACTTCTTTTTCCATCTCCCACAAAAACTGATTTTTTTCAAAAAACAACATTTTAAAAAAGTGATGCACACTGCATAACTCATAAATTTTTATCCATGAAGGATAAAATTCTAATTCTTTTGAATTTAGATTTGTAACTCCAATATCTAGTGCTTCCACTTGGTTAGATAGTTTTTTATTGAATATTTTTTCTTTAATCAAGTTTCGAAGTCAAACCAATTACAATTGACATAGCGCGACCTTATAATGCATAACTTTTTTTGTATATATCAAAATTCAATTTTTTTTTTGCTGGATCAAGGACTTCAATATCTGGTGCACTCATATTTTTCAAATTTTTTTTGATAATCTGCTATTTTTCCATGTGTAGAACAGAGACCTTCATTTTCGATGAAAAACCTATGTTTAATAAAACTAAAAAAATAAATACATAATAAAACCAAAACATATTAAAATTATATTTGTTGGATAGCTCATTCTGAGGACTACCTAATTCCAGTTGGGTTTGTGAAGAATCCTCCATTTTCATCCTAAACTCAAGTTTCGAAGTGTAAAAATTTAGGTTTTTTTTTGTGTTTTAGGGGGAGAATGAGGAATAAGGGGGGTTCATTCGAACCCCCTTCACTATGCATTTTTCTTTTATTTTTTTGGGAGGGAAATGTGGGCCTAGTAGTTAATGGGTTCACTCTAACCCTAGTTCAGTTGAACCCCCTTTTGGTTTGGTCGAACTTGTATGTTCATTCGAACCCTTAAAACCATTTTTTTTCCATGGGGTCATTTTGTCTCAGTTTTCCTTCCTCCATCAAATTGTAAACCACTATTGTGGCTTCACCCTCATCCATCTTAAAATCAATTTATAAAATGAGATCATGAAAGGAGTATAGTAGCATTAAAAGATAATTACATCAACATACAACATCCTAAGCTCATTTCATGCTTACTTTTATCTTTGATCTTTTTTTTGAAATCCATAAACTTAGTCCAAATTAGGATCTAATTCATGAGAACATGACTCTTGTAATTCAAGAAATTCCTAGAGGTGTTCATATACATTGTCAACCCTTAAAAAAAAGATCAAAAATTAAGGTGAGTGAGTTTTAGGAATCCTCATCTTCTTAGCTCAAACTCATGCATTATAGTTCAAGTTTGCACATCAATTTAGAACCACACCCACAATATTAGGCCCACATGTGCATCTAGGTGACCTTGAGTGAAAAGTAGTTAATTTGCAAATATTGAGATCTTCATCTAAGTAAGTCCTAAAATTCCAACACCTTGGAAAATCACTTACTAACATCTACCACAATGTATTTCCATCACCAACTTTTGAGATTAGTATTGCATTATATTTATTGAAATTTTTTAAATTTAATTTTTTGGTCCTAACTCATATTTATTTATTGTTCTATTTATTTAATTAACATAGATATTTTACGTAAGTGGAATTTTCCCAATAATTTTTTGGTAAACCTATTTTTATTAAAACCCTAGGTTTACCTTAGGGTTTTGTCTCTTTTCATTTAGGGTTTCATATCTTTTTTTTTTATTGCATATATTATTTTAATATTTAATCCGATTTTATGAATCCTTTCCTTTGGTATCTTATTTTCCATACATCTATTTAGTTTTGTGTTTTATCTTATGATCATGTTTTCACCTACTCTAATCACCATTATTTTCACTATTATGGTTTTATTTGCTAAGTTATTATTTAGATCTAGGCAATTTCTATTTTTTCTAATTTAATAGAAAACTTTACATCCTTTCTATATCATTTTTCGTCTAGGGTTTTGTAAGTTCTCGGATCTCATTTTCATACTTACAACCCCTTAAGGAGAAGTCCTTTCTTAAATCATCAAATGGATCAATCAACTAAATATAGATTTTTTTATGAGGTTCTTTTAATTAAAGACAAATTTAAGTCACATTTTATGAAGAATGTGCAACACAAGTCTAGCTTTTTAACTTGAAGCAACTAAAATTGATATACATGTTTAAAATTTTGAAAAGAAATAAACTAGTGAAATGTAGACACTTTATTGTAGTTTATTACTATAGTTTATTATTAAATAGTTTGTTATATGTTTTACCTTGCATGCATGCTCCTTTTTTCCTTAGCAATATAATGACCCATTTTTTCTTTTTCTTTTTAATTTTATTTAGAGTTTTCTTTGTTTCATGTTTGTAAGAATTTAATATTTTGTCTTTGTATTTTTTCATGTGAGTTACTTGTTTTGAAGTGTTACACAATTTTCTTATTTTGAGTATTTTGGTAACTTTTTAGGGCTTTAGACTTTTTGTTACCAACATGTTTAGCAGGTTATTTTTTGAAACCCTAACGATCAATGTTGTTGCAAGAACTTAAGTTTTCTCTTTCTCATTTATCAATTATCAAGTTCCTCACAAACCTAATAGTTTGTCTATGTTAGAGTTTTAGTCTTTCTTTTTCCTTTTTCTTGTTTAGTCATCAAGGATTTGGACTTTGAATATACTAAAAGAGTGGTGTATAGCACATGAATTCAATTTTTTTTTTTCATTTCTATCAAAGACATTAATTTTATGAGACATAATAAAACCTTGGTTCTTGGTGTTTGGAAATTTTTTCTATGGAGTCCAACCTACCCCTTAAACTTTGTATTAATTTATTGGTTTCATGTGTGTGATTTCATTCAAAATTATTTATATTCATTCATTTTATAATTTCATGTTTTCTATTCAATAAAGAGATCTTCAATTGCACATCTGGATATGTGCAGGATCATCATGGAAAAAATAGGCCCTTAAGTGGCAAAAAACTCAGAAAAATTAGAGTTAGGCAACTTGACATAAAAATTTGAATAAGTTATCTATATTATTTGAAAAATATGTAAGAATAGAATACGTAGAAAATTGAATTTAGTTTCTAAAATCCTAGGTTTATTTTTTTTTAAAAAGAATCTATTTGGTGAAAAATTGAAATTTCAATGCAGTAGTACTTAAATTTCAGGAAAAAAATAAGAAGTAGGTGTCTGTCTAACCACCCTAACCACAATAAAATGATAATATTTTTTATAAAATTTTAGATATAAGTAGAGGACTCATGTCTGATGTGATGCATTTTTTTTGTAATTTTTCTCCCAAGTAAATAATTAATTATGATTTTTTTCTTACAACTTTTAAAAAATATAAAATCATATGGTGACCACCTTAACTTGGTCAAAACTTCATGAAATTCATTTTTTTTTAATCCTATAGTATGTGAAGCATAGAATGTGACACATGTTTTGTATTCAAAATATGATCTGTTTGAAAGCTATAGATGTTTTTCAATCACTTATCAATCAGGACTTTAGTCATAATTCAAATAGAAAATGAATAATAATTATTTATTAAATTCAAAGTAAAACATAATTTATATTGGTGGAAAGTTGAGAATATCCTTTAAAATCCCTTTTCATTTCATCAATTTTGGGTAAAAAAAAAATTGTCAGCCACATACCCTACAAATACCCACCATATCGCCACTTTTTGGCCCATCCTGATCCTGCACATACCCATCCAACCATACCTATATCATTCTAATTTTTTTTTTAGATTGTATGATTAATATTGCATCATCATTGTGTGATTTGGTGAGCATCAAGATTGTGAATCCATATTCTAGGGTGTCTACTTTCTCAAGTTTTAGCATTTTGGATTTTCATTTTTCTAGGTACAATTTTGTTCCTTATTTTTTAGTTAACTTATGTTTGCTGCCTAATTGATTCCTAACATATGATTTATTGAGTTGGATTTCAATTTTATAATTTATTTTGTTTTTATTTTTTGGGAATCAAACCTTAATTTTCTATCATTTATTTAAATTAAGGTTTCTTTTGTGAGGTCATGGATTTGTTTTTATACCCTAGTTAGGGCCCTTAAATTTTATATTCCAAAACCTAATTATGTTTGTGGCATTAAGGTCATGATATTGACTATGTTCCATAACTAGGGCTCTTTAATTTGCATTAAAATATTCCTGAATTTGAGCATGTATGCAAACCCCACTAAGCTTATCCATGCATAAGAATTTTATTTGAAGCCATTTAAAATGTGTGAAGTCCAAAAGATGTTCATGAATGGGGTTTAGGGATTTTAACCCCTCATCATTTAGACAGGTTTTCATGATAAATTCATGAATCTCACTTCATGTCAAACTAAGAATTTTGGTTTTTATTATGATGACTTTATTTAAACAACTTAATAGAGAAATCTATCATTATAATTTTTTTGGGTTTGGAGCCTTGAGGATCTAACTAATTAGATACCTTGTAAATAGTTTCCTTGGGTTACATTTCCAATTGAACTTTAATCTAATATTTTGAGTCTAATTAATCATGTACTTTGTAAGTGGTACACTTGAAACATAATCCATGATATATATATATATATATATAGAACTTTAATCTAATATTCCAAGTCTAATTAATCATGCACTTTGTAAGTGGCACACTTGAAGCATAATCCTCTCTCTCTCTCTATATATATACATACACATACACATATATGTACACACACACACACACATAGATCAATTTGTTTTATACTACCAAATTTAGTACTTTGGAAATTCGTATATTTTGATAGGAAGTTTCATTCTCCAGAGGATAATTGAGTTATTTTATTTGGTTTTCATCTACACTTACCTTTTTGGGTTGTAAAATTTCTCTTTCCTCAATACCAAATTTTTATTAGGTGTCATCTTGTAATCTTAAAACACACCATATCGATATTTTTCTAATTTTTTTTGTCTTAAAGTTGAAAAGGTATGAATTTCCTTGAATTCCTAGCCGAACTTAGTGCAATACAATAGGAAAACTCTTAGACCTTTTCCTACTTGGTAATCATGCATGAGGTGTAATGCCCCTCCGTGTCGGTTGTTCTGAACTTGTGTGTGAGTTTCTGTGTGTGCGTCATTGATTTCTGTGTTATTTGATTATGTGGAAAATATAATATGTTAGTAATCATGTTTAAATAATTAATTAAATCATAAGTGGTTTGTAAAGTTATTTAAAATATGATTAGAAATTAAAATAATAATCAATTAAATTAAATCAAATGATTTAGAACAAATGATCAAATTAAACTAATTTGTTAAAAGCACAAGTGATATTATTAGATAAATTGATTTAATAATAATAATGAACAAAATAATCTTGAAAAGAAAATAATAAAAAGGAAGGCAATTGGAAAATGGAAAGTGAATAGTTTATTAATTAATAAATCGTGATAAGATTTTGGGAAGAGGAAATGGCAAGAAAAGCTGGAAGAACGCTTTAGCTTCCGCTGTCTCATCATCTTCCAGGCAGAGATTTCATAACTTAGAATTCATTCAATGGAGGTCTTCTATGGATTCTCATGACTTCTGAGCGTAGGTTTCAGAGATGATATAGATGGAGGCATGCTGGTAACCGCTGCATGGAGGGAATTTTTAAGGGGTTACCGAGGAAAATTCAGGGGTTTGTTCCGGTGCCTCGCAAGGGATGGGTGCGATCATACCAGCGTTAGTGCACTGGATCCCATTAGAACTCCGCAGTTAAGTAAGGGGTTACCGAGGAAAATTCAGGGGTTTGTTCCGGTGCCTCGCAAAGGGATGGGTAGAGTTGCAAATTTTCGTCACTGGTTCTGCGCCATTTGCTGGTGGTTGGGTGTTGATCTCTGCAATCATAGCTGTCCATAAGAAAGGAGTACACCTATCCTTTCAAGGTACTCATTCGTTCCTTCCTTAAGCAGATCTACTATTTAATTTGTTTTTGTTATTTTAATAATCATCCACTCTTTTCTGCGTGTTATATTGGTACAAATCTTGCACAATCCTAATCCTCCCACTTTATTATAGAAGCAACGCTCCTCGGTCGTCCTTATTATTTATCTCATGTTGTCTAGAATTCGGCTTGATGTGTATGCCCTTCACCAAATATTGAGACCTGCTTTATCTGAGCATAGGGTTCGAAGTAGCACATTTATTTTAATCCATCTCTTTGGTTGGTGGTTCTTTTCAAAGGCTCTTTCTCTGCTTAACAGTCCAAGCGAAATCCTGCATCTTTTGATTTGCATGGTATGAACGTTTAGTTGAATTAATTGATCTTCCAGCATGCCAAGCTCCTTACAAATTTGTAGTCTCCTCTGATTTCTCTCTAATTTTAGTGTTGCCTCCTATTCTAGTGTCAAAACTGCAATGTGCGCACTGAAATTATTAACTATATGTATACGTTATGCATTAAGGATAACTGAAGTGTTTAATTAATTCTAAGATTTTGAGAGTTTCCATGTGAATTCATTTTGTGCATACCCTGCGACCTTGCATAACAGGTGAACAAAATTTCTTGAAGGCGTTCTGTCAATAGCTGTAGCACATGAAAATAATAGGAAACTTTTAAAGGTTTAAATAGTCTCTTTGTTTTTATCATCAACCTGTCACAACGACTCTCTTGAACATGGTAGGGTGTATAGATTTAAATATACTCTCTGATTTTATTATCAAATCCCAAATGTTATCCGTAAGACTGAAGGAAAATGGCTTCTCACGTTTTTGCAACCGTAACCATCTCAAACTTGGAAGAAGCTTGGTTTGTGTGTCTTCTCTGATGTCGTCATTGAGCAGTTTGTTCAAGTGAAGAAATTGGGGACCAATGAGCAGATTATTTAATTCTCTTGGTCTGCGCAATGTTTCAAGCCTTTGCCAATTACCTCTGTTTAGTCGAAGCTGAGAGAAATTGATGTTATTGGATACAGTGTTTAGATGAGCTCCTTCACATAGTCTGGTAATCTAAATTTATATAATCTCCCTGATACCATTAGCAACCCGTTACAGCTGCAACTCTTAGACTTGCATGGGTGTAGAAATTAAATAATCTCTCTGCTTTTTTTTCATTGTCCACCTGTCTCTGCCACGCACTTGAACATAATAGGAAGTTTAACGATTTAAATAATCTCTCTGATTTTATTGTCAACTTGTCTCAACTTTTGTTCAAATTAGTGGATCCCATTTAGAAGAATTTATTTAATAAATAGCATAGAGTAGAAATGTATAGATTGTTGAATTCCTATAATTCTAAATGATGAGTATCGCATTTGTATTAAACTCATAAATAATACAATGGTATATCTTTTACCATGGTTAAGTATTGTAGTAAACTCTGTTGATCTAATTATGGTAGTCAATGAACACAAATTGTTCCTTGAATTGAGTCTTCATTCTTATTTATTCTTTTGGATTGATTGTTAGTGGATGCTTTTGATCTTTAAGTTGTATTGCTTTTGTATTGATATAATGTTTGTATTTAAGTCATTTTCTATGAAGGGGGAATTAGTTATTAAATGGGACTAAGTTATAATAAAAAGAAACTATATTTAGGAAGATTTACTTATCTAAAATTCATTAATAAAAGACCTTGATCTTATTAAATAAAATAAGAATGGGGCTAAGACTAGATAATGGGGAACTAAGCCAATTATGTTCTACTAAGGGATGATTAGATTTTATTGGTGTTAATTGTATTTTGCTTCTTCTTTTAACCATCTAACCTTGACAACTTATGTGTATCGCTACTAAGGCGAGTTGACAAAAGGCATGAAGGTACGCACTTTTTGTACGTTCAATTAGACGAATCTAAGTATGTTTATTTGTTAAAATGATAGAGGAATGTATTTCTTTAGTATTTCTTATATGTTTTATTTTTATTTTTATTTTTCTTTTCACGTTTTAACCTTTATAGGAAAATCTCGTCATATTTTAATATCTTGTAGACTCTTTATGTAGTTGGTTACTTAGAATAAATATTGCTACAATTACTTGTGAGTACAAAGGAATAAATTAGATTTATTAGGTTGTTAAGTTGAGAGTATAATGTGATGCGTTAATGAGTAAGTTAGTAAAGTGATTAGAGAGAGAGTTTTCTTATGTTAATTTTTGATAATCTGTGTAACATTGATAGATTAGTTTATTCTTAATTTGGTTAGTTTCAAGGGGAATAGTTAAATTGGAAATAATGATAAGTAGAGTTTGTATGTTATGGATGCCTTGTTCTTTTGGGTGCTTGCTCTACGTAAGTAAAATTAGATGATCTTTTAAATGTTGATCTCTCTTGTACTCCTTCAATTGTTGATGGTAAGTCTTTTATAGGAATAGTTAGATAGAACGTTGGAGTTGGTTTGATTTCTTATTTGAGAGGAGTAATTTTCGTATTAGGTTTGTGCCTTTGGTTGATGGTTCTACTTGAGTTGTTATTAAGTCAATTCAAAAGTTCAGTGAGTTATGAGTATTCCGAGAGGAGAAAATAGAGGTTTTTCCCTTGGATTTCCGATTTAGTTTGTATCGAAGTTGTTGATGTTGTTTGAATGGAGTTGTTGATCTTATTTTGATGTATTCTCTTATTATATTTGAATCGCAATTAGTGCTTGTGACCTTACAATTATGGTTGTCAGTTCTTTGATGGGGAACCCTAGTGTAAACTTTTTGAGAATCTTCCAGAGGCTTGAGTTGATTGATAATTGATGTTCTCTCTCTTTATGTTCCCTTGATGTGGCAAGTGTTTTGGTATCTTTATTTTGAAAGGGTTGTACGAGACTTTGTGAGACTCTGATGTTGTACATGTTAGCGAGATGGGTAATGCCTCGCATGCTTTTATGTTGTGATTCTTTGTTCAAATTATGATGGTACAACCCTTGGTTTTTTTTATGTTGTTGGGTCTCTAGGGAGAGTGGCTCCTCGTGGGGGCCGGCGCCCCGTTTAAGGGGAAGGGCTTAGGAGAACCCACGAGTGAGTTAGTAAACAAGTGATAACCTAATAATTAACTTAGGAGGGTTGGGTAGTAATATCATTATAAAATTTTAAAAAAATGGATGCCTTGTCTTCATTAGTGCTTCCGCAGACTAATGGAAGGTTGAGAAGGCCGTGGTTGGCAAGGTCGTAACCTCGTCCTCATGAGAGGTTATCGGCTCCGCATGAGCTACCCTATGGTGTCGGCGCCTCAAGTAGGAGGAAGGGCCAGGAGATCCATAGATGGGGGCCGGCGCCTTAGTTGGAGGAAGGGCCAGGAGAACCCATGTAGGCTATGTGATGACACTCTCCCCTAGTTGCCCATTTGTTTTACTTTATTGTGTTCCTCTGGAAGTAGGTTATGGGAGTTGGTTTAGATTGTTGTTTTAAATTGATTTCAATTGATTTATGATTATTGTTTTAATACATCTTTAGTATGTTTTGTGGTCTTGTATGATCTCATTTATATTTGATTTACAATCTTGTATCTTATGATACTGTGTTATGATGTTATTATATTGTTTAATTGCAATTTGGAATTGTATTATGTTTATTAATTCAGTTTAATTTGGAAGTATTTCATGACCATCCTTTGGTTACTTGTTTATTGGTCATTGCTTTGATTTATGTGATGGGATTTGTGACTTTAAGTTATTATGTCGACTCTTGTAATCCTTGAGTTTTATGATACTTTTGTATGATGTTGAGTCTTGTGGTTCCATGTTTGGATGTTCTTGGTTGTGGTCTCTTTCTTGTCGGCTCCTAGCACGGGGGGTGGGTCTTCGGACTCACATGGTCGGGTGGAACGTGCTAAGCACCCCATTGGGTCCCCAGTCGAGGATCGAGAGGTGCGGAATGGTGTTGTTGCAGTGACTCCAGAGTTGTACTTGTCTTGGAGCCAATTATGATGCTTTGTATTCATCTCTTCTTCTGTATCATGATTCTTGTTGTATGGTTTCCGTTCATGGTTTGGAAACACTTTTGTATCATTGTACTTCTTAAATGCTGTACTGTAATGTAATGTTAAACCCGATGTGGTTATTGGCCATGGCAGTTATTATTCATTGTGTTGAGTTAAATTATGTATATGTTGTATTTACTCAGATGGTTTCTTATCAATGCTTTATCATGTATATGTTCTATTTGTTAATGTTTATTTTGTTATGGATTATATCTTTGGTTTTCATTCCTTATTGTCGTTGTGTGGATCTAAGTCGCGTAATGACTCCTCGTGTACCCCAAAGGATGTATGTGTTAGTGAATTTACTTACATGAAATTTATGTCATGACTTAATGTGTATTACATGTATGTTATGTTTTAAAAAAAAAATTGTGCAGTAATTTTTATGTAATTGTCCTTTGGGGTTCCTACGGAGGTGTTACATGAGGTATCATGACAACCTAATCCCTTCGTACTTTGTATTTTCTTATTCTTTCATTTTCTCTTATCCTCATGCCAATTTGTTTGTTTAAGATGAGCCAACCTTCTTGTAGGTGTTATTATGAAATAAATATATATATCAGACTTGCATAACTAGAGTTTATATACATACTATGAGCTATCTAATGGATTTTCATGGGTTTT